>OY735238.1:22566378-22673878 GCA_963457665.1 Thysanoteuthis rhombus | reverse complement strand
TTTTGTTCTATTTTTTTTTTAACAACCCAAATTATCAAGAACTGTCAAGCAAAACTCTCAAAATAGGTTTCTTCAGTTTTGAAGTTAGGCTCTCTTTCTGACTGGTTATGTATCATGCATAAAGGCCGTACGAATGGAACTAAAGTTGAAATTTTTGAGATTTATTCTATATTATGTCTGAAAAAAAAAAAAAGGTTTGTTTTTTTCCCCTGAAATACCCCCCATTACAGCTTTTTCAGGTAAGGGGGGGTCAGTTTTCAAACTAAGTTTATGCCAGATTGATCCCTTACTTTATGTCCGGCAGCATTCATGTTAGTTTTTTGAAAATTCAGACTTTTTTAGAGATCACTATCCAACACGAAGTGCTAGAGGTAACTTATCCATTGATTACTCCCAACACAGCCTGCTGCCAAACAATGTAAGTCATATGACAGTTTCTACTGATTGACTAACCAGACTTTTTTGACATTCAGCTGCCAGTCCCATTTGTTAGCCTTTACAACTGTCAAAACTTCTCCTCCACTTTTAACATACCTTGACTGATTCACGGCACATATTTCACATACGACCTTAGTGTTGTGTCGCAGGAATCAAACCGGCAAGGTCACCCAGACTGCTTCATTCATTTTTTACAAAAACCCCACTGTATACTACAGAGGAATGGTTATAAATTTTTAAAATCAAAAATTTTCTTATATAAGTTTGTAATAACAATCCTCATCTATCCACATAAGTTCCCAACCTTTTCAAGGTCATGCCCCACTTTTGTCAATAAGATCACTAGTTTCCCCCATTTCTATTTAAGTGAGTTGTAACAAAATATTTTCAATTGAAGTAATATCTGAGAAATCACTTGTGCAGTGGGTGACATGCTGATCTTGTAAGTGATTGAGAGTAAGCTTCAGCCTTACTGTGTTGTAAGAATGCACACATCTATCAAAGTTGTCCTAGTTCAGTGGTTCCCAACCTTTTCAAGGTCATTACCCACTTTTGTTGAGTAGGTTGTAACAAAGAATAATTTCAAATCATTTTATTTTTCATATTGAGAATTTCTTTAATTTTATAATTGTGAAACTGCTGCTGTGTATTTGTTACTCAGAAGAAAACAAGCAAAAATAATTAATTGAAATTCCAATGTATTACCAAAAGATTAGAATTATGCTATCTTAACTGATACACACATCAATGTGATCTCTGGTCTTGCTTTTTTTGCTACTAGTTCTTCAATGTATGGGTCTATGAATGAAAAACACATCCCCATTACCATTAAGCCAAAACATTCACTATAGCTTCAATTTTTACTTTATAGCCTTATTCCCCCTTGGACTGCCTGGATTACCCCCTTGGGGAGAAATTCCCCCTGCGCCAATGAATTTGCACTTCAAACATCAAGTTAATAACTTCAATACCTGGATGGATACCTGCTATGGTGATGAAGATTGAGGTAGTCTCACAAACCAATACTAATGAATTCGATCCTCACCAAATGCTCAACAATTATGACCTTGTACCAGACTAGACAAAGCATAGTAAATATCTACAGACCAACTTATATATAGATATGGATACAGGCATTCCTCATCATAATGTGGGTGCTGGGGTCCAAAAAAGCCAACCGTGTTATAACCGAACTGCAATAATTATGGGATGGGCAATAGATGAGAGATGGTGAACATCAACTAATGTGTTAAAACTAAGCAAGCTTAGAAACAAATGAATAAAATCATTCTTTAATGGTCATTTTTTAGTAAATAACACAACCAAAATAACTACATTACATGACAATGTCAATCAAATTTCAGTATTTAAAAACAAAATACTTACACATCAACATCAATGCTTACACCCTTTCAGCTTGAAAGCTATTAGACCTTCAACATACCTTGTATCTAAGTTACTGGGAGGAGGGGGGAAATGAATTTTTTAAAAAGTTTTGTTCATTAATTACTGAACTGTTCCTGTCTTATTTGTTTCTTTTTCACAGATGTTTTACCAATGTAAGTCAAATATATTTCCAAGGTGGGAGTTTGTGTCACCTATGTCATCAAATGGGCTTACGGTGTAGTTAAATGGCGCACGGTTCTGAAATAACAGGCTTATGGCTTGAAAGGTAAATTCTGTTTTTATTCTCACATTTCTAGACAAGTGGAGCACGATTTAGATGAAAATGCCAGAGTCCAGTAAACACCTGCCTTTCATAGAAAAACGTGCTATAACAAACTGCAATATATCGGGGGTGGGGGGCTATGATGATTTTGATTTCAGTAGTAGAGTAGATAGCAATATAGGTAATTGTTTACATAAGATTAAACATCATGTCAATATTTTACAAGGGAGGTAATCGAAATAGATTCTATTGGCCATTTCAAAAGGCTGAAAGTGGATAGATTTTAACCATTGATCAAGTAACATTATTTTTTCATCTAAGAAATGAGGCATGTAGTTAAGGTTAGTAGGTAGGTTTTGGGGTTAGGGTTAGTTGGTAGGTTTGGGTTTAGGGTTAGTAGGTAGATTTCAGGTTAGGGTTAGTAGTTAGGTTTGGGGTTAGGCTTAGTAGGTAGGTTAGAGGTTAGGGTTACTTGATAGGTTTGAGGTTAGGTTTTGTAAGCAGGTTTGGGATTAGGGTTAGTAATTAGGTTTGAGGTTAGGGTTAGTAGGTAGGTTTGGGGTTAGTGTTTCTAATTTCCCAATTATCTATTGATATTGGAATAGGTACATTTAAACATACCTATTTAGCCATTTTTTAAATCTAGCTACTTGTAGCCTTGTAGCTAGGTAGATGGTTCCTCCAACCCATGTTAATATAATACTGAAAGCTTTCAGAGATACATTGTGACCAAGTTTATACTAGTGCTAGAAGATTAAATACAGTTCTTCTTTTAATCTTTGGGTTTGAGGGTCTACACTGTCCATAAGTAACTCTCAAAATGAGCAGGGTCTCTTAGTGAAATGAGCTCATTTTAATCATTGAAACAAGTTCTATTCATTCATACAATACATTACTATAATGCCGAAAGGAAACGACTGAATATTGGAATCTAGAATCAGCCACTGTTTTCTGAACAACTTAATACATACAAAGGGTAAGAGAAAGGAATATGTGAACTTGCTTTGTTGTTGAGGTCCAGTTTGTGGATAGTGTTGAACTGAGGGTCACCATCCTGCTCCAAGCCTTTCCTGATGGCTTCCAACTGGACGAATGGTCCATAACTGAGAACTACCAGAGATTCTCGGTCGAATTCCTTTAAAATCATGAATTTGATTTTCTGGCCACAATGAAAAGTATGAACAGGAGAAAGATCACCTTCGTGCAGCCACACATCAACAAAGCCTGAAAGGAAATAAGAATCAAATAAAACGATTTCATAGCAGATTCATTATTTTATGCTTTTACAAGTATTTATATGAAAATGAAAATAAAACAGGTTCTGCTTGGTAAAGAAAAAAAATCCCATCAAATGACCAACTTATCTTGGCAGCATGCTTGGTTGGGGGTGGTCAATCAAAAAAATTAGGTGACCAAGTAAAAGATTGGAAAAAGGGGTGATCAATGAATAAGTTACTTCTTTCACCTTTAGTTGGGCAGTGATCATTAAAAAATCTGAATTTTCAGAAACAAGTGTGAACACTGGCAGACACAAACTAATTGGCCGATTTAGTATAAACTTATATTGTAAATTAACCCATCTCACACACTAAATGGGGGGGGATATTTTACATCTGTAAGATCAACCAAGTATTTGCATTATTGTGTTAATATCTGATCAATATATTTCATAATTATACTTTTTGGAGTATATATATATATATATATATATATATATATATATATATATATATGTATATGTAGATAAGTGTACAAAGAAAATTTAGTTCTCCCCAGTGATAGCCTGAAGAGTCAAAGCAAAGAGCTGAATTTCTATATACACCTATTTACATATGTTCTATCCCTTATATTGAGAACACTTCATGCATAGATAACTCAACCCTAAAAAAACATATATATAACTTTTTTATTCATACAATCATTTGAAAATAAAAAATCAAGCCAATTTCAGTCATTTTTAAAGCCAATCTTATGCTGCCATATTTTCAATACTTTTAGCTATGAAGTTAGCTGGAAATTAAAAATCTAACCAATTTCAGTTATTTTTAAAGGTAATATGATGCTACTGAAATTTCAAACTTTTCTAGCTATAAACTTATCTGAAAATGAAAAATCTGGCCAATTTTAGCCATTTTTAACACCAGTCTTATGCTACCATATTCTAGACCTGTCAAACAAAAGATTACTAGAAAATATTTCAGTTTCAAAACTGATTCTCTTGAATTACTTGTTCTCTGTTTCTGTTTCAAACAAAGGGTACATAGAAAAATATTGATAATTGGCTCCAATAAAAAAAGAGTTTAGAAACAAAATATTCATCAATTAAGACAAAAGTAAAGTACATATTATTATCAATTTTTCACAAGTTTTTCTCTGTTGCTTTTTAACTGTGATGAAAGCTGATAGTTCTCAGAACGGTGAAACTTTGTATTGAGACCAATTTTGAAATTGGTCAACCACATTTGTAAAGAGTTAAATGATCCGAAGAGAGATAACGACTATCATTCATCAAAGAAATTAACAGAACTTGAGGCTATTGTATCAAGTGCACATTATTAGACACCAAAACTGTCAATATAGGTCTCTTCAGTTTTTAAGCTGGGCTGGCTAGCTGTGTACATATGTATGTATCAAATGCGTAAGAGCTAGAGGGCTGGAAATTTAATCATTTACTTCTTATTATGTATGTCTAAAAAAAATGTTTTTAGTTGGGGTTCCAATTTATAAAGTAAGTTTATGCTAAATGCCTTTACAGTTGTTTTTTTGAAAATTCAGACTTTTTGGTGATCTAATAAAAGGCAAGACTAGTGACTTATTCATCAATCACCCTTTTTTCCATTTTTTCTATTTATCACCCCAACACAGTATGCTGCCAAAAGACATTATTCACATGACAGTTTCTATTGAGTGACTAACCAGACCTGTTTTTATTTTTGATCAGGAATTTCAATTAACCAATTAAACCATATTTGTACTTGAAAAATAAATCTGGTCAAGCACTTTTTTTTTTTCAAAGGTTACAATGCAAGGACATAATGGATGGATTTGAGTTTTCTCATTTTCTAAGAAACACTGGGAAGTCATGTATCATTTTGAAGGTTATAAGATATGGATTTCATTCATGGCAAATATAATTGTTCTGCAACCTCTTTATGTATTCAAAATGGCCTCAAAATTTAAAGCACACCTAGCTGGATTCCTGGTCCTGAATGAGTTAAAAATAAATCATATAATATTCTCACCATGTCTAAAAGCAGCCAAGGTCATGTGATCACTGGTACACATATCTGTGATGCCATTGGCTATTGTACCTTCCTCGGCAGATTCATCCAAGACCAACGCCATGTCAGAAGGCTTAAAAATACATTCTTCATCATTGTCCAAGTTCCATAACTTCACTTGACCATTTGAAAAACTAGAAACAAACAAAATACATAACATTTTCAAAAAGCCAGAAAAAAACTTATATAAACCAGAAATAGAATTAAATACCTATAATTTAATTTCAATATTTCGAAATATTCTTGCGCAAAGTTTCTATATGATTATGTTAGAATGGAAAAAGGTCTTCATTTGATTGCGAATACTTAAACAATACAATAATATAGTGGAAAAGTATTAGGACACTTGAAAAATGTTCATCTAGACTCTCACATTAATTTATGCAAAACTAACATGGATAATGAATTTAATGTAAAAGTTTGAGACTGAAAAATGAAAATAGACGATTGCAACAATACACAACTGTATGAAAGAAAAACAAAAGTAACAGCAGATATAAGTATTTAGACACACAAAACCAAGTTATTATTTTATAGCAAAACATTCCTTTATGATTACTGCCAAGAGACATTTTTTATAGAATGTAACCATTTTTCTATAGGATTCTTATATTTTAGATCACTCTTCTTAGGAAACAATCTAAGTTCTCAAAATTTCTAGGATACGTTTTGGATCATTGTCCAGGTGAATGATCCAACCCCTCTTCAACAGCTGCGCCAAAGAGATTAACTTGTACATTCTTAGACCACTTGTATCAATAGATGGACCAGTTCAATGAATCAGATTTTAAAATAGGGAACTCTTTTGTGAATTGAATTAAAGAAAATTGCTTAAATTTACTATAAAGGTGCAAGGTAGGTAGTTCAAATCATAAATTTGTTTTTACAAGTATAAATTTAAGAGTTAAGAGATCTCCCAATATATGGTGGTACATTGCACCATTCCTGACTCCCTCAATAGCACAAAATGTTCCAGTTTTTTTTTAAAGGAAAACACGCCCACATTCTTACACGTGCTTTACCGTGTTTATGGTGTTTCTTAGATGATAGATGCAACTATCTTTTCAGCATGCATAGCAAGTTGAGTTTTGACCATCAAGTTTAATTTTAGTTTTGTCCGATCAAATAACCTTTTCAGCGAATTACTGTTTTTTTTTTCTAAGACGTCATCTATGAGCTTCAGTTTCTCTCTCCTGTACCTCTTTGTCATTATAGGAGATTTTTGTGGCATACAGACTAAATCAGTTACATATAATTCATTTGGAGTCTATTCAGATGGTGTAATTGTAAGCATATCTGCATCACATGCAATAGTCCCTGGGTTTGATTCCCGGTTTGAGGAAAGACTGTGGAAATCTTTTCATTAGAACAGATATGCACCGGCTTATTTTATTCTAATAAATGAATACATTTATACATGAAAATATGAAGAGTGTGGTTCCAAACGCGATAAGCACAATTTAAATAAAAATAATGTGTTTCATTAAATAATAAAATCAAATTCTCCTGAATCTAGATGTTGTCAATAAACCTATCAGAATAAGGCCCAAAAAGGTCAAAAAAGCTTCTTTTTTTTTTTCCAAAAATTAAAAGGAAAAACTTTTTTAGAAGGGGTCTATTGGAGTACTGATGCCAATTTTCAAGTCTGTTGACAAAACCGTTTGGCCAGGAACATACAAACACATAAACAAACATACACACACACACATGAAAAAAGGATAGAACCCTTTGCCACCTTTGTTCAACATTTTCTAGATGTTCAAATATTTTTTGACCTACTGTACTCAGAGTTTACTATTACTAGACTGAATATCCCAAAATAACACCCAATAAGTTTGCAGCAGTCAAAGGTTGGCCTGATTACCCAATTCTTTGGGGAGCTTGACATGTTATGAAATACTGTCACTCTGAGATAGACATTTTCGACAACAATAACATACATATATACATTCAATAGAGATTTGAACTATGACATTAGCAATATCTGATTTGACATTATGCTGCAAATGAGAAAGATCTGTCAACCAAAACTGTCAGCATTGGTTTCTTCAGTTTTTAAGTTGGTTTGGCTGGCTGTGTATTATGCATACAGGCTGCACCAACAGAGCCAAAAGGTTGAAAATTTAAATATTTACACCTTATTACGTCTAGAAAAAACGATTCTTTTTTGTTTAGTTTTTTAATTTCCCCTCATAATGGGTTTTTAGTGGGGGTTCAATTTACAATCTAAATCCATGCTAAATTGATCATTCAATCTGCACCCGCTTGTTTTTTGAAAATTCTAATTTTTTTAGTGTTCCCAGTTTCTATTGAGTGACTAACTAGATCTGTTTATTTTTCTGGTGTTAAGAAAACCTTTCCAAAGTTAAGTCCCTATAGCAGCCAGTTGGAGATATTTTTGTAGAAATTATTTTTTTCGGGAATCTAAAGAGCTAATTTTAAGAGGCAGCAAAGTTCAATTTAAGTTACCTTTTTCTAATCTAATAATTAAAAGAAAGTGCAAAAATACACTGATGGAAAATCATGTATATTCAGTTTTAATTATGACTTAAGAAAAAACAGTGAAATTAATCCAAAGTTCTGTTTGTGGAAGAAAAAAATGACTTTTTAATACATAAACTCTGTGGTGGCATGTTTATTTTCTTTTTATCTTCTTCTTGTTGTCTTTATTATTAAATAAAAATGCTTCTATGGGGGTCTCTGTAAACAATTCATATTAGAAATACATATTCAACATTAAAATATACAAGTTATAATAATGAGTGAAACTTGATTAGAAATTTTACCACCTCACCAGTACAGAGGGACATTTACCATGTATATTTCATTAATTTATTTTTCCAAAATTCTTCTGTATAATTCAAGTGATAACTCCCAAAATTGCCCTCTCAATTTATTTTCTATCCTGTAGTATCTAAATTTATCTCAGTTATTCAAGAATTATTTATACTAGTACTATTTATAATGTAAAATGGTAAACTATTACAATATTTCAAAATTCTTTTGGAGAAAAAATCAATTTGTTTTTGCGGCTTAGCTAGTGAATTTCACATTCAATCTGACGTATAAAACAATTTCAAAAATTAAATTGTCAAATACCAGGTATAGATTTTACCAACAGACTTTATAGTTTCAACATTGTAGCCCTTTGAAGACTGTTCAAATTGCTCTTTGGGAGAACAAATGAGTTTTATTAAGTTGGTAGGTTATGAATGCAGCCAATATTAAAATTTCTATAAACATGAAATAAATATAATCTTTTTCTTCACTTCAAAACAACAGGAAAAATTTTATTTTCCTTCTTATATTACAATTTATTCAACATCTTTTGTCTTTCATGCAATTACATCATGTCCAGTATGAGAAATGATATAGTGTCTGTCCTACTTCCACCATAGAGTTGACAATCCAGTGGTTTCATCACTGGATTTTGTGAGATCTCAACCTTTCTAGCAACGGATGAAAAGAAAAAAGGTTGATTATACAGATCAGTATGCGGATATTGAAGTTATATATATATATATATATATATATATATATATATATATATATATATGAAATAAAAGAAATATGTTTGACTTATACACATAAGTCAAATATATTTCTTGGTGTGCTGTCACATATTAAAGTCTGAGAACCACTGCTGATAATTCTATCTCTAGTTTCAATGGGGTTCAGTGCATTACATTTCTTGGTGGCACTTCTATTTTTATATTCAGCAATAATTTTCAAACAAGTCAAGATAAAAATGAAATATTGATAAAATCATAATGTTTAATTTGAGACAAAGTCCTTTATGGATTAATAATCTACCTCTATATAAAATGATAAAATCTCAAACAAGTGTAGTAGAGATATTTTACTTTTTTTACCGGCAAAAAAATTGAAAAAAAAAAAAATTTCCAAGACATACCGGGTGAGGGCTAAAATCTTACAATCCCAGGCAGCTGCACAATTGGCACAGTCCCAAGTATGGCCCTGGCTACAAGGTAACCCACTGCACTTAAAATCTGTTGCCGGTGTCAGTATTCTAATTTTAATGTAGGAAGTTATCAACTCTAAAATCAAATTATTGATGCCCCCCTCGCCCTGTAGGGCAGAACCAAAATAATGGGTTACCTGCACTACTTATCTTGCACAAAGATGAGAAAAATTCTTCCAATATTCTTTTCCATTAATTACTATGTTTTTACTCAAATTATATGAGGAAAAGTTGGCTTTAAATTACAAAAGGGTTCTGTTTTTTTAAATTCTATCCATAGAGTTCTACTGTGTTTAGGAGCTGTTTTAAGCGGTTCATGAATTTAAGAGTTAAAATGAATTTCAAATACAATGACAATGTGAGATGGACAGATGATTGACTAAAGATAATAGAGAAAACATGGAATTTTTTTACAATTGAAACACTTACCCGGCCACAACAGTAGAATTTTGACAGGCAGCAGCACACAGCACACCCCCACTTAAATACTGAAGTGAACGCATTTCAGCCAGACGACTCTAAGACACAAAACAATTTCATATGAAAATAAGAACAGGCACAGAGCTTAGTGTTGAATTAGTGGAAGCTGTTGGTGAACAAAAACAGGCATTTTCTAGCAAATTATTGCTAGCTGTGTCAGCCACTTATGAAAGCAAGTATGGTATATAGTTAAATGGATAAATTAAATTGAAGAATCTTCTTACTTTTCTGTCTATGTTTTTTTTCAGGATGAAGGAGAAATCTGTTTCTCTGAATTTTTGAGATGAGGTATTATCATTATCTCTATTATTGTTCAGACTATTCTCATCTTGGTTGTTTACCATACAATTTTTCAGCCGTTGTACTCTACGGCCTTCAGATGATACCTGATGAAGGCCGTAGAATACAATGGCCAGAACGTTGTATGGAAAACAACCAAGATGAGGATAGTCCAAACAATTATAGAGATGAAGGAGAGATCCTTCAATTTCTTTCTTTTTTTTTCATTCTTCTTGAATTAACCAGGCCACATTCTACAGCAATTCAGAATTTTTATCTGATATGGACAACCAACAAAGAAGAAAAACTCCAGAGTTGACAAATCGATTAAGATGGGAAAAAATTAACATTATTTTTTTAATATAACAAAAGTAAAGAGTGAATATACAAGAAATATAAATGTAAGTAACTGAATAAGAATGAATAATATTGATAAATTTTTATATTCATAATACTATTAATTATTATTGGATATATGATCCGACAGGGTCAAAATGATACATTCACCGTGAGATAACAAGAGATCATTTCAAAAATGGTTTCAATATAACATAACGCAATTTATAATCATTCTCTTGGATCATATATCCATTTCTTAATGATATAATTGTTGCGGTGAAAGAAACACACAGGGCAGATATAGACCGTGGATAAGCAAAATGAGAATTTGGAGTTGAAACAGTTACTTGGACTATCAGTGGCTGTTTAGCTTAATGATAAGAGCAATGGTATGTTGAGGCGGCTACCCTATCAGTTGCTGGTTCGATTCCTACAGCAGCCTCATTTTCTTTAATTGTTTATTCTATTCATGTTGTCTAAGCCGAATGATACACTCACCATGTAATAATGGAGATCATTTCAAATTTAGTTTCAATATACTATAACACAATTTATAATCATATTTATGATTATAAATGAATGTTAATGAATAAATCGTTGAATAAAACATTGTCTAAGTCTCTAATATTTTATTTCATTTAATCCTGTCCCTAATACTTGAATCAATTCAATAATTCGATATCTTCTCTAAAATAAATATATATAAACATAACAAATGGTGTAATAACACCACTAATATTTCATTTAATCCTTATGAATTTAGATGTATCAAAACGTAGATGTTTTTAGTCACTTCAGGCAAACCATACTAGCTTTCATAAATGGCTGGCACGGCTGATGACGATTTGCAAAAAAATACCCCCAAACAGAATAAAGTATTCATAGATTTCAAGAGTCACAAGAAACCATTTTTAACTTGTTATCTGGACACCAAAAAGTCTCTAAGGACACGATCTACGATCTCTCAACTTTCGTCAATAGAAATGTTAGATCCTGATGATAAGGATTAGACACCATTAGGGGTAAGCTTCCCCCCTCCAATATGCGAATTTGTTGAATAAGGGGGTGCCTCACGAGAAAAATCATAACTTTGAGTCTTTTTCCTTGAGAAAGCTAGGGGTGTACATATCCTAAATAGTATTCAGATAGATTCATCAGGAATATGTCTGCAAGTGGTTTCGAAAATGGCGTATACAGATGAAAATTCAAATTAATAATATGCATTAGTGATCAAGATAACTGAGTTTGCAATGTCAATTGAAAAATATAATCATAGTACACAGACCTGTATCATATTTTCAGATTCATATAAATGTAATCCATTTTAGATTTTGAAAAAATTGGTTTTGGGGGTCAAAATTTGCCTATTATCATTCATTAATTACTATCTAGAAATCAAATGCTGAAAATAGGTGACTGTCAGAATATTTCCTTTATAAAAGGGGTCCTTGAGTTTTGAAAGTTTTAAAACCACTGGTCTATACAAAGCAATGAAAAAATCCCAGATATGACGTTTTATTCTATTTTTCATATTACATTGAAGATAGGGTGTGCTTATCAAACTGAAGCTATTAAAGATTTTCAGTTGAATTAGGTCTGAAATCGGCCAAGGTATGTAAAATATGTTTGTTTATATACACACAAACATATATATATATATATATATATATATATATATAAATAAAATCAGATTAAGTACAAAACATTTTGATCTCACCTTCCAGTTTGTCAACAGTGTATTTTTTTTTTCAAATTCTTCCCTCATAAATTCTTTCCAGCGAGTGTGTTCAGGCATTGATACCAAAGACATTTTTCTTGAAAACCATTTGTAAACTTGGTACCAAAGCCAGTTGTCTTCAGCCAGATTTTTCCACGACTTACTGACCTGAACAAAAACAATTTTACAAGAAAAATTAATTATGCAGAAATGTTTGAATCAACTCTTAAATTCATAAACTGCTTGTAACTGTCAAACTCTTCAATGAATAGGAATAAAAGATAGAGCTCTTTTGCAAATTATTATTATTTATTCATCACCTTTACCTTGGGTAGGGCAGAGCCACCCTTGTTTGGATGCCACATTGTTCTCCATGCCCCTCTATCTCCAACCTAGTCACAAGAGTTCCTCAAGGTCCTTTTCAGTGTCAATTTCAAGTCTTTCGGAGTACAGGTGGTCTCTCAATATTCGATCAGAGTTGGCAAGTTTATCCAGGTCATTTTTTAGTTTTATCAAGTTGTTCTTGGACCTCCTCTGTATTCCTCCTTATCTAATTTATGGCTGAAATGAAATTTTATCAACTTTTTCGGGGGTCGAAGGGGTGTTCGGGGGGTCAGGGGGTCTTGTCTGAGAATGCATCCTCATAATTTCCATCTTGCTTTTCTGATGGTTTTTGATACAGATTTTTCTCTGCATACTTTATATATATATATATATATATATATATATATATATGTACATATATATATGTATCCATTATATATAATCTTTTTTTGATTGAATGATTGAATTAAAGGAAAAAATTTTAGAAATTCACCAAAAAGTGTAAGGGAAGTAACTTTAGTCAGAAGTTACTCCCTTGATTAACTATTTGAATTCCCTAAAATTGACTAATGAGTTATGGTTCATGCAGATTGAGTCCTAGAGAGGCAGACATTGTTGGAGATTTTGACAAATTTTTCATAACCATTTTTAAGCTTTAATCAGAAATCAAAACAGGTCGAGTTAGTCAATAGAAACCTTTATGTTACCAAAACATTTTGGCCGCATTCTGTGTTGAGGGTGATCAATTGGAAAATCGGAAAAAGGAATTATCAATGAATAAGGTACTTCTCTCGCCTTTTGTTGGGTGTTGATACACATGAACTTCAGCAAGACGAAGATCATGTGCAACAACCACATTGGAGATAAAAACACTAAGATTGAAATTGAGGACACAGAACTCAAGAAAGTAGATCACTACATCTACCTAGGACAACGAATCTCCATGAGACCCTCAAAAGAAGAAGAAATCAACCGAAGAATCACACTAGGATGGCAATAAGATCCCATTAATCCTAAAAAGAAGGGTGTATAACCAATGCATCGTCCCAATAGTCACTTATGGAGCTGAAACATGGAACTTAACCAAGAGACAGACCCGTAAACTGAGTACCATGCAACGTGCACATGAAAGAATAATGCTGGGCCTCACATGGAGAGACCACAAAACAGCACAGCACATCCGAGAAAAGACAAGAGTTAGAAACATCATAGAATCCATAAAAAATCTCAAATGGCGGTGGGCTGGCCATGTTGCGAGAATGGCAGACAATCGATGGATATCACGACTCAAAACATGGATTCCCCGAGACCACATGCGCAACAGAGGCCGGCAAAATGTTAGATGGAGAGACGAGCTAGACAAATTCAGGAAGTACTGGCTCAGTGACGCCCATGATAGAGAAGTGTGGCAAATCCTGGGGAAGGGCTATGTCCAACGACGGACGCTAAAAGACTGATGATGATGATGATGATCACAAAGGAAAACTGAATTTTCGAGAAGCAGAAAAAATTACTTTATCTAGACATAATAAAAAGTAAATGTTGAAAATTTCCACCCATTGGGTGCAACCTGTATGCATAATACATAGCCAGCCAAGCAGACCAACTGAAGAAAGTTTGGGTTGACTGTTTCTAATAAATACATGGCGGTTGAATAAGTCAAGCTAGTATAGATTTCAGTACCGTACGGTTTTCTTCTCTTAGCAAAGAAAGTACTACAGAAATCCGCCATGTATAGATTGGAATCCGCTGGACACCTACATGTTCTGTTTGGGTATCCAATGTTGCTGTAATGAACAGATCCAATTGGCTTATTAATGACTATTTATTGTCACAGTTTTGGAAAGGAAAGGATTTTTTTCCCCTATTCTATGGAATTGAATGGTCTCCACGGACAATGGAATACCCCCCACCAGGGGACATGCCTGGGCAAAGTGTATGAAGATCCCAGGATGCTCAGTCATCAGAGACCCTCTCTTAACCTTGCTGTAGTAGTCAAGTCCTCCTGTCTCA
The DNA here is from genome assembly GCA_963457665.1 of Thysanoteuthis rhombus. Taxonomy (NCBI): domain Eukaryota; kingdom Metazoa; phylum Mollusca; class Cephalopoda; order Oegopsida; family Thysanoteuthidae; genus Thysanoteuthis; species Thysanoteuthis major. The sequence goes on along the minus strand of OY735238.1, from coordinate 22,659,356 downwards.
GCATGGCTCCAGGAGATGTCAGAAGGACATCTAATTGAGCCAGAGAGACCAATCTGCCTTGATATTTTACCCATAGGTGGAGCTGGGAGGAGAGAAGCAATGAATCCATGCCTTTCCCAAGGGCATTATGTGGAAAAAAGAACATAAACAGCCCCAACGCAGGTTGCCATTCCATTGGCCAAGCCATTACCAACTCTGCCAATCGCAACTCCAAATCATGGATTTTACTCCAGACAAAGGCTAAAGAATGGATTAGCCTAGACATTTTAGTAACAACAACAAAAATATAAAGAAGGAATTCAATTGTCCAAAATCAGAATTTGGAATTTATTCTTAATGTTTGATAAGTGTTCAATTGGTTTAGCCAAACCACATTTTCCAGATGTATCTAGAGATTCATCTTTGCATGAATTTAAGAGTCAACCTGTTCCACCCAAAGAATAACAAGGCTGGAAACATAACAGTTGACAATGTGGATATAACATGTGGCCACAAATATATAGACATATATCCATTGTTCTACAACATACAAGTGGTGCTGACTCACATAACAATTTGGTTACAAGAAAAGAACTTGATGTAAGGCTCCTAAATCTAAATTTAGGGGACAAATCCCAACTCACCTGAGCACATTGACACAGATCCTTGTAGTCAAGAAATTGGAAAATCTTCAGAGCCAATTCTCTGGCAAGATCTATCTCAAAAAAAGGGATTTCGTTTATTTCATCCTAAAAAAAAAGATTGAATTAAATTAACTTCATAGCATCAAGAAAAAAATTGCTGAATTCAGGTTATTCCAAATGAGTAAAGACCTCATTTCGAATGTGTAAAGACCTCATTTCTTATAAAATATTAACATTGAGCCTTTGGCAAAATTTCATGAAAAACAATAAAATAGTTTTTGTGATTTAAAAATCATAGTCCTGGCGCTGTAATAGAGCCCAGTAGAAATTTTCAAGTTGACTAATGAAACTAATTGGACTTGTTAGTGAGTAAGAACATCTCAAAATGCTCTGAGGCATAAGGTTCTTTTATAAACTTGACTCAGCATAAATTGTCCTTTCCAATCATATACAATATGCCTATACTTGATGAAAAAAAATTTTTTCTCACTGGGGCACCACAGTCAAAATCCACTATTATGAAAAATGGTGGTAAAATATTTTGCAACTGATCTGGGAAGTCTACCCAAGATATTATTCCTCACCAAAGATTCCTCTAGCATGTCCAATTGGTCTCATTGGTCAACTCAAAAATTCCTACAGTGCTCAAACTATAATGTAAAGAGTTGCCAATGCTAAGAAAATGCCATATATGGTGGCCAAAAATAAATGGCAGAGGACGAAAGAAAATAAACAAAGAACTGTCCTCCATTCTGCTGCTCATGGCTTATTAATTTAAAAAAAATTATCTAAATGTGCAAGGGAAGTAACTTTGATCAGCAGTTATTCACCCTTGATTTAAAATTTCAATTTTTTTAAAAACGAATTTAAATGTTAATATGAAGCTGTCAATGATTATTAGATTTAGGTGCTTACCAAATCTGCAACCAGGCAATCAACCAGACTATCTTTTTGTCCAACAGCATATTTCGATTTCTTTGAGACTTGCTGGTGTAAGATTTCATCTTTCTCCGTTTGGAAATAAGACCTTTTTCTCTTCTTAGTGCAAGAGGAAGGTGTTTTTTGTTGTGTACAAGGGTGGCGCCCTTCTTCCAACAACCGACCCACAATCACAAAAGGTTGGTAAAGCACAGAGGCACCCGTTTCTTCTTTTAATTGTGAAACAAAAGATTCTTGCTTGATGTCACCTGATGGGTTGCTAGCCAAAGTGGGATGAACATCTGAAATCATTTAAAACAGACAAAAAAATCCCAGAGAAAATGAAGACTGAAAATTTAACTCTTAAATTCATAAAGAAAATAGAATGTCATTTTCAAGGGAAATAAGTTCTGATTGAAATTATCTTCCTCTGATAATTTGGTGATTTTTTATTCATTTATATTCTACTATTTTTTATGCAATTATTTGAAGAGTTCCGCATTCAATGTTTCAAGCGGTTTATGAATCTAAGAATAAACGAGAGGAGAGTATAAGTTGATGTGGTTCATCATTATATATTCTTCAATTATTACTTGATCCTAAATTGGTCCCTTAGTTTGTGTCCGGCTGAATTCACCCAGATTTTTTGAAAATCAGACTTTTTAAGCGATCACTGCCCAACAGAAGGCAAGAGAAGTAACTTATTCATTTATCGCCACTTTTCCCCAATTTTCTTTATTGATCTCCCTCAACATGACATGCTACTTGAAGACATTGGCAGCATGACCGTTTCTATTGAGTGACTACTCAGATTTGTGGGGAGGGGGGTAAATTTATGGTTTAAACCATACTGGTAGCACTTTTATCAAAGTAACTTAATTTTACCACCACAGCTGCTTAATTACGAGGTGAAAAAAAAGCATATATGCTTGGCAATGATTCATAATTTCCCTTGAAATGCTAGTTATATACCCAGAAACATTTCACTGTCAATAAAAATGGTATCAAAAGGTCTGGTTAGTCACTCAATAGAAACAATCACGTGACCAAAATCATTTGGCACCATGCAGTGCTTAGAGTGATCAATCAAAAAAATGGGAAGGCAGACAATCAATGAAAGGGTTATTGCTCTCATCTTTCGTCGGCTGTGATCGCTAAAAAAGTCTGAATTTTCAAAAAACAAACGAGAATGCTGCCAGGCACCATCTAAGGGACCAATTTAGCATAAACTCACCTTGCAAATTGAACCCCCCACTAAAAACCTATTTGGGGGTAGGTGGGGAATTTTCAAAAAACATGAAAAAATTTTTCCTTTTCCAGACATAGAGTTGTAAAAAATTAAAATTTCCAGCACTCAAGACCAATATTCTTCCTCTGGTTCAGCCCGTATGTGTGATACATACAAACCAACATAGAGACTGAAGAAACTTATGGTGACAGTTTTTGATACCACAGCTGTCCGTAACAGACATGCATACAATTATTTTGCACCTTTCCTCAGAAAAAAGCTTTTTATTACATTTCTAGGTAGATTGATGTCTCCATGAGTCATTCTTTGTCAATATATGCACAGGTGTTTAATGAACGCCAAATAAAAATTGAATTTGCAAAAATGTTTTTCATAAAAAGCAAAATAGAAAAACACAATGATTAGATGGTTCAAAATTGTTTGCCCTTGTGTGGTATTGAATGACAACAATCAACAAGTCTGGTTCGTCACTCTATAGAATGAAGAAACCATCATGCAACCTATGTCTTTTGGCAGCATGCTGTTTTGAGGGGGAATAAATTAGAAAAATTTGAAAAAGGGGTGATCAATGACTGTTACTTCTCTCGCCTTTTGTTAGGAGCGATCACTAAAAAAAGCCCGTATTTTAAAAAAAAAAAACAGACACAAACTAAGGGATCAATTTAACATAAGCTTACATTGCAAACTGAACCCCTATCAGAAAAAATATTTAGCGGGGAGGGATTTCAAAATAATTTTTGAATTTTCAGTACTCTAGCTCCATTGGTATAACCTGTGTGTCTGATACATACGTGAATACATAGCCATCAAGACCAACTTGGAAACTTTAAAAAACCTATGTTGACAGTTTCTAATAGTCTATCCTTTTCATTTAATAACTTGTTTCAATCAAACAAGCTCTTGGCACAAATCAGAAGGTATTTTAGTCAATTCTTTAATCTAAGTACTTCAAATTAGATGCTCTTCTTCGGTTTACTTTTTTCTTTAACTCCGGCCATGAATCAGGAACTGTCAACCGAAACTGTCAACATAGGTTTCTTCAGTTTTTAAGCAGGTCTGGCTGGCTATGTATGTATGTATGACTCATACGTATCAATGGAGATAGAGGTTGAAAATTTTAAACATTTACCCCTTATTATGTCTACAAAAAATGTTTCTTTGATGTTGTTGTTGTTTTTAAATCCATCCCCAACACACACAAATAAGCTTGTATTAGGGGGTTTCAATTTGCAATATAAGTTTACACTAAATCGACCCCTTAATTTGTGCCCAGCAGCATCCTCACTTGTTTTTTTGAAAATTCAGATTTTTTTTAAAGATCACTATCCAACTATATGTGAGAGATGTAACTCTTCATTGATCACCCCTTTTTCCAATTTTTTTAATTGATCATCCTCCAACGTGATTGCTGCCAAAAGACATTGTTCATGAGATGGTTTCTATTGAGTGACTAACCAGACGTTTTCAACAGGATTCAAGTCGGGACTTTGAGCCGGACATGGATCTTGTTATCACTTTACTAATTTTTACTTTACTAAGTGTGAAGTGTCCTTGGAATCTGTCCTGCATCAACGTCCAATGGCATCTAAATCCCTAATAATTTTGGGTTTCCATTCAAAATATCGAGATAATCCTCTTTTTTCAGTGTGCCTTCAATAGAGAACAGTATCACCACTTCCATGTTTGACAGTAGAGATGGTATTCTTCAGATCGTAACCCCGGCTTTTTTCTCCTCTATCTGCCAGTCCAATTGTGAACGAATAACACATTTTTCATCTTTGCTGATCTCTGTTGTAGAAGGTTCTGTACTCTACAATTTTCTAGGGAGGATGTAATGTACACCATTTGAAACATATCTGTTTAACATAGCCTAAATCATTTTCCTTTCAAATGCTATATACCAAATTATCCAGCAAGTGCTGATAATTTTGAAACTCACTTGGATTCCGTGTCGGCTGATGTTATCACAACAAACATTCTTGAATGTTCTTTGGCAGAATTTATGCTTCGGTTGTTCACATTAATAAAACATGAGGTTATCTTTGAAGCCATCTAAGTAGGTGAAAAATTTAGAATAGGTTAATTTTGGAGAGGATGGTCAATAATTGTGCATAACACTGTATACTTACATAAGAAATCAATTCATACAGAATTATGTTGAAAAATAAACATTGATTGTGTAAAATAAATGTTTTTTTTTTCATAACTAAGTTACAGGCTTATCATTGTACCTGCGTAAGAACCAATCCCCAGAGAAGATTGAAGTAATACTCAAAACAATCCGTATCAAAAAAAAAAAAATGATCACGAGCAGGAAAAAAATTTTTTTTTTAAAGTAGAAACCGCTTACCATCATCGGAGACTCCAGAATAATCACCATCTTCATTCTTGGGAGGAACAGCATCTTTGTTCTGTGAATGGACAGCATTTTTAGCGACTGATTCCCGTTGACTTCTCAGCTCTTTCTGCCACCTTGAACGAAATTCCTCTAGATCCACCTCACATGCCATTCTTCAAACTGAAATAAGTTTGGCAGGAGAATATAAAATCATGCAAAGAAAGGTGCCAAATGGAATCTGCTTGGGAAAGGGGCTGGGTAATATCAAATGACAAGACAAGACAAGAACGTCAGCCTGTGTCCCAAACTTAGACATCTGTTTTGAAGGTTAATACTTATTTGGAATATTGATATAGGATATAGCGTTTGGGAGATTATTCCTTAATCCCCACAAGACAAGAATTTTGGTTCTTTTTCAACAGAAAATTAAAGTAAAAGGAATTTTTTTTTTTTACCCCCATTTTTGTTTCATTTAAGGCTTCCATACTTTGAAATTATGGACATTAGCTTTTGATGAGTACTAATAAAAGAGCCTCAGTCTTTGAAACATTGAAACTGGGTTAGTAGGTGCAGCCATAGTTATTTAGAACATTCAAATCATGAATAATTTTTATACACATGTAAATACCATGTTTTGTCAAATGAATCAAGAGGAGTTTCTTTTCTGTGTTTAGTTACAGTCTACATACTTCTGTGTATGGTTCATATGAAATGTAATGGTGCCTAATAGCTTTTTAATGTGAAAAAGGTAACAAGTACTTTAAGAGGTATGGTCTGGTGACTCCTTGAATAGAGTCATCTGGGAAAAATTTAGCAAAATAGCCCTTCCTCTTTTCTAGCAAAAACTCTGATGATGATTTATATAGAATAATTAGCAGGAGTACCCGGCGTTGTCCAGGGTGGGGGTAATCAATACTGAAAGATCATGCAGTAAATTCCAACGTAGAGCCTCTCAAAGTAGAGATCGCAACCTTTCAGGTGGGTCAGAAATACCAAAATTGACTTTTTTTGAAAATACCAAAATTGTCCTGAACTTGAATTAATCCGTGAAAAAATACAGACGTGTTTGAATTTCTGAGATTTTTAGAGAATAAAGTAAGAATTGCTTCCACGGGAAGGGTCCATAGTTTCAAAAGGTGGTTGTTGAGAGATATTTTTTATCAGCAAAATCGTCACCTTTGAGTGGAAGTGTCCATTGTTACAGAAAGAGAAAGAGAAAAAAAATCACCGTTCACTACGTTAGAAATTTGATTCCCTCCCCTGAAATAATCAACTTGCTAGAAATTCTACAATGTCGAAAGGGAGAAATGAATGAGAAATTTAACTATACAATTTAGTCAAAATATGTTATTTTACATGATTACTTATAATGTAAATCATTGAGTGAACAAATTATTATTTCTCCAATATTTCATTATTCTAACTTTTCATAAATGTTTGGTAATTGTCGGGATGAGATTTTTCAAAGTTAACTAGTATAGACACTGTATATGATAAAATCGTAAAATGTAAATTACGCAGAAAATTTGGAATAGATACGATACTATTTCTTAATTACATAAGTTCATGTGCAGAGATTTTGTTAAGTGACAGAAGTAAATTTACATTATTCTGTATTTATTTTAGTTTTGTAAATATGAAAAAAATTTTTTTTTTCAAATATCCCAACACTAACCCAACCAATCCTTTTTAGTTAAATTTAGTAAAATACAGTTTTTAAGGTCAAGTTTTCTGCTCTCATTTATTCCGTAATTAGTTTGTTTTGGGGGGTTTCATTTTTTTTTTTTTTTCGTACATTTTTATGGTCAAGTTATCTGCTTTCATTTGTTCCGTAATTACTTAGCAGCAGCAGCAGGTGATTACAAAGAAGATTGATAGCGCCAGCAGTTTTAAATACACAAGATTGAGTCTAAATCATGTGAACAGACACAGCGAAATCTTTTCTTGGATACATATTTTTCTAATTCAGACCTGTTGGTATATAATTTGTTCATCTTAATCTTATCTTTGAGTCTGAATTATTTTTTAACTTAATTAAAATGATTTTTTACAACTCATTGTAAGTTTGAGAGATCCGATCGTTCCTAAATTATAAGTAGTCAACCCTTCAAATTATTATAGATAATCTTCGATTAAATAAATTATTAATTATGTAATTTACTTTGAATAGTTTTAAAAGAATTATCTCTGCAATTAAATACAGTTGACAAAATATCAGGCGAAGTCTTCACTTGCGAAGATGACGATACAATATGGTTTCGTTTCACAAAACAGATTAGGTACAAAAAATATTCAATTAAAAATTAAACCAAAGTTTGGTGACTTGGCCAATTATCATGGAATCGACTTTTAAATCTGAAGGAAAAAAAAACAAATAATGATGAAAATCTCTCAAATAGAGAAAAATAATGATAAAACTGAGGATTTACACGACCTGAAATCTGATCTTTCATTACAATTCAACGTGCGATGTAAACAAATTCGTACCCGGTGTTATACTAAATAGTACACCATAAATAAAAGCGTCATTCGCTGAATGGTTTCAGGGGAAAAAGGGCTTTGGGAATCTCCCCCTCTTTGATTAATAGAGGCTAGCAAGTATTTTATTAAGATGCTTGTATTTAATACTCCCTTCAATTATGAAATAGTATTAAGTACTGCTTCATCGTGAAGTTCACATGTATTTGTGCTTTTTTATCTTTTCAGTTGTTTCGATTTCCCGTTTTATTGATTCTACAATCTGCAAGATATTCATGCCTTTTTTATTCAACAGATACGCTCAAAACTGACCCAACCGTTACCCGAACCAATACTCCTTTTGGTAACATAATGTCGCACATTTCTCACTGGTAACACCTTGAATTGTATTAAAATAATTTGATATTGATGCTCAGAATTCATTTACATTGTAACACCGCCAATTGTTTACATCTGCCAGCGAAGTCTATCTATATAAATGTCCTCACGATATCTCCAAAAGTTTTCATTGACTTCCAATTATTTCTTTTTTGAAGGTTGTGCAATGGGCTACAGGAGACGTGATTAAATTTGTCCAAATCTACGCATAGTTACCTCCCTTACATCGTAACTGTAGGTCCACACTACTCAATGTAGCTAAAAGTTCACAATTGATTTCAATGAGATTTTCTGGAGGGGAATGAATGATTCAATTTTTGGCCAGATCCTTGCACAGTCACCCCTCATATTGTAGCTACATATCCACACCACAAAATAAACAAAATAAAAAATTACATAGGTTCTCAATTGAATTTTTTTGGAAGGAGGACAATGGATTACGGGGAAGGTGATTAAATTTTAGAGCAGATCCATGTTCAGTTACCTCCCCTGCGATTGATGATGGCGTTGATAGAGCTATGCACCATCAATTAAGTAGCTAAATGGTCGGTAGTAGAGACCCAGGTCACAAATGTCAACGAAAAAAAAAATCAATTAGAAAAAGGCCAATCAAATTTATTGACCAATCAGAATGGACGGTAACTTCGTTTCACCAACTCGCTTCAGGGGCCTCTGGATTTTTTTATGAATAGGAGACAGGAAATCAATTAATTATAAGCTCAGATTCTCCCGAAGGCTGCGTCGCTAAAAACCAGAATATAATCTGTCACTCACAATCTACATCCACTATTACAGTCCGCTGGAATAGCATAATGGCGATCCAGTCTGCCTCACATAGGTTCGATTCCCGGTGTGAGCGAAAAGAGTGGAAAAGTCTTTATTATGACAAATTCCCCTGTGGACTCAAAACTGTATGATTAGGGTGGAGATATCCTTTCGGTGGATTTGCATTCTATCTAATCAGGAAACACATTTTTATCGAATTTCAAGTAAATCTGACTTGAAACAACTGAGAAAATCGAGTTAAAAACGTATTTCAAAAGTCAACATTGACAGATCACGTAACTGGAAGATTTTTATTGGCAAATCATCTTATCAATGGACACCTTTCTACCAAATCTGACCTGATACAGCTGAGAAAATCTATTTTGAAAGCATAAGCTTTGAAGGTCATTATTGACAGATAACGTGACCCAGAGTGGAAGATTTTTCCAGGTAAGAAGCATCTTATGAAGGAACACCCATCTGTCAAGTCTCAAGTAAATCTGACTTGAAACAATTGAAAAAATCGACTCGATTTTAAAACGTGAATTTTAGAGGCTATTATTGTCAGATCATGTAACACACAGTGGAACATTTTTCTAGGTAAGAACCACCATAATAAGGGACACGATTCAACCAAGTTTCATGTATCATCATCAGTCTTTCAACGTCCGTCGTTGGACAAAGACCTTCCCCAGGATTTGCCACACTTTTCTATCATGGAGTTTCCTGTATATCTGACCGTAAACAGCCGAGAAAACAATATGGGGACAGACCTACCAACTCAGGGCACCTTTAGAGATTTTAGCTAACTGCACATGAAATGCTTTTGAGTAATCCATTTGAATTTAAGACAATTAATCAATCGCTTTCAATCACCTTTCTACCTTCGTTGTTGTTTCAAACTGCAAGTGGAAGTGGTTTGGTAATAGAACCAAGTCAGTCACTCAGATTAGGCCGCTGTTAATGATAATCTGTCTGTCTGTCTGTCTGTCTGTTCGTCTGTCTGTCTGTCTGTCTGTCTGTCTGTCTCTGTCTCTGTCTCTCTCCCTCTCTCTCTCTCTCTCTCTCTCTCTCTTTTCACGTATCTCCTCTACAGAAACACGAAACTGTGAATCAGTAGAATTGATAAGTAATCATTTGATCTTTAAAATGGTTTTCGTTTGTCAAGAGAAAGAGAAATAAAACCTCCACAAACAGATCAGGTTTTTTTTCCTATACATTATGAGTAAATGCTTAAATGTTCAGCCTTGTAGCACCATTGGTTCGGCCTGTACACGCGACACATACCTAGCCAACCAACTTGAAAAACTGAATAAATCGATGTTAATATTGATTGTTCCTGTTGATCTGATAACATAGCATTGTGACTTGTTAGGACCTTCTTGCAAAAGATAGCACTCTCATTGTTCTTTGCTTCATTTATCTCCAACGCAAACATTATAACAGACAGCATTTAGGCATTTCTCGACAGTTTTTGGTTAGTTCAAATCAATTTCTTTGTCTTTGTTATTTTTTTATCACAGCGTGTATCCCCAGATCCTGGGTATCTATTGCAATAGTCTTCAATCTTTTTTTACGATGCGAACCCCAAATATTACTAAGAGACATAAAAAGAGCCCTTCAACTTGTTAATAGAAAGAATATGTCAACCATCTTTTTTTCATTTTGTTTTATTAGAAAAACTATACTATTTCCTTGCAGAAAGACATAATAAAGTAGAATCATTTAGAATCTCACGTAGAATCTGATCTTATATCAATCAAATAACATGAGTCTGAACTTTTAATGACTAAATTGCTTTTGCAGTTGTTTTATCAAATTGTCTGACTGTGGCGAAAACGAAAATAGTGCACTTCAGAAACCCTTTTTTTTTTCGAACCGAGAATTTTTCTCGCGAACCACTGGTGAATTGTATTTCAGAATGTCAAACCTTGCTCTGAAGGGTCTTGTACTTCTCCATCCCTTTCCTTGAGAATCTAGGTGTTATTAATAAACCTGTCAAAATAAGGCCCCCAAAAGGTCGCAGAAGTCCTTTTTCCAGAAATTAAAAAAAGAAAAGAAAAAAAAACATCTCTAGAAGGGGTCTGGAAATACATGAACTCGTGAACAAACACTCGAAGACAAGTACACACACACACACGCACACATATATATATTAACGCCCCCTTATCCAGAGTTGAGCACTCGCTAAGTAAGGTGACTCGTTCATTAAAAGCTATAAGCAATGGTCTTCCAAATCTGGAACAGAGCACTCTGGTAGATGGGGAATTGTGCGTCAATAAATACATCGCTTAAATTCAGTCTTACTGACCGTCCAGTTCTGCCTAGGGCGGGGATAAACTGCCAGCCTCTTGATCTGGAGTGAAAGTTTCGATCCTACCTCGTGGTACTGGACGAGATAATGGATAGTCTACAGCCACACTGAATATAACGAAACAACTGTCTGTGGATGACTCAATTATTAATTATTTATGTATAAACGGAGAATAAAACCCTTCGCTGTCTTACATGACTAAGGTTGTTGAACAAGAAAATTTTGTGGTGAGCGAATAAGTTTTTTAAATGAAGACTACGCGGTGAATGACTTTTGAATAGTCTAAGAAGGACCGCATTCGACAAGGTCTACCAAATGTATGCATCCACCTTGAAAGCATGAGTATCGAATATACATACAGTCTGTGCTGTTGACCTTGTTTGGGTCCAATTAGGTCGCACTCGTACATGACGCTTACGTGTAGTAAGTATCACAGAAGTTCTACATCTATTTGCTAACATTCTTTCGCACAGTGGCGTCTCTACTCACCCACACCGGAAATACCCTCTAGAAAGCAGCTGAATACCCAACAGAGATTCCTCCAGACTGCATACGAGATCGACAGGTAGAAAACTTACAGATGCGTAAAAAGTACCCACTCACTCTTTTGAATCAGGCGTTTCTTTTCGTTTTTTCCCTTTCTGATTTTGTTTTTGCTTTTTTTTTATCAGACGAAATGCTAGATTTACATAACTTATAAATAGATTCCATAGTGAATTCCTAGCCTAGGTCAAATATTTCCGTGGCTGTTATGTAAGGATTTGAGGGTATAATTTTTTTTTAAAGCATGCTTTTCAACAGCAATAACTTTCAAGAGTAACGGTAGGTGTGACGAAATGATACTGGTTCACACTTAAAAAAGCTACTTAGCGTCGTAGCCATCAAAAGCCTTTTAACTCCTGTATTCGGATAGGAAAGGTGACCGGTCAAAAGGCATCAAGACAAAAGGCATCAATCAAAAAGAACAACAGTGTTGCACGAATATTTTAACTGAATTTTGTATAATTCTATCATCTAATTTAGTATTTTTTGGTAAATTTATGTGAATGATAATTGTCCTAACTTACTGTAAAAGTATGATTTTTTAAAAATTAAATTATCGATTATTTTATTCTTCCGGCCATACGCTTTACGAAATGAAAAATAAAATAACAGTAAAACTTTTATTCGTTTAAATGTACAAAAAAAAATCAATATTAAATTAAATTATTTAATTATTTAATTAGTGGAAATTCAGATAAACAATTCTTACTATGGTGTTGTCCTTTTGACTAATGTTTTTTGACCGCGTGCAACTGTAACTAGCAGTTGTTCGGACCAAATTCGTTGGACATAGACCTTCACCTTCCCCCGAGATTTGCCAGATCTCTCTATCGCGTTTGTTGCGGTGCCAATATCTCCTGAACCTGTCTAAATTGTCACGCCTTCTTAGTTTCAGCTGGACGCAATTTCGAATATCGGGATTCGCATAGTGAGTCGTAATGTCCAGTGATTGTATGACAATTTTCCAACATTGCCTGATATCCTTGCAACATTGTCTGCCCATGGCCATTTTAGTTTTCTAATACATACAATGCTCTCTTGTGGTCTCTACACGAGATGTTGACCAAGATCCTCTATTGTACACTTTACATGGTTCTTAGTTGGGAACCACTCTTTTGGTTAGGGTCCATGTTCCAACTCCATTTGTGACTATCAGGGGCGCATTACAACGAATTCTAGCCAAATACCCACTGAAGCGTAATGACGGGGGGGGGGCATTTTTCGATGCTGTACCATAATGCATTTTTTGCATGTTTGCGCCCCGTGGCTGCAGCAAGGGAAGGAATGAAAGATGCAAGACTCTTTTTTATTTTTATTTTCTTTGGTCGATCAGAAATACATCGATAGTCTTCGTTTGAAGACCAAACAGAATCCACACACACATAGAGAGACAGACAGACAGACAGAGAGAGAGAGAGAGAGAGAGAGAGAGAGATCTTGTCGAGAGAGAGAGAGATGGAGAAAGAGAAAGGTTAATGAGTTCTTCTGCTACCAGCAGCCAGGGGCCGGCGGTCCTTAGATCGTCCATAGTCACCCTACTACTCTACTCTTCTCTGGTCTTCTTTAGTGACCAAGCTCTGGTCCTCCCACTTTATAGGCAAGAATCTTCTTTCTATCGATATCTCTTTCGCTAAATTGGTACTCTCCTCTTTTACCTGATACCGGGACTAAATAATAATCTACCCTTTTTTCCTCTATTTTTCTCCTGCTTTCTTTAGTTTTTCACGCCTCTTACTGTCTATCTTTCTTACTTCTGCCATTAAAATCCTCATACACCGTCCCATTTAATCGACCCCTTTTAATTTTTTTCTCGTAATGTCCTTTCGATTGAATGGCTGGGACTGGCTATCTATCTGCGGGGGTTCCAAGCGACCACGCTTTATCTTGTCAACAAATCAACTTGAGATGTTTCTGTCAACCTTTTGGTGTCTGGAAAAGGTTACTCTGTAACTATCTTATCTTTGACCAAGTATGTATGTATAGTTCACACACGCCCACGCAAAACGTACCTTCAACAAAAGTGTTATTTAGAAATATGATAAAACATTTGAGAATATGAAATAAAATATCCAATCAAACAGACTTCATATTGTGACACCCCAAACCCGATGAGTAGGATAAATTGCTCTCAGTAAAAATAATCGATAAAATAGACTGATAGAGATCAGACAGTGTTTAATTTAATTTGTTTTTAAAAAGTGATATTTGTGACTTGTGGTGGTCACATACATGAGATAGTCATATTTCTTCTTGCTCTTGTCCTTCTTGTTCTTCATCTTCTTCGTCTTCTCCTTCTTTGTCTTCTTCTTCTCCTTTTTCTTCATCACCCCTCTCTCTCTCTCATAGAGATAGTTGGACACACCACGAACTGACAGTGTGACGCTTCTTTTAGAGGTGTAAGAAAATTCTAAAGAATTACAGTTGGGCATTTCATACTCCTCCAAATACCCGATTATTGGACGAGTAAAATTACTTTTTGTTAGATTTTTAATTTATTTTACTAACACATAGTCTTGAAAATGGCTCATGCATGAGATGTGCGTTCAATCCTGAAAGGTCACCGTTGAAGAATTTGTTTGTTATTGGGGAGAAAGTTCCTGATTTGAATTTAATTTTAGAAAGTTCGTTTTTAGATTCACCTTCGTTTCTTTTTATCCATATGTTTTAATGGATCTATTTACATCGAAAGGTCACTACTTATTGGTTGTCCCTGTGGGGAGTCAGGGAGAGTAGTGATGTAGTTGGAGTTCTCTGTGAAGCGACGAAATAGTGTAATATTGGAAGATAAGGATTTTGTCTCAACGTTTTTGGCTCTTCATACCGTAAGCCAACGTCATTGGAAATGTTGAAGGAAGAAAGGAAGACTATAGTTGCCATGACAGAATGGAAAATGTACACGCCAAGTATGAATGTGGACGTAGAGATTAAACAAAGCCAGTAACTGTAATAACAACACGTACAAATGTTTAAACAAACAAATGAAACGTACATTTAATAAAGAGACATTTATAACAGTACAAGACTGAAAGGAAATATATGTAAAGAAACATTATTACAATCGATCATGAAAAAAAAGATGCCTGTTTAGTTTAGAGGGTTATTCCTATACATATAAATGAAATATAGGAGAGAATGATTAGTTAGAGAAAACATGTGACATAACAGGTCTAATGTTGTTTGATTTATCTATCAAAAGGAGTCTGATTAGAATTGCCTATTAAATTGAGTGATATGTTTGACCAAGGTAGATTATCACAAGGCGCTTAGTTCAGGTTAGGTGCAAGAAGGAGCTAAAAGGGGCGAAATAATATGTGCAGTGTTTGGGTTGTTACCAAAAATGAGTCCAGTGAAATAGTTGCAGTGTTTGCATCAGTAGCTAGAAAGATCTTGCGAATTATCACATCGAGGAAGATTAGTGACAAAAGACGATATATATTGTCACGTTCAAAGAATGGAAATTAAGCCGGTCGCAAGTTAAGAGAGAAGGGAAGGAAAATAACTGACTAAGGATTCAAGGCAAATGCGCGAGTGAACACGTGCGTTAAGAACTTTCATAGGGAGTAGATAGAGGAAGTGACGTTCCCTATATGTGGGCTAGATTTAGGGTTTCGTAGCTAAAGCTAATGGTTATTTATTTTCGTAATCAATCTTTACTAAAAATAAATGAGCCGTTACATCACAAATATAAATCCCATTATTGATGTTAATAATCACGTTCTTTTCTTTTCTTTTTGTTATTGCTGCAGATGAAGTTTCAATAAACTGAATTAATTTGCTTTAATGGTCCATGAAGCCGGCTTACAAATATTTTCTTCTTTAATGACATGAATTAATGGGCTCAAAAATTATATTAAGTACCTTCTTTTAATGAAACCCTACCCCACCTTAGAGGTGGAGCGCAAAAGTGTGCCCGGAGAAAAAAAAGAGAAATCCAAAATGGCGAGGTACGGTGAATCCTGACCGCAGACTTTTCTTTCAAGCCGCCATCCTAGTCTTGATCAGGGCTGCCAGTACCTTTTCCAAAGAAAAACAAGATCCTGCGGTTAAATAAGCCCAGATACTACATACACACACACACAAAATCAGATAACCTAAATGTCTGACTGACAGAATTTTGCTTAGGTTATGTGAGTCGGCTTCCTTCATGTTTTTAGCGGGGAGGCTCCAGTGAAAGACCCATATCGTCTCCTGAGAGGCTGGCCTGTGATTGGTCATCAATTCGTGAATATAACTTTTGAATATCATTTTTCTGTTGTGCTTTTGGGGGGGAAACTTTTATCCAACTGGGTTCGAGTGGTCCGTGTGTATTAGTGAAAAGGACAGTTTTAAAAAATAAATTAATCTTTAACAGTTACTCGTTTGCTGCATCATCATCATCATCATCCTTTTATTGTCCATCATTGAACAAAGACTTTCCCCAAGATTCACCAGACAAGTCGACTGTTTTGGTTTTTTTTAGGGTGGGGGGTAGTTTTTTTCTACTGAATCCGTCTAAATCGTCACACCAGGGTCAGCAGTTACTGGCGCCGCGACGCACGCGATGATGTCATAAGTAAATCTTACTGACTCATGATTTCATTACTATTCATTGGAATTTTCATAATCTGATGCTATTTGCAAGGTAACTAGCGAGTCTGTCCGGGCGTGTCTCCGGGTCCTTACTTACTTTCGAAAGAAAAAAAAAACCTTCGCAAGAGAAGTAACCGAATGATCCAATCCTTACTTTCGTACGAATGGCGGGTATGGGTTCAGTTTAGCAATACAGTTATATTTTAAAAAGAACACCAACCCAATATAACCTGTTAATTTCTTTTCTTTTAAAACAGACAAATTTCACGAGGGAACGAAAATCATAAAGATTAGAAACGTAAAAAATCACTTATGATTGTTTTTTCTATTTTTAAGAAGCAGGACTCAGCTCGTTCAGTAGTGCTCTTTTCAATTGAAGATCAAAAGGTTGATTGTTTCATAACGTCAGGGGAAATGAATTTGACGAAGCTCATATTGTGAAAATAGAAATACGTAAATGTTATATAAATTTTACAGACAAAAATCGTTTCTGATTACTTCTCAACAGATTTGAGTAATATAAATAATCAAAACATTGTAATGTACTACCAAGTAAAGTGTTACCAATTCTGCGCTTTTTGCACTAAATGTAGCGTGTTTCATCTACTGGTAGCGCAGAAATGCGACATTTAATGCTATGCTTTTGCATACTTTTAACGCTATCTATTGGCCATTTTAGTTAAACTTTAGAAATTTACCAGCCATTTTAGGCATTTTTTTTCGGTGATTTTTGACGCTTCTGTAGAGGTCGTTTTAGCGTGATTTTTTTTTCAGTTGGCATCACTGCCCAGAAACCCAGTTAGATTGCTTTTTTTGTTGTTTTGGTTTTTTTAAACCTAGACCAGGGATTGAAAACCCATCGCTTGCAGCATTGTTATTGAGCAACGATGATGATGATGATGATCCTATTTCAATAACAGAAAACGGGTTGATTATTCAGTTCAGATAATACTGATCACCAGATGCTCAACTAAAAGTACATTAGATTTATGGCTCAAATAGAAAACGATTGAAAACGATTGATATTGCGGTCTCTTTTAATGAATAGTTTTTGAATCGAAAATTATATAAATGTATTATATAAATGAATGATTATCATAGCAACAGCTTGTGTTACCACTATCGCTGGCGTTGTTATAATTACTTTCAGCGTTTCTTTTTTCTTTTGAAAGCTTTGTAGTCATTGTTGCATAAGCTTGATTTGATCATATCTCATATCTCTCACTTTCAGTTGATTATGAAACAGGTCTGGTTAGTCGCTCAATAGAAACTGTCATGTGACCAACGTCTTTTTGCAGCATGCCGAGTTGAAAGGTGGGATAGTCAATAAGAAAGATTGAAAAAAGGGCTGATCAATGTAATCGGTTACTTCTCTCGCCTTTTGTTAGGCAGTGATCACTGAAAGACATGATTTTTTTTAAAAAACCCAAAAAAGTGGGTACTAAGGGATCAATTAAGTATAAGTTTACATTGCAAACTGAACCCCTCCCTTCTAAAATGGTATTAGGGGCTTGGAGTGAAAACAAAAAAAGTTTTTTCTATATCTAATTAGGAGTAATTTTTCGCGTGTATTGTCTTTTGTTGAATCCGAACAGACTATGAAAGACAGAGAACATGGAGTTTTATCCATGCGTGTTTCCCGAAGTGAGGATATAGGTTAAGATCGGATCGGCCAGGGGGTCGGCGAAACGACAACGATCTTAGGGAGAAAGAAAGAGTGTGGCCAGCTGCAAAGGCCAGGGCCAGAGGCATGGCCAGCAAGGGGTCCTGGCGCCAATGAGCATTGGACCAGGGAGAAGGCAAGAGAAAGAATGGCCGACTGCAAAGATCGGAGCTAGAAGCGTAACAGCTAGGTGTGCTGGAGCTAGCAAGCATTGGACCATGTGCGTCCAGGGGTTTTATAGGGGTCGTCAGAGGAATTGACCTTTTGGATATTTAACTAAAAGAAGAGTTTCGTACTAAATTCCAAACTAAAAGTATAGGGGCACTACAAATTGTTTAAATTTCAGTCCCTTTTCTCTATTGGCGCAGACTGTACGGGTGATACGTACATACATAGCTTGCCAGACCAACTTAAAAACTGAAAGAAACAAATGTTCGTAATATTGGTTGACGGTTCTCACCTCTTTATTTCCAATGATTCTATTACTTCATCTCTCAAATTCTGTGAATGTAATCAATCGCAATAGCGAGTATGTTGTGAAAATTTCCACTACGTGGAATCGAGACCAAGTGACAACCCTAAAACACTTTTATTCTTTCAAGATCCCAAACCATCACCACTCTGACCAATCAGCTCGGTGTAAAAGAAATCTTTTATTTCAACTTATCAGAGTAGCCAACTCTAAAAAATTTTCATGCTTAATCAATGTTGAAAAGGCGTCAGAAAACGCCAAAACGGGCAGGAAAAAACTTCATGGCCATTTTCAATCGCTACAATGGCTAGTTTTACTTAAAATGGGTAGAGAATTTCTAAATATTGGCAAAAATTTCTGACATCATCATCATCATCATCATCATCATCATCATCATCATCAGTCTTTTAACGTCCGTCGTTGGACATAGACCTTCCCCGGGATTTGCCACAATTCTCTACCATGGGCGTCACAGAGCCATTATTTCCTGAATTTGTCCAGTTCATCTCCCCATCTTGTGTTTTGTCGTCCTTGGTTTCTCATGTGATCTCTGGGGATCCATGCTGTGAGTCGTGATGTTCATCGGTTGTCTTTCATTCTTGCAACATGGCCTGCCCATTGGCATTTGAGTTTTTTAATAGTTTCTATGATCTCTCCGACTCCCATTTTCTTCCTTATGTACTGTGCTGTCTCGTGATCTCTCCATGTGAGGTTGAGCATGATTCTTTCATGCGTACGTTGCATGCTTCTCAGTTTGCGGATCTGTCTCTTGGTTAGGTTCCATGTTTCAGCTACATAAGTAACTATCGGGAGAATGCATTGGTTGTATACTCATCTTTTCAGGATTATTGGGATCATCTTGTTTTTGAAAGTTGAGTTTGCTTCGCTTGTTTCTTCGCTTGGTTTCCTCCTCTTTTGAGGATCTCATGGGGATTCGTTGTCTTAGGGAGATGTAGTGGTCTACCATGTAGAGAATGAATTTTCGGGTAACCAAAACAAGGAACGCGCTAAATATAGCCCGTAAAGTGCTAAATTACCAATACTGCAACCAATCCGTTTTCACTATGATAAGCCTTCTCTGGGATCTACTTGACACTCGTATAGATAGTGAAAAAACTGATAGTCATTTGCTAGATCTACTAATAACTACGCACAAGCACTAAACTGAAACATTAATGTCTGCAACTCAGACTGACCAATCGTTCTTGTCGACCAACTTATGGTAGAACTCTCAGCATCTCGTCACTGCCTACAGACCTAGGAATAAACTCTCACAAACCCGTCGTGATGACCCAAGTCAATGACAGGTGTACATAGCGACAATAAACTCATTTATGATTTGTTATTTCTAATATCGTCTTCATCTTTTTTTACACATTGGTAACAGCCACTACTTAACTACAGATTGGTAACCCAAAGAAACCAACCACTACACACCTTACGCCGTTTTGGGAGACCAAAGGCCGGTTCCACCAAGACTGAATTTATTACTCCAACTATTCTTGAAATGACCTGCTTTTAAAAACAGTTCTATGCAACAACAGAGAGAATTTTAGGTTTGCATCTTATCAAATTTTTTTCCAGGTTTTCTTAAAATATCTGTTTAAAATCTATAATCAATATTATTGCTTTTATTGCTATTTTTACGTTACAATTTAGTTTTACTCTAGTTTTTTTTTCATTCTCCTGACTCGATAGATTAGTCTTTCTTTTCCTGTGAGGAATCCAAGATTGCTTTGACCAGCAAGGCTGAAATATTATCAATAGAAGATTAGATAAAACAGTACGTTCACCAAAAAGAAAAACGAATACATATGTACTTATTATTACAGTGATAAAAAAGATGTCACGGAAACAATTGATTACAACGTATGAACAATGTAGATAGCGTGAACCATGCGTTGGAAATATTAACTTCTTTCAACTCCTTGAATTTTTTGTTTTAATTGCTGAGCTATCTCTGCAAGACTCAAGCAGGTGATCAAGGTAGTCCGGGTCGAATTGAGTAAGTGTGTGAGTGCTATTAAGGGGCATAGAATTAAAATGAAATACGCATAAATATTTGTAGTTTTTTTTGCTTGTATTGTAAAGTAATAACTTTTTCATTTTCCATACAACACGATATATATATATATATATATATATATATATATATATATATATATATATATATATATATATATATATATATATATATATATATATATAATAGGATGTGGATTCGCTACACAAACTAGTTCATGTTTCTGTCCTCTCTGTGCCTCATCTGGCGAATGATTGTCTATGTTTTTAGCATCCTTTTAGAGGTGGTGTTTTGGTGTAACGGTGACTGTAACGGCGGCGAGAAGCCTTTCCTTGAGTTTGGCAAGACGAAAGAGACAGACGACCGACTGGGATTCTGGTGGGTGGCATTCCTTGCTTTTCAGTCAGTCAGTCAGTCGCTCGCTGGCAACCTAGCACATTAGATGGACCGGAGGGCAGCGGCAGGTGCCCGTCTCCAGCCAGCCAGCCAGCCAGCCAGCCTCCTTTGACATGTAACTAATCTGATAATCATTCGCCTGATGAGGTCCAGAGACGTCAGAAACATGAACTAGTTCGTGTAGCGAATCCATATCCTATTATATATTTCCAACTCTACTCTAAAACAACTTAACTTCCGAAATATAAAGTTGATTGTATCTAGCACCCCATGAAAGAAATCCATCACATATCAGACATTGCTTTATATTATGCTATATCGCTAACCTGATCTGTACCATATATATATGTGTGTGTGTATGTGTGTATGTGTGTGTGTGTGTGTGTGTGTGTGTGTGTGACATATTGGTTATAGTATCAAATTGTTTCGATTTTTGTGCAGTGGTTTCGACTTCAGATTCAAATAGCTTAATATATACCTGTGCTATACATACCTCACTGTCGATAATTATCCTGATTAAAGATGATAATTGGCTGAAATCACTTACTTTAAACATGAAAGTTGAATGCAAGATACTACTATATTAACTGTGCAATTGCAAAATCATTGAATCAGAATTGATATCTTGCAAGCATTTAGCGCGGGGCCCTTGAAAATGCAGGGTCCGTAGCATATGCTACTTTCGCTATACAATTAATACTGCACTGAAGGTAGTTGGCCATTCACCTCGTCAGTAATAACACTTTTACGCCTACTTAACTTTACTAGAAACTGTTTTCTTCATCTCTGACTCTATATTCATCTCTCATATCATCTCGCCTTTTCTCGTTATGCATCTCGTCTTTCCTTTCGCTGATTTTTGTTCCGCCTAACTTGACTCTGCCTCTTCCTTCCCCCTCAATCTCTCCCCCTCTATCCTTTCTCTGTATTTTCTTTTCATCCTCATCTGCGTCGTTCACCTCCACCTCTGGTTCCCCCTCTCTGCTTTCTCTGCGTTTCGTCTCTTCACACTAACTATCCACCTTTCTTTTCTACCCCTCTCCCTCCCTGCATTTCATTCCCTTTCATTTACTCTGCGTATTTCTGCTCCACCTCTTCCTATCTCTGCTTTCTCGATCTCCCTTCTTCATGTTAATGTACAGATTTATAAAACAAAAGATATTCAATCGACTCGTGTCTAAATCCTATTATCTTCAACGAGCCGCCTACTCACGGTCTGTTGCAAAGGTCAATGGTCGACTGACCTTCTCTGAATTGCAAACTCGTGAATTGCTAAGGTCAGTTGACAACTGACCCCAGTTGCTTTATTGAATGGAAATGGTCCATGGTTGAGTAGCTTCTTCTAAAGCCAGCTTGTTCCCGTGGCTGGCTTTTGTCTAGCGTTTTTGTGGTTTGGCTGGTAAGTAAAATAACCCAAAGAAATAATATAAAATGATCATTGGAATTTTTCAAGTTGCTTCTTATATGTCTGGTAAAATAAATAGATAGGTCTGGTTAGTCACTCAATTGAAACCCTCGCGTGACCAACAGCTTTTGGCAGCATACTATGTTGGGGATGATAAATTAGAAAATTTGAAAAACAAGATGATCAATGAACAGATTATTTCTCCCACCTTTTGTTGGGTCACTAAAAAAAAGACCGATTTTCGGAAAACGAGTGTGTCTGTTGCTAGACTCAAACTACGTAACCGATTTAGCATAAACTTATATCGTAAATTGAACCTCCTAAAACCTTTTCAGGATGAATTTTGAAAAACAGCTGAAAACGTTTTTTGTAGTCATAAAAAAATAGATGCTTAAATTTTCAGCCATTTACTTCTAATGGTACGACCAGTACACGTGACCCATACTTAGCCAGCAAGCCAACCAGAATCACTTGAAAACTGAAGAAATCTATGTTGACAGATTTAGTTGACGGCCTCTTTACATTATATGAACGTTAATTAACGTAACTCCCGCCCTCTGGCTCTTTTGCAAACAACTTCTGTCTAATCAAGCACATCTTGCTTTCAGTCTTTTTTTTAAATGTGGCTGATCTGGTGTCTTTAAAAATGACGCTCGCATACTCTTAGGTACCTCGTTGAAGATTGCAATTCAAAATGTTGAAGTTGGGGGTTTATGGAAGCTCTGCAAAGTATCGGTATTATGTTTGTAGCGCCCACCTTTTTAGCAATTTTAAAAAAATACACATATATTGAGTTATCTGCCCTTGGCAGGGATCTACCTGCTATTCCTAACACAGTTGAAAATCTCTTTATCAATGGTAAATTCTTTGTCGCTTCTTCTTTGACGTAAGACAGAACTACCAATAAGATAACCGATAGTTATCTTTACGGTGTTTAAACTTCGGCGGTAAAACCTTCTACCTCTCTCTGTTCTTACGGCTGCGAGGTAAGCTCTTTCCTTTCGCTCTCTCTCTTTAGTTAGAATAATCTATATAGTTTTTACGCACACCTACTTTTTACACACACACCTTTACATATAAAAAGTAATCCATTCTTCCTTAATCTCCAAGAACACATCTCAATAAGTTGAGCACTCTCAAGATACTTAGGCCGGACTTCCAAAGATAATATCATAGTGGCTATAATTTAGATGACCAAAACTGACAGACATCATAAGATTCTATTTAATAAGTGACGTTCTTTTCCCTTTATTCTTCCCTTTTCTGATCCTTATCACGGTAGATCTCTCCAAACATCTTTGTGTTGGCAAAAAAACTTCAGTCTTTCTTTCTTTTGATTCATTTGAGAATTAAAACTTATTATTATTCGTTTGCCCTTTTTATTGCATTTGTTAACAATCAAAAAAAGTCTCGAGTTGAGGCACTTACCAACTTCGGTTCGGAGCTGTAAGACGTACCTTGTTTTTGCGATTAAGCAGTAAACACTATATTTATTAGAATTTATCTTCTTAGATCAATTCTGATTATTTATTTTGGGGGCCTAATGTACTTAACAACTCAAAACTTCGATTAATACCCGTTGGTACCCGCTTGTGATAAGAACGTTGCAACCTGAAATACAGGACTGAATGAAACAGAAGACTCAAAAGACCTTAATATTTTCACGATTCCCGATTTTTCATTAAAAGAAGTAAAGAACAGAGAAGGAAGTTAAGGTTTTGGGTTTGTTAACGAAAAATGTAGTGTTTTTGAAGGAAGTCAAATTGATTCCAATTGATAGTTCTTTGAAATTATTGTAAAATATGTGTGTAGAAGTGAAACAATGTCTTACAAGGTCTGAATGTTGATTGTTGATCTGTGACAACCGCAAAATTGAAGAATATCGCTGCGAAAGATTATGATGTGTTCTTCGTGTTTTGTGCGTGCGTGAAAATGTAAGACATGAAAATTGAGGACAACCAATGGACATCACGTCTCACAACATGGATCCCCAGGGATCACATAAGAAACCGAGGCCGACAAACCACAAGATGGAGAGATGAACTGAACAGATTCAAGAAATACTGGCTCTGAGACGCCCATGATAGAGAAATGTGGCGAATCCTGGGGAAGGTCTATGTCCAACAACGGACGTTAAAAAAAACTGATGATGATGATTATGATGATGAAAATGTAAAAGTTTTTTTAAATGTGAGTCCAGATGAAGACAGCTGTCGCAAGAGGAGTGAAATTCTGTCAATCGACAAAGGGTCAGAGGGACTGTTATGTGGCCAGACCAGTCTGTCTGTCTCGAGGAAAGACACCATTACATGGACGCCCCCTCTCCACGTAAGTACTGCCTTTAAAGGTTCTAATAACAATAATAACGTCGATTTGGTTTTTAGAGCTACAATATTTGAATTACGGCCTTCGGAGAACAAACATCATTTTAAAAAAATGAAGGATTAATTAACCCGAAAGCAGATACACAGCAAACGACCAAATGCATCTAGTTAAATGGAAAGGATGTAGGTACCAGTAATTTAGCAAGGGTGCACCTGGGGGTTAAGGCAACACCCGGGGACAGAATGTTGAGGGAGGAGTGCATCGGTAATCAAATTTCATTAACTTTCAAGTTTAAATTAGATTAGATTTGTTCATGTGTGGACATTGTGTTCCCAAACAGAGATATTTGAAAATCTCTCGGTCTAAAGACTCGAAGTTCAGGGTACTCGACCAGGGCATCCTCTGTGAAGGGGCTAGCGTCTTTATCATCGTTTAGCACCTAAAGGTCAGTTCTGATTTTTTTAATTACCTTGCGTTTTCAAGTGCCTAATTGATTGATGTCGATTCTCGTATGGGATAATGAGCTGAGTGCCGGAAAAGATCACGCAGTCATTCGGTAGCGAATGAAAATGTAGTTTTTCGTCGTAGTGATTTTCAAAATGTCTCTAGTTAAGGCAGTTTCGAACATCAGTTCGAAGCTGTAAGACGTACCAGAAAGGCTCTTCCAACTTCCTCTCCTCTTTGAGGTTGGAGTTGGATGCAAGAAATGTTGTATAATTTTTATCCCATCTCAAAAGTTTAGCATACTTTTGAATCCGACTTGAGAGATCAATATTTTTTCAATAAAAACTTAGTAATCTATCGATAGAATTTGAAATAGCGTGTATTAATTTCCTTTGTGCACCGGTTGCAATATGTGTGTGCGTGTACACAGCTTAGATGGAACTATGTTTTTGAGATTTTTCTCGAAAACATTGAGTTTTCTGGTTTAAAAACGAATAAATCAAATTGGCAGCCATTTTGGAAACTGGCATATTAAAAATGTCCAAAAGAGGAAAGAAGAAGAACGTTTATATACCAAGATAGAACGTTCTTAGGCTTATGATGATACCAAATTTAGGCTGTCAACATTTACTTTCGAGTCCATTGTTAATTTGACCGGACTTCTATATTAGCGAGACACACTCAACTTCATCTTGCTCTGCAATACAAAATCACGTTTTGCCACCTCAAAGAACTGTCTCATGCTGTCACAGACGTTTTCGCTTTCTCAAAATCTTCCACTATTTGTTGTTATCAGCCACAAATACGTAAATTTAGGGCAACTGGTATTTCTGCTGCAAAGAAAGGCAGAAAAAACAATATTTCTTTCAAGTTTCATCTAGTGTGTGTTCTACTGCGTATATGCGATTGATAAGAGAACGTTTTTATTGGAAATCAGTATTGGTGTCTTCAAACAAATAGATAGATGTGTGAATAGATAGATAGATAGATAGATAGATAGATATGGAAAATGATAGATAAATAGATAGATAAGAAAATTGATTGATAAATAGATAGATAGATATGAAAAGACTGAGATAGATAGATAGATAGATAGATAGATAGATAGATAGATAGATAAATAGATAGATAGATATGAAAAGACTGAGATACATAGATAAATAGATAGATATGAAAAGACTGAGATAGATAGATATGGAAAGTGATAGATAAATAGATAAGAAAATTGATAGATAAATAGATAGATATGATAAGACTGAGATACAGATACAAGGGTTCAAGAGTAAGTTTCTTGTAATGCATATCGTTTTCTTCTAGGTGAAGCCATCTCAGTTAATTTGCTTATCACTCGACGCTAGATGATTCCATTACTTTTCTGATTTCAACTCTTACCTATCTATACCCGTCCCGGCTAAAATTAAGGTAACCATAAAGGCAGAGGAAAATTGAATCATTTTCACGTTTTGACAATGTAACAACCTGTCATCTGTTATATGTAACAATAATATGACCTGGAAACATTAGCTAATGTTCATCTCTCAGTTCAGAAAGTACGGAGGATATGAAGTGCGTGCCAACATATGGTTAGAGGAGAGCAGAGGCGTAGCTGATGGATGGGGTCTATTTGAAAACGTATGCCGGGACCCTCAGTAAAGCTCCTCCAGCTATATAAATTCACCCATTGTATTTCTTGTGACAAATCTCATTAATGTTTATGTATATGTAAGTATAATATCATTTCAACTTGTAAACCAATGTACACGTGGGACGCCCCCTATACTTTTGATTGAGAATTGAATATGGAACCCTGTTTTTTTTAGATAGATATCTAAAACAACACTTTTGACGACTACTCCCTATAAAAACTCTGAACACACGTGTTCAATTGGTCTTTTGCCCCTGCAGTTTTAGCTGTTCCTTCTCTCTCCCTCTCTGTCTCCCCTCTCTCTCTCTCCCTCTGCCTATTTTAGTTCACCGTCGAGGCATCTCAAGTACGCACAGCTACTCAACCGTGTCCTCGCTACTAGTTCAAAACGCACCCACCTCTAACTCTCTCGAATAAAATGACAATGTTTTTACTTCCCGATAGTCACAAAGAAATCCTATGAATCATGGTTGAAATTGTCAAGAAATTCGATGAAACATGATTGAAATAGTCAGGAAATTCGATAAATCATGGTTGGGATAGTCAAGAAATTCCAGGCATTATTCCGACTGGGCTGAATTGGCATGTATTATATATCGACCGAAATTTATGTTAGAAATACACAGGGGCATATATCTATAAAATTAGCATTTGTCAACTGTGATTTGGGACCACAATCTACTCATTGGAAGGCAGGTGACTCACTGACTGAGCTAAATTGTCTAGCTAAGTATGTTAACAAACATTTATCTTACAGTTACGAAAGGGTTTATTCCGCACTAATAAATAAATACGTTTATACTATTAAAAAAAATGTATTTTTATAATTTATCATTTATTATACATATACAACTAGGATATACCCTTAAAAAATGACGGGATTATTCATGTGTGGGTTAGCCCTAGGGAGCATAAAGCTAATTTGTTATGTACTTCATTTTTAATAATTCAAGTATCCTAATTCCGAGTTTTTCAAGTCTAAATTCAACTCAAGCTGTTTTAAAGGGTGATCAGACATTTTAAGTTTCAAGAGTTTCTCTGGCATAATAAATACTGTTATGCCGTTTTAGGAAGGCGAATTAACCAATACAGTTAATGATCAAGATAGCAATAAGAAATCAGCATATCTGCTTGTTACATGTTTAGATACAAAACTTGCAGTCGGAATAGAAGCAGAGGCCAGGCTTGTTACATTTGGAGCTCTCTTTTTTTAAAGTATATATAACTAGCCAGTTTAACCAAACGTAATAGGCTACGAATAATGTGTTAAAACACATAAACTCGAAACCTGTGTACACTTCAATTGATGAAAACATAGTAACTTGCAAATTCAGACTACTTTATGATTGGAAGGGAGGAATGATGTTTTTGAAACATGGTGAAAGAGGGGCATCGGCAAAAAAGGTCGAAAACCTCGGCTCTAACCAGTTTACAAAGAAGAGAAGAAGAAAGGTTTTATAATTCTTTGGTATTTTGTGACAAAAAAGACATTGCTTCAAGTCAGAGATATTACAACCTGAAATAAATAGTGATTCCGATGTAGAAGTTTTAAAACATTGAATAGAGCACTCTGGTGGATGGAAAATTGTGCGTAAGTAAATATATCGCTTAAGTTCAGCCTTACTGACCGTCCAGTAGGGCTGAGGTAAATGCCAGCCTCTGGGTCTGAAGCGAAGGTTTCGATCCTACTTGGTGGTACTGGATGGGTTAATGGATAGTCTATAGCCACACTGAAAAGTTGAAATAGAACGAAACAGCTGTCTGTGGATGACTCAATTATTCAATTATTATTATAACTAACGCTCCCTTATTCATTCAGGGTCGAGTACTCTTTAAGTAAGGTAACTCATTCATTATAAGCTATGTGCAATGCTCATCCAACTTCGGAATAGAGCACTCTGGTGGATGGGAAATTGTGTGTAAGTAAATAATCACTTGAGTTCAGCTTCACTGACCGTTCAGTTCTGCATAGGGCAGAGGCTAAATACCAGCCTCTGGGTCTAAAGCGAAGGTTTCGATCCTACTTCGTGGTACTGGATGGGTTAATGGATAGTCTATAGTCACACTGAATAGTTGTAATATAACGAAGCAGCTGTCAGTGGATGACTCAATTATTTATATATATATATATATATATATATATATATATATATATATGGGGAAAGTTTTGTTGATCTTTTAGTGTTTAAAGCTGTAGAGTTTCATATATATATATAGAGAGAGAGAGAAAATTTAGAGCTTTCATGCCAGTGCAGTTCAGTGGCGTGAAATTTGACGTCATCGCGAAGTACAGAATTTTTTGGGTATATCTATTTATACATGTTCTCCGACATGAAGCACTTTTCACTCAGAGATAGCTCGCCCTTAAAATAATAACAATACATTTACATGAGTGAACATTTTATAGAATTGACACAAAGAGCGAGTCGTGTCTGTTGTTATACATACTGATCCCTCATCGTTAAAAACGTTTTTAGGTTAACTTACGTGAATAAGCCTTGTTTCAAGGAATAAATATGACGTATGAAATGATATCGACACACAATACGCATAAAACCTTATATGAAATGACAAACTACATGTATGGCATAAACTATATAGTAAGAAAGGGAGGTGGTGTTTGATCGACACTGCTGGGGTGCCATGTTAATATAACTGTTTTGTTTTTGAAATCCCCGAAACGGTTGTAACTGATGATTCCAACAAGAGGCAATTTATTCATTGTACAATAATAACAAAGTATAGAGGAAAATGGAGAAAACACTGAAAAAAATAACGAAAATTGCATTGACAGATATTTGGAAATAAGTGACTGAAGGGACACAAAAAATCTATTGTAAAATGTTTCTTAATGTTTAGTGTTTAAAGCTGTAAAGCTTTCTAGACTATAATGGAACACTCTGGTGGATAGGGAATTACGTGTAAGTAAATATATCGCTTAATTTGGTTCTATTGACCGTCCAGGTCTGCGTAGGGCAGGGGTCGAGCATCTGCCTTTGGGTCTGAAGCGAAGAGTTCAACCCTACCTAGCAGTACTGAAAAGGATACTGGATTGTTGTAATACAACCGAACAGCTGTCTGTGGATGACACAATTGTACATACGTGTGTGTGTGCGTGTGTGTGTGTGTGCAGGGCTAGCTTCTCAACTACTTGAAAGATTGGTGCAACACAATCTTTTTACGCCTATTCTTCTCTTCTATTTGGCTTTCTCTTACACAGAAGTAATATTGGTAAATATCAAGCTATTTTGAGTAACCTGTCACACGGGGGGAGGGCACCTCCCTATGACACCCACTTTCGTCAAAACAGTGAATAAACACTGCTGATGATCAGTGAGACATACCAATAATACTTTTGCGAGTTTTTTACCTGTTGACGTGACGATCTGTGATGTCATAGTAATCATAACAATGTCAGTAAAACGTATACGCTTTCAGTTGCTAATATTTCTTGGTAAGATGACACGGCCATTGAGTTGAAAGTTCCTGGTGATTTTTTTTTGAATAGGTAAGATACGTAACATTATGCTGATTTATCAGGTACTACCATTTTGAATTTGGCCATTTTTAATGGCTTATAGTGGGCAGATCTATTAGAAGTAATACGAAAAAAATGAAAGCAGAAAACTATGAACGATTGAAACTGCATTTTATCAATCATCAAGTACACTCAACCTCGCATTGAGGGATCACAAGACAGCACAGTATATCAGAAAGAAAACGGGAGTCTGATATATCATTGAATCTATTAGAAAACTCAAATGGCAATGGGCTGGTCATGTTGCAAGAATGGCAGACAACCGAAGGACATCACGACTTACAACACGGAACCCCAAAGATCACATGCGAAACAGAGGTCCAGAGAATACACGATAGAGAGATGAACTAGACAAATTCAGAAAATACTGGCTTTGCGACGCCCATGATTGAGAAATGTATCGGATCCTGGGGAAGGTCTATGTTCTGTCAGCCCCGGTTTCTCATGTGATCTCTGGGGATCCATGTTGTGAGTCGTGATGTCCATCGGCAGAGCAAGCTCATCTTCCAAAAACCAGACGATCCCAATAGTCCTAAAAAGAAGAGTATACAACCAATGCATCCTCCCGATAGTCGCTTATGGAGCAGAAACATAGACCCTAACCAAGAGACAGACCTGCAAACTGAGAAGCATGCAGCGTACGCATGAGAGAATCTTGCTCAACATCACATGGAGAGATCACAAGATAGCACAATACATCCAGGAAAAGACAAGAGTCAGGATCATCATAGAATCCATTAAAAATCTCAAATGGCAGTGGGCTGGCATAATTCTTTCACGTGCACGTTGCATGGTTCTGAATTTGCAGATCTGTCTCTTGGTTAGGTTCCATGTTTCAGCTTCATAAGTGACTATTGGGAGGATACATTGGTTATATACCCTTCTTAAGATTAATGGGATCTTCTTAGTTTTGAAGGTTGAACTTGCTCTGCCAAAGGCTTGCCACCCTAGTGTGATTCTTCGCTTGATCTCTTCTTCTTTTGAGGGTCTCATGGAAATTCATTGTATACATATATCTTATTAGTTGTGAACTATTTGATTATAGAAATCTGATTCAGACACCGTATGGCTTTCAACATTGTATGTTCTCTCTCATACTGTCGAATGAATTATAATCAACATATATAGCCACATTGCATTGGATATACCAGTTCTCGTGAAATCACCAGAACAAGTGACGTCGAGCCTGGTCAGTATCCAGATGGGTGAGTGCTCGGAAATACCAAGTGCTGTATGATATGAGGAGTTTTGTTCCGATGATCCATTAATCTATTATCAGTTCATCCGAAAGGCGTCTCGGGTTCTGCACAAGCCTCCACCACTATAAACAAATCATCTGTGTAGGTCGCTCAGTAGTTTAAAGCCCGCACCACTATGAACAAATCATTTGTAGGTAGTCTTGCAATTCAAAGCCCCCACCATTATATACAAATCATCAGTTTAGGTAGTCTATCAGTTCAGCTTCGATTAAACTTGACTGACTGTTGGGCCCTCAGATGTTGAAATCGACGGGCGAATCCATCAATACACTGGACATATATAGCTTTACATGATACATATCTAATCAAGTCACCTCTTTTCATTACTTCCCACTCTTGCGTATAAACACATTTCCTTGCACATGTTCATCGACCTACCTTACATATATATATATATATATATATATATATATATATATATATATATATATATAATGCGGGGTGCATGTGCACGCAGTTTGGTGAGTGGATATGCGCTTTTGCACGTTTCTTTGCAGGTGGAGAGAAAAGTCTTGGTCATTATCCAAATATTCTTGAAAAATGAGCGTTTCTAGCACCTGATTGTTATTCACGTGACGTAGACGAATTTCCTTGCCCATTAGACATTCACCAACTTCCTCTTTCTTTGTCTATTCTTACAAAACAACAAGTCAGCGATGAAAACTTCACTCGTCATTGGCAAAGGTTAGATATTTGCGATCAACTAAGAACATCTTCACCCATTTCCTAAATTCTTCAACGTGTATTTGACGCCTGTTGACTCTAAGCATGGAATATTATAAAATCAGTAATACATTACTTATTGAAACTTGAAGCTGGAATTGGCCCTTTTTTTCTACTTTTTCACCGTAACAATAAGAACAACAAAAACAATCCTCACCTAAATTAGGAGAGTAAACTCTACTATTCGTCTGCCCTGTAACGTTGAACCAAAAATGAACGCGTGGCTTAATATACGCAGATAAACTTATATAAACACTTATGTGCGCCAACAAACACAAGATTACTGATCGTTTTTTCCGAAATAACACTGTTTTTCTCTAACACTTGTTCAAGTCAGAGGTTGCAGTTGACTTTGTTTTTCCACCGTAACAAGAATAAGAACACCAAAAACGAAAACAATCCACACCAAATCCAGTGTTTTTTTATCCTCCGACGTTAAACCAAACTGATGTATAAAATTGATAATCCAGTGCCGTGATTTGAAATCATGACCAAGTGATCGGTAAGGGTCTCTCTTACCGAAGGAGACAAACCGACAAATCGTACATACCTACGAAAATTGATCTTATTATCTTTCATTGTTTATTTCATTTACGTTGTCTAGGCCAAGTGATACACCAGCCGTGTAATGACGAGGGATCATTTCAAAATAGAGCTTCAATAAAACATAATGCAATTTATAATCATTCTGTTGGATTGCATATGTCAATTTCTCAATACTTAAATGTCCCCTTGAAAGGAGTGAACAGACCGAGAATAAACGAGATGATAATTTGGGTTGAAAGCAGTTATTTGGACATTCGCGTTAACGGTAGCTGTTTAACTCGATGGTAAGAGCATCGCTACGTTGAAGCAGCTACCCTATCGGTGGCAGGCTTGATTCCTGCTGCAGTCCCATTTTCTTTGATTGTTCATTCTATTAACGTTGTGGAGGCCAAATGATACTTTTCAAATAAGAGTTTCAATATGACATAACGCAATTCATAATCATTCTGTCGAATCATATACATCCATTTCTTGATACATCCCTGCTATCCCTGCTATCCCTGCCATCTGCTTGTTTCATTGTATAACCGCTTTTTTAATACTGAGAATAGTGTTTCCTCATTTTGTTTAGGAGAAGGAACGGCGTCCCATTACTATCTACGTACTAAATACACAGAAATGTCCTCATTTCTTTCCTCTGCCTCAAACACGTAAACAGTAAATTCTTCTGTGAATCGTTGCAAGTTTTCTTCTGGGAAATATGACTGCCATTCGTCGAAATACATCGAAACACACCCACGGAATGAGAATGAAACGAAAAATTGACATGTAACACCGGCTTTCCCTTTCTGAAGTTTTTTTCTCTTCATCTAACAATTGTCACTTCCATCAATATTCTGTCGGATCACTTATATATATATATATATATATATATATATATATATATATATATATATATATATTCTTGTAGCAGCCCCACTTTCTTCAATTGCTTATTTAATTCACGTCATCGAGGCTAGTGATACATTAACCATGTAACGACGTGAGATCATTTCAAATAAAAGTTTTCTATATAATATAGCGCAATTTATAATCATTCTGTCGGATCGTATATATCCATTTCTAAATACAGTATTATATATACAATACAAATGTTGCTGTAATCATCTTCAGTCGGAATTGAAGTAGGAGTGGACTTTGACCCTGCAGCAGCCAGGCTTCTGATGTTTATTTTTATCGTTGACATCAAACGCAATCGTATTTGTTTGTTTATGTACCTGGTTGCACAGTCAACAGAAGTGTTTGTATCTGGATATTTATTGTCAGGCAATCGGATCAGGTTCATAGAGTTTGATAACCAATTTCAATACCAAAATGCCCGACTGACTTTGACCACCGGAAGTGCTATTTGCCGAAATTCATATCCGGTCATTCCTACCAGCTTTTTTACTGGCGGAAATTTGATCATTATGGATGTGCAGCATTGCCAATTAAGTTTTCTGGTAGATTCTACGACGTCTCGGACTCCTGTTTTTTCCCAGATATACTTTGCTGTCTTGTGATCTCTCCATGTGAGGTTGAGCAAGATTATCTCATATGCATGTTGCATGCTTCTCAGTCTGCAAGTCTGTCTCTTGGTTAGGTTCCATAATTTCAAATAGCCAAAAGCATTCCCCAAAAATGGATATTGAGCCATCATGAATTTTCAATATGTCGCCCATGGCAGACATTTTTCTTCTTCGAGTAATATATTCAGTCCACATTTACAGCGGATGTAATCTTAATGTAAGGATAATGGTCTGCAAGATAAGCTTGAAATGCTAATTATGGTCCATAGATGTATCCTTACGCATATTGTGGCTATCGTTTATAATGATAAAGAATTATCATTGTTATTCGTCATTGATATTGATGATGGTGGTGATAATGGCGGTGGTGATGATATTGATGGTGTTTGTGATCATCGTTGTGATGATGATGATGATGATGATGAAAAATCATAAAATGACACGACATATTTTCCAACGAGAAATATGGCTTCCACAAGTTTTTAATACATAGTTCTTATCTTGGTATTCGTCATTTGGATGATACGAGCAAATCATTGAAAATTCAAGATGGCCATGACTGGTATGAAAATTGTAATTGCAATAAAGTTGGGTTAACCAATATGATATGGATTATCTCAGTGTTAAATTATAAGTATGTTATGATTCCGAATTCGAATTTAAACACAAGAATTGCCCAGAAGCTTCCTTTTATCTCACAATTCAAGATGATCACCACGTGTGGTGTCAGATGCTAGCGTTCACACCAGAACTACTTTCACTGCGTACATGGGGCTGGTTAAAGACACGTGACCGGTACTATGAACCCTTCTGAGCATGCGTATCAGATGCAGGCTAGTCCAGCTAAGTCGCCTGAAAATGTAAGAATGGCAGTGTCAGGCAGAGCAAGTGCCAAAAAATTGTTTTGGACTGTTCATCCTTGTGTTTCCATGAAGTGGAACGATGAATAGATTTATCATCGGTATAACCTAGGTTTGTGTTGTTACCGTTATTACTTATTTTGAGTCTGGAAATGTGCCATGGCCACCATCTGTAAAAAAATGGCTCCAAGTGTACCAAGTTACATACTTTTATCACAAAATGAGCAATCATTTGGCTAAGCTGTCCCATTATTAGACAGTAGTCGTCCTCCAGATGTGAGCTACCTGAAACTCTATGGTAGCATAGGTGAAGCTTCCTCTTATGTCACTTAAGTGTAAATGTCATGGTGTATACAATTATATTGTGACAATATCCACCATGGTAAGTTGGACTGAAGTGCTATTGATAAGACGTTCAATTCCTAATGGAGTAATGATCTCTCTATAAACTGAAACCTTACTAGACTAAGCTTAGCATAAATCTTAGGTACCAAAGTCCAGTGATTACTGACGCTGGGATCATATTGCGTGAATAATAACAATCATATTTATACGTTTTGATACAAAAGAATTTCTCTTTGGGATCACATGCCATCGTTATTGCATCGAATGGTTCGTATTTTGATTAAATATTTATCCTTCTTTTTTTGTTGTTAGTATAATCCTTCACCTTACTATTTAAAAAACGACTTATCTGACAACCTATTAACCTTTTACCAGTGATTAACATACTGTCTGATAGATTTGAGGGAGCTCATTAACATCCAATGAGTTTAAACTCCTTGTTGTCTATGTTATTAACACGACATTTCGACCGATCCATTCTATGTCCTTCATCAGGTGTACAATCTGAATGTGATGGTGGTTTACAGAATTTTTTTCTCTCTATCGCCCATGGTAGCTTTGATTGCAACGTATGATCCGGGTATTTCCCTTTCCTTTTCTTGTTCGGTCTGGATTCCCATACCTTGTCCACTGTCGGAGAAAAGAAAAATACCACCAACAAATTTGGATGGTTCACCTGAAGAAAGCTGTAGAATGGATCGTTCGAAACATCCTATTAACAATGCAAGCAACATGAAGGAGTTCAATCGTCAAAAAAAAACTCTTTGAGTTATAAACAATCGTGGTTGTAAAGAAATGTCGATTTTGACAATCAAATAAAGA
The DNA here is from genome assembly GCA_963457665.1 of Thysanoteuthis rhombus. Classification (NCBI taxonomy): domain Eukaryota; kingdom Metazoa; phylum Mollusca; class Cephalopoda; order Oegopsida; family Thysanoteuthidae; genus Thysanoteuthis; species Thysanoteuthis major. The sequence goes on along the minus strand of OY735238.1, from coordinate 22,623,207 downwards.
CATTATCTTCGAAGTTGCTCTTTATATAACCCGTGATATCACGGGTAGGATCTATCAAATAAATACGTCAAAATTTTCATTGATTCTAATGATTACATATATAGTGACACAGCAAATTCTGGATGTTGGAAGAGAATGAATCCATAAAGACGATTATGTTTTTGTGTCAATGTTTTCGTTTCAACTTTTCTGGTCTCTGCTCACTGATTTTATCACTTCTCCGCCATTTCTTCTGTTAGTTATAGTCATTTTCTATACCAACAAACTAGATATTTCTGTTAAAAGATATTTCTGTAAATAGTAAAAAAAATTGACGCTTAAACACCGAATTTTGTCATTTTTTCTCCCTACGCAATATAGGAATTATCATAACTATACAGGGATAACAAAATGAAAAAGGCTCATTGATTCTAATGACTTTTAAATCAGAGGCGAACGAGCCAGGGAAAAATGTTCTAAACATCGGACAGATCAATATAATTCAAGCAAAACTAGAAAAATTCAGGTGAATAAAACCTTTTTGCCACCATCATAGAAATAGTTCCCATACGCCTATGTTTTAAGTCCATCAGGAGTCACCACTGATGTTTGTACATTCAATGTGTTGATTCATCGCAAATAATTTCAAAAGTATGTCGAAAATCAGGAAATGTGATTATCAGTGGTAAGAAATTAATGTTTGTGTTACTAACAGAGTTGGGCTGATACCTTTACCCAACTCCCCACAAAAACTGAAATGATCTGTGAATACCGCCCCCGAAAAAAACTTTACTTGAAAATCTTGAAAAGAATTTTGATCAATTTTCGTTGGTTCAAGTCCTTCATAGTTGTTTTTTTTCCTTTGCAGTCTCCCCCATCACTCTCTCTCTCTCTCGCTCTCTCTCCCTCTCTCTCTCTCTCTCTCTCCATGTCTTCTCCCCTCCATCACTTTCTTTGTACCTCCACCTCTCTATATATACCTTCGTCCCATCTCTCTCTCCCTCTCTCTTCCTCTCTCTCTCTCTGCCTCTGCTTCTCTCTCTCTCTCTCTTCTTCAATTCTCGACAGCTCATATCCTTTGTAGTTGATTTTCCAATGTAGTCTCTCTACCCCATCCCTCTCTCTCCCTGTCTTGCCTCTCTCTCTTTCTCTGCCCCTCTCTCTTCATGCCTCTCTCTCTCTCTCTCTCTCTCTCTCTCAATGAAGTTGGTTCTTTTGATTTCATTACCAGAAGGATGTGTGAATTTATCATAATTCTGATTTCGTTGGTAATAAGAGACTGAATCTGTGACATCCTCCAAGATGGATGAGTTTTAAAGGGCTGATTGGGTTTGTAAGATCAGTCAATAATTCTATATCCTCAGAGAAAACAGCTAAAATCTTTAGGGTAGGTCTAATCTACTTTTACTTTATCAAGTCAATATTATTGTAGATTCGCCTATTGGTTCATAGCCAATCGCGTATTTCTGTTACCTAGATGATTCTTAGGATTCATCAAAAAGATTGAAACAGTAACGAAGTGTTGAATGATTGGACATAAATAGCGTCCAAATTTAAGGAACTGGAATTTAACAGATTTTCTTTTTGCCTTGGTTGGCACATATAATGAACACTATCACATTGGGGCTGCAAATGAGCAAGAATATCGTTTGTAAAAAAAAAAAAAAAATATTTTTAATGCTAACCATAAAAATAAAATTTTCTGACCAATCAGAATAAACCAAGCAATATTTTTCAACCAATCAAAATAAGGAAACCAGACTCGAGTTATTACAAAGTTATCATAAAGATTACCGACTAATGATATATTTCGGTGGTAAACTATTTTCTTCTGATAAGTTGTTTTTGAGCATGGTAATAGATATTGAGCTTACTGTTCTATCTGAAAGGTGACTCCAATATGAATGGGATCTTGATATCAGAAATATGTCTCTAATACCAGAGTGGTGATGTAACTGTGACTGCTGCTTGTTGTTCTCAGTGTTCATTGTAGCATTGGTTTACTCTGTTTGCATATTTTACAGTGAGTATGTGTCCATTCTTACTATACTGTGTGTTATTTTGTAAATTTGTATCAGGCAATTTCACAACCTTCTGTACTGTAGAATGGGAAACTGTAGTATTCTGAGTATTGAAAATGATCGTTTCTGGAGCCTCTCAAAACCCATAAAATATGAATTCTGAACCTTGTTAGTTCATAGTTATTTTAACGTCATATAAGTATGTTATTCACAACAATAATCTTTTATCGTACACAAACAATAGGACATTCCATGCCTGAGCATTTTACTCCTTGATGAACTTTAAAAGATGTACACTATTAAGTTTATCAACAACAGCTTTTTTCTATCTCACATTTCAAACAAAGATTTCCTAATCATGTACAAGCATTTAAGCAATAAACTTTGATGTGATTTTGTCATTCAAACTTCAAAGACAAACTCCATTTTCTTAACATATCACTTTGTGTATAATGTATGAATGAATTTAATTTATTTTTACAACCGTTAAAAACCTTGTTTCTTGCGTTCCTTCTTAATGGCGATTATAGACAGTCGTTTATCGCTTGCTGCTTACTACGCTTTTGCTATCTACTACTATGAGGAGAGGAAAGATAAAGAAAAACGACCAAACTGTACTTCATACTTTCTCACCGTTACAAATGGTGAACTCAGAAATACTAAATTGTAGTTTCTACTTAGCAAGTTCTTTGAGTCAGATGTTTCATTGATGAGAACCTTGATATCGTTCCCTACACACATTTCCGTGGACCTTTCAATGGTGTGATATGAATCTGTTTCGATTTGGATTTAAACGACCATAACCAAAACTATAACCAAAGTTTTTTAGCATGATAATTAATATATAATAATATATAATGAAATATTCGCCCTGCTATGACCAAAGGAAATTTAAAAAGTCTTATTACACACAAGACTTTTTGGAAATATCCATAAAAAACAGTTACGAATGTCAATTCGTTATTAATGGTTTTTGAGAGGCTCCAGAAACGATTTTTTCTGAGATAGACTTCAGTTTTCCATTCTAGAGTACAGAAGGTTGAGAAATTACCTGATACACATTTACTAATAGCACTCAACATGTTCAAAAACAACCCATCAGAAGAAAATAGCTTACCACCCAAATATATCATCAGTCGGTAATCTATATGATGGCTTTATGATAACTAGAGTCTGGTTTCCTTATTTTAATTGCTGATAACTGAAAAAATAGTGAATAATGGCAATGTTTTCTTATTCAGCTCTCTCTGTCTTTCTTTATCTCTCTATTCAGTTGAGCGTTCTGTCTAGACGTACCTAAAACTAAAAGGCCTAATAATTGGTATGTAGACTCACAAAACATCAGCTTGTGACAAAGGCCATGTGAAGTTGACCTCGGTGGTCATTTCCATTCAATACTCAGTTATAAACATTGGAAACAAATAGATTTTATACCAAAATTGTTCAATATGGTCCAAGTAGATTTGTCTTTCTCCCTTACCTTTATTATTATTATTATTATTATTATTATTATTATTATTATTATTATTATTATTATTATAAAAGTCAAGAGTCAGGTAACTGAGAAGGGAAGGATGGGCGAGAAGCGTAGATATATCCATACACATGGCTGTGTGCTGATACGACGACTACAACTAAATCAGCTAATTTTGAAGATTGACAGTAATCATTCTATTATTTATTTTTATTAGATGAAGTATTATAAACCACCATTATCAATTTTTGGCTACTATTTACCTTCATCTTAATTTTGCTTTTTTATCATGAGGCCCTCACCAGTTCGTAAACAGCGCAGACCAGAAGTAAATAATCAGCGCTTTGTGTACATAACCTCTCCCGTTGTTCAAGAATTGATATTTTTAGAAATATATTTTTCATCGTCTCGTCGAATTTAAAGTTATGTTCTCCCAGGTAACACCGGATATCCCTACTATATGAGTGTTTCATTGTATAACCGCTTTTCTAATACTGAGAATAGTGTTTCCTCACTTTGTTTAGGAGAAGGAACGGCGTCCCATTACTATCTACGAACTAAATACACAGAAATCGCCTCATTTCTTTCCTCGACCTCAAACACGTAAACAGCAAATTCTTCTGTGAATCGTTGCAAGTTTTCGTCAGAGAAATATGACTGCCATTTGTCGAAATGCATCGAAACACACCCACGGAATGAAAATTAAACAAAAAAGATCATTTCAAATAAAAGTTTTCTATATAATATAGCGCAATTCATAATCATTCTGTCAGATCATATATATCCATTTCCAAATACATTATTATATATACAATACAAATGTTGCTGTAATCATCTTCAGTCGGAATTTAAGTCGGAGTGGATTTTGACCCTGCAGCAGCCAGGCTTCTGATGTTTATTATTTATCGTTGACATCAAACGCAATCGTATTTGTTTGTTTATGTACCTGTTGCACAGACAACAGAAGTGTTTGTATCTGGATATTTATTGTCAGGCAATCGGATCACGTTCATAGAGTTGGTAATCAATTTCAATACCCAAATACCCCATTAACCGTGTAACGACAGGAGATCATTTCAAATAAGAGTTTTCTATATAATATAAGGCAATTTATAATCATTCTGTCAGATCATATATATCCATTTCTTTACACACACGCACACACACACGCACACACATACATACATATATATATATATATATATATATATATATATATATATATATATATATATATTAATCAAAATACCCTTAAAATTAAGATTGAGTAAAAAATCTGGGTGCAATTGGGCCTCCCGTTATCTACGTTCCCTCACTTTTTTCAGCACTACATCACAGTATCCGAGCAAAATCGAATGCAAACTTTGAAGGTGGTCAAGTCCGTGGAATCAGCGTGAAGGTGTCCTGCCCTAAAGTAATTGTTAGCAAACACGTTTTGCAGATTCTTACTAATGTAGCAAGTTTGCCCACCACTGCTATCTCTGCACTGGTGTGCCTGCTCAAGAGCTCAATGTAGTAAATCAAATAAATATCAATGCTTCATTGTACGCAGTTTTATATTATTAATGCTATTATATACCAGACCACACTTGGAATATGAAGTCCAAACGTGAAATCCACACTCCCAAAAAGATATCACAGAACTAACAAACATACAAAAAAAGGCAAAGAAAATGGTCCCAGAATTTAAAAATATGCCATACGAAGACAGACTTAAAAAATTAAAACTAACTACACTTGAAGAAAAAGAGATGATGCAATACAAACATTTAAAATGATAAAAGGAATTAATAATACCCCAGCCAAAAAGTTCAATGAACAAAAGATATAACTAGAAAATTTCAAAAGAATTCTGCCGAAAAAAAAGTGAAAAAAACTACTTCTCTCATGAAATAGTAAACGACTGGAACTCATTAGTGCAGTACGACACAGATATGCTAATAACAAAAACAGTAAATAACACCAAGAATAAAAACAACCGAACGACACATAAAAAGTAAATAACTTCTACAGGTGCGACATACAAACACAATCACATGGGTAAAATACGTGCATCATTTTGACTTGCAACCTTTTCATGTGGTTAGGCCGAGAAACAACAAAGCCATCTAAAATTATACCAGGAACTTGTGTGAATCGCTTTGAAGAAGACAACAGAAGAAAAGGAGAGAACGTGTTGAGTCTACTTCGAGACTTGGGCCAAGTCTTCCCGGTTGCCCAAGTTCGGGGGGGGGGGGCTGTCTATATCTATGTTACTAGGCGAGCGACAGAACACAATTGCTTTCCCGATTGGAATCATCATCATCATCATCATCATCATCATCATCATCATCATCAGTATTTCAACGTCCGTTGTTGAACATAGACCTTCCCCAGGATTCGCCACACTTCTCTATGATGGGCGTCGCGGAGCCAGTACTTTCTGAATTTGTCTAGCTCATCTTTCTGCCGGCCCCGGTTGCGCATGTGATCTGGGGGGATTCATGTCGTGAGTCTTGATGCCCGTTGGTTGTCCGCTATTCGTGCAACATGGCCAGCCCACTGCCATTTGAGATTTTTAATGGATTCTATTATGAGCCTGACTCTTGTCTTTTCTCAGATGTACTGTGCTGTCTTGTGGTCTCTCCATAATTTTCTCATCTGCACGTTGCATGGTTTTGAACTTGCGGATCTGTCTCTTGGTTAGGTTCCATGTTTCAGCTCCATAAGTGACTACTGGGAGAATGCATTGGTTATACACCCTTCTTTTTAGGATTAATGGGATCTTCTTAGTTTTGAAAGTTGAGCTTGCTCTGCTTAAGACTTGCCATACTAGTGTGATTCTTTGCTTGATTTCTTCTTCTTTTGAGAGTATCATGGAGATTCGTTGTCCTAGGTTGATGTAGTGATCTACTTTCGCCAGTTCTGTGTCTCCGATTCTGATCTCAGTGTTTTTATTTCCGATGTGGTTGTTGTACACGATCTTCGTCTTGCTGAAGTTCATGTGTAGGCCGACTTTCTTGCTCTCTTCGTCTAGTTTATCTACCATTAGTCGTCGGAAATAACAGGGTACGTGCCACAGCTGCATACAACGATATGTGATTTAGTTCGATAAGGAAGAGGCAAATGAAGATATTTGTACGGTCTGTTATTGTCCCCTGCAATATTTTACAACTTAGAGATAACATTTGTTATAAAAATGGCTGCCCTACAACTCTTTATGCTGTTTTTAGAAAAGTTGCTCTTTGACATTTTTCAAGAGCTAAATCGGGCTACTTTGGTTCTGAACAAAGCTATCTGGTTCCGAAAATAAAGATTTGGTACTGAAGGAAAATTTACAGAAGATAACAATCCTTTATACATAAATAGTATGATGCAACATAAATATGCATGAACAATAGATTTTTTTAAAAATGTATTTTAATCCATTTTCCTACAAGCTTGGTCTGATGATGAATTCTAAGATTCTTTTGATACTGAAGCTACTTAATTTGGTACGAAGACAATACAAATTAGGACTGATGATGGATTTAAAGTTATTTGATTTTTTGGTATTGAAGCTACTTCATTTGGTCCCAAGAGAATACAAATTTTGCCTGGTGATGGATTTAAAATTATTTGATTCTTTTGATACTGAAGCTACTTATTTTGGTACCAAGACAATACAGATTTTGTCTGATGATGGATTTAAAATTATTTGATTCTTTTGATACTAAAGCTACTTAATTTGGTACCAAGACAATACAAATTAGGACTGATGATGGATTTAAAGTTATTTGATTTTTTGGTATTGAAGCTACTTTATTTGGTCCCAAGAGAATACAAATTTTGTCTGGTGATGGATTTAAAGTTATATGATTTTTTTGGCACTGGAGCTACTTTATTTGGTCTCAAGACCAGAGAAATTTGATCTTGTGCGGCAAAAGACATCTGGCAACCTTGATTTTGAGCAGATGTTCAAGGAGAGCCATTAACCAGTCAGCGATTACTCATCAACTTGGGCAAAGCAGTCAGAAAATAACAGTAAGCGGCTCGCCAGATATTGACCTTCTGAACACCATACAATCGCGGGAGCTTTTCTCTCTACCACAAACTTCTGGAAGTAGACAATTGCAGCTATCACCAACCTACCTACCCGATACAGAAGTCCTATCAAGCGATTAACGGTATAACGTAGTTTGCGTTCACTCTTTACCGACGCCCTTGGGAAAGGCATTAATCAATCTCTTCCCCTTCCAAAACGTCATGGACCAGCGCTGCAGGTTATAGTCCATCACCTGCTATATCTTTTACTAACTGTGGGAAGGCCTATGTCCAACAACAGTCTTGGGAGGTTAACACAAAAAATTATCCACAGATTTTGACGATAACCAGCGACTGGCTTTTTTAACAGCAACAGTTTATGGTAACGAGCCTACCAAACTAGTATGGTTGTAAAGAATGAACATCAGGGCCATCTCGTTGCATTTTACTATCAAGCATAGAGCTTGTCGTAAAAGGTAATGGTTAGATAAGGGTTGCGAATTTAGATGTTTCTTGTTTTGTTTTTTTTGAACATTTGAGTCTTCTGCTGAAAATATTAAATGTTATTTTTATGCTTTCAAGTCCATCGCTGCTTTTTTAAAAATCGAATTTTAGATTGACTTCCAGAATCGAAAATTCACATCTATATTGGCAACCCTGTCACAGCCTGGTAACCATCTTGATCTGCGAAGGTTAAGACTTATTAAGTCCAACTTTAATCATGTTTAGTTCCTGAATGGTCTCCGTTCTGTCTGTACAGGTAATGGAACGACATTGGAGTGTCCCCTCCACGGTGCGTGCTTGAGTGAAGCGTATGGAGATCAAGGGATGTCCAGACGTTAGAATCCCCTTCCCGGTCTTGCAGATTTAATCCAGAGGAAAGCAAAAAGCTATCCACCAAGCACTGGCTTGGCTGCTGGAGCCAAAAGGACATCAAAAAGGGCCTCAAACCGCCTTCCAGGGGGAGGCTCCACTTCCTGGTTTGGAATCAGAGTTTTCCCTATGTCTAGAGAGCCCGATCTATCCGACTATTTTACCCATAAAGAAGAGAGGGATTAATGTCTTCCAAGGGGGCAATAGTGCAAAGTTAACATAAACAGACCTAACCGGAGTTTGAACTTGAGTTACCCATTCCATTTCTCAAGCCGTTACGCCAATCACACCTCTTTTTCCTTTTTACAAGCAAGCAAGTCACTTATGGAGCTGAAACGTGGAACCTAACTAAGAGAAAGATCTGCAGATTAAGAACCATGCAACGTGCACAAGAAAAAATTATGATGGGCCTCATATAGAGAGACCACAAGACAGCACTGTACATCCAGGAAAAGACAAGAGTCAGGGACATCATAGAATCCATTAAAAATCTCAAATGGCAGTGGGCTGGCCATGTTGCAAGTGGACAACCGATGGACATCGCGACTCACGACATGGATCCCCCGAGATCACATGTGCAACCAAGGCTGGCAGAATATTAGATGGAGAGATGAGCTAGACAAATTCAGAAAGTGCTGGCTCTGCGACGCCCATTATAGAGAAGTGTGGCGAATCTATTTCTCCCTAGTGGAAAGACCATTTACGTGCAAAGGAGCATCTTCTCCCAGGGGGGAGGGGTTAAGAGCTATGCATCGAAACTCCTGGGTCGATTCATAAAATAATAGATTGTCTCTATCGTTAACCGGCGAGGGAGTATAGCACACCGTCTATGTCCAACGACGAACGTTGAAAGACTGATGATGATGGTGATGATGATGATGATGATGATGAAAACAGGGAGGTGAAACTGAAGATGTTGCCATGACGACGTGTCAGGTGGATCAAAGGACCCTTCTCTGGTGTGTCTGTGTGTCCGCTGATGGAATGATGAGCACATGACTCCTTAACCCAAATCATGGTTGGAAGGTAGCAAATTGAGGAGAGTCGATGGATTCTATTTCTCCCTAGTGGAAAGACCATTTACGTGCAAAGGAGCATCTTCTCCCAGGGGGGAGGGGTTAAGAGCTATGCATCGAAACTCCTGGGTCGATTCATAAAATAATAGATTGTCTCTATCGTTAACCGGCGAGGGAGTATAGCACACCGTGTTGAAAGTGTTATGTTAGCTTGGTGTAAAAATAATCTCTTTTTTTTTAAATCTTTTACTAGGATGCTTATTTTTGTAATAAACTATTATTCAGCTATGTTCATGGAATGTACCATTTTAAAGGACGAATTTCGCTCTATATATTCAAGCTAAATGTTTTCATTTAACTATTTATTATGGTTCATTTGTTGCTATCAAATCAAATATGGAAATGAGTAAACTCGAGCGATTTTGTTATATGAGTTCAAAATGAGATGTAAATCAGCGGGAACTGCTCGCAATATCAACCGAATATTTGGAGAGGCGACTGCAACGGACGTACAGCTGGTTCCAAAGTTTTCAAAACGGAAACGAAAACATTGAAGATATGGACGTCTTTTAGTGGTGGACGACATCGAATTGAGGTCTATTATCGAGACGGCCCGACACAAAATATCTTGATAGGTTGCAGAGGAAGTAAACGTTGACGGATATCTGTTAAAAACAGAATCCAGACCATTCAAGTTCGACATTTGTATCAAGTAAGAAAAGCAAAAAAGCTTGACATGTCGTATTCACGACCCTGAATGAAAATCAAAATGGCTCGTATATCGCCCGAACGACCCTGCAGATATTGAACAGAACTGCAGCTGGACTACGAAACTCTACCTCGCCCCGCCAACTCCTTCCGACTGACAACCACTTTTTCAAGCATTTCGATCATGACCTACGACGGATGGTCTTCAACAATCAAACAGCAGCTCAAAATGCTTTCGAAGAATTCATTTGTTCCAGGACCCCAGAATTTCTATGGATTAACTTGTTAACTAGTTGGCAAAAGATAGTGTAGATTCCGAAGGTTCTTACTTCGATGAATCACTTTTATTCTAAGCTGAGATTTACTGCTTTAAAGTTGGTGCTGAAAAACGCAATTATTTTTGCACGAACTTACTGACAGAGGAAAACAGGGCGAAGATGCCTGTGTAATGTGGTTGGATTGAGGATTGAGAACAGCTTTGCACCACCTAATTAAATTTCTCTCGGGGGTGGGGACCGCTGCTTCAGTTGTTTTTATCAGTCTCATGAGATTATTTAATATGTTGTGGGTTCGTAAGTATCCGGGAGTTTTGTGTGCTGGACTGACTGGTAGTCTTAGATTCTCGTTCAGCCTAACTCATTAAATTCTCCAAACCGATAAAGAACACCAAAGAGCAAATCAGTAAAAAAGAGACATTGCCCTCAGATCACGTGATCGTTAGTGTTGTGCAGGCTAGTTTAACGCTTATTTGAATGACCCCGCTGCTGTAACGGCTGCAAGTCACGTGTTATCACGAGTCCGTGCTGCCTGGCTCACGTGACTCAATATATTGCATTTTCTGAGGTACGTGATAAAGTGAGGTTGTATTTTCTCTTATCTGGACATTTTTTTTTCTTTTGCATTTTGTGATCGGGGCGATATTAGGTCAGTGAGTGAGGTCAACCTAATGAAGTCCTATTGTGGTCTATTATTTAGTTAGACAATTCATACTCGAACAGTCGGCGTACAAGATATTTTCTGAAATTCGGTTCTAATATGTTAATGTTTTTTTAAGAGAAACTGTTGCTTCTAATAGCTTGTTCCCGGTAGGGGAGGATGTGTCTGAGAAGAAGTATTTTCTATCTTCGGTGACTGTTTGGATTTGTAGCTTCTTGCTGCGTCCTCCGATGCACTGCTTAGGGATGGCTGTAACATGGTTTTATCTGGGAAAAAGCTGTACGGATAGTCTTGGTTGATTGAGTATAAACCTGAAGTTATCCTGTATATTTCCAGTAGTTCAGCGCGAGTTCTTCTGTAGAATAGTTTCAATAGATAAAAGGCAAAAACATCGTATGAAAAAAGACCAAAGAAAATTTGAAGGAATAACATGAAATTTATATAAATCAACTTATATTTGAGTTAATTCATTAATTTTTTTTTGCAGTATGAAATAATCATGTTTGGGGACAATTTACATACAGATTTATCAGTAAATCGCGCTCGTGAACGTTGGTGACGTATTCGAGCAAAAACTATATCCATATGAATTTTCAATGAAAATGAAACACTTCCCTGCCCTCATATCGAGATCTGTAAATCCAAATGACTTCAAACTTGACTCTGCAATGTTCGGTGCACGGACCAACATATTTGGCGTATACCAACTTTCGTCAGTGCACACGTATACACGCACCTACACGCGGAGATTTCTCAAAATATATAGTGAGATATGGCATTATGCTCAAATATCTATGAAAGTAGTAAATCCCCACTGTTCTCAGGACAAAGGTTTGAGGGTCGGATCTGAACTTTCAAGCAAAAAAAAAAGACTTCGTTTGGTTTGTTTGAAGAAATAACCCTTCAATATTAAAACCATTTGTTTCAACCAAAACGCTAAAAATCGTCGAGAAAACAAGATTATTTCGCATTTATCATTATGTTGCATTCGTTATCAAGACAACTGAATCAGTAAACAGAGGTTTTCGTTCAAATCAGATCAAGTTAGTTTTAAATCTCATATTTTATTTGATAAATCTTTTGAGGTTCCATTTTGCCGTTATTAGGATCATACTTGAGCTGATTAAAGTTTTTTTTTGGCGGGGGGGTACTAAAATGTAAAATCTAGTATTTTTGTTAATTCTGGCTTTTACTTGAAATCTAATTATCTCAGCAATAACGAATCTTTTCGGTTTGGAGAACTGCAATTTATTTTCAATAAAAGCATATGACTCAAACACTTTTCCGCGCTGATTTCATTTCTTTTTTAAAATTAATGTGCTTAAAATGATTGAAAAAAAAAACTAATTATGATTTTGAATAGAGGGTAGCTGATTTAACGAGAAACAAACATGCTGAAATTTCATAAAAACTCGGAATTTCTTTTTAATTAACCTGATGATTTTTAATAAATGTTTTAAAAAGCAATTTTCTTTATGAGAGAAATAGTGGTACCAAATTTTGCTCAGTGACTGCCTGCTTGTCAGCAGGGTTGCTTTTATGTGTCCGGATGTTTCGTCGATAACATTTTTATTGAAAGGATGTTTCGTCGAATGGATTTAGAATCGAGAACCTTTTTGTCGCTTTTTCTTTCCAACCGTATTTCACTGACAGGATTTTCACCAAACGGAAATTTGGTTCCAAGCGATATTTTTGTTGTTTTTTCATTTGGGATTTTTCTAATGGATATCATTTGTCTCAAAATATTCATATTTCATATTGCAAAAGATTAGTTAATTAGTCAATTAAACTTAATCAAATGGTGATTTAAAGTAAATTTTATGTGTTTTTTTTTCATTTTAGGTTTACTCATAAATCTGTAATTCACTATTTCAAAATATTTATATTTCATATTGCAAAAAATACCAAACTCAAATAATAATTCATTTACTGAAAAAAAAAAAGAATGAAATTTCAATTCAATTTGTAATTTCAACAAAAAATGAAAAAATAAAACACAATGCTTTTTATCGATAGAAACTTTCGTCAAATTGATTTTAAAGCATTTCAATGTTTGAATCTTTTTCTAATTCCAAAGATTTTAATTCAGAATCTTAGTTAAAATAGTCATCATGATCATCATCATGATCATCATCATTATGATCATCAGTCTTTTAACGTCCGTTGTTGGAAATAGACCTTCCCCTGGATTCGCCACACCTCTCTATCATGGGCGTTGCAGAGTCAGAATTTTCTGAATTTGTCTTGTTCATCTCTCCATCTTGTATTCTGTCAACCTCAGTTTCGCATGTGATTTCTGGGGACCCGTATTGTGAGTCGTGATGTCCATCGGTTGTCTTTCATTCTTGCAATATGGCCTGCCCATTACCATTTGAATTTTTTAATGAATTCTATGATGTCTCGAACACCCGTTTTCTTCCTGATATACTGTGCTGTCTTGTGATCCCTCCGTGTAAAGAAAGGATTAATGCAATACACCACAGAACAAAATTCTAATTTTGTGGCCCCCACTATCCAGACATTTTTATGTTATATATCTGTGTAATATGAACTGAACACAGCTCTCTTTATATCAGGGAACTTCGGTGGCTTTTTAAAAAAAATTGTATTAAAGCGTATTGTCATAATCTAAATATGTTCTTTGGGGTTTTAATTTTGGTTTTAATTCCGAGGAAATAGCATTGAGTAAGTCGTAAAAAGAAATACGTCTATGAACCAATAGCAGTTTCAGAAGTTACATCCAGTTTGGGAAGTCAACTGTTTATAGAAATTATGGTTCTGGATAGTTCTAATAGATCTCGTTGAAGAATGGGTTGCGTGAAGATGTTGGAGACAGAGGATTTTACTTCCACATAGTTTGGTGGTAGCGTTTACATCACAGAAGATGTGGAAGGAGGAAAGGAATGTACGAAGAGAATGCACGCCAAGTATGAACGTAAACGCAGAGATGAAACAAAGTAAAAAGGACACGTACAAGTATTTGGACGGACAAATAAGACATACATTTAATACAAGGTCATAAATGACAAATGGCGAATGAAATACATATAATGATAACATTATTACGATCGATCATGTAAAGAGGAGAGAAGAGATAGCAAAAGGTGGGAGCTTTGTTGTCATTGATGGTACCGGCGTCGGAGTCGAAGCGGAGGTGTCTGGACTGCTTTCGAATCCATATGGCTTGTAGCGCACCAAGGAATGATAATGGAGACCGGGTTCAGTGTGTGTGTCAAACTGCCGAGTTGCATGTGTGACTTGGGGACTCTTCTCTGATGCTAGTAGACACTCGACGGACAGACCACGAAAGACAGAGAACACATGGAGTTTAATCCATGCTTGCTTCCCAACGTAAAGAGTATTAGCAGAGATCTTCGTGACTATCAGATAGTCAAAAGCATTGCCATATCATTCATGAGGGTGAGAGGTGTATACGCATTTGGAGCACGTAGTGAGGACACGATTGAGTAGATGTGTAGCTGTGCGTATGTGGGGTGCCTCAACATCGGAGAACTGAATTAGGCAAAGTTAGTACAGAGATTGGTCACGGTGGAAAAACGGTTAGGATCGGATCGGCTGGGAGGTCGGTGAAATGATAACGATCTTAAGGAGGAGGAAAGAGAGAAATAGTAGCCGGCAACATGTGCCGGGGCCAAAAGTGTAACCAGGTTTTAGGCTGTTTTGAAATACTTTTTTTACATTTTTGTCAATAAATTCCTTCAATTACATCATGATGAATGTGTTGCAACAAAAATAATTGTCTATTTTTAAATATCTCACAAAAATAGCTCACATACAAATTTGACACAAAGGAAATTAGTTGATCCAAAGATTGACTGGAAAATATTACTTAAAAGGTTGTTGACTAAAATTCCGTTCGACAAAATGTCTGTCAACGAATCGTCCATCGATGAAATGTCCATTGGCTAGAAACCCTGTCGACGAAACATCCTTTTGGCGAAAAGGTTTTTGGTGAAAATTCCATCGACTGTCTGTCGACGAAACGTCCATTGTTTATCTTTCGACGAAAAGTCTGGGAACCGTTTTTTGTGATAATTTTAGCTCAACCAACTTGGGATATTCCACCCTGTAATGACGTGAAATCGTCTTTAACCTGGTCATACTTAACTGGCAGTGAAATTAAATTTAAAACTATTTGGGCTTCCTAAGATTTTTATAAAAAGAAATTTGCTGATGATCAAACCGAAAAGATCCTCAATGAGATTATATTTAAACGAAATCTCCTGCTGGCTAACTTTGTTCACCAACCATTTTGATAGGAACAAAATGACTTGAGAATCTATTTATTTACTCTCCCACCAGAGCAAGATGCGAGACAAGGTCAGGGCTTTACGTGGGGAAAATAGGATCAACCCATGAAAAAATAGCTCCAGTCGACGCAACTTTGGTTGCTAAACAACCGTGGTTGCTAAAGCAACCGCAGTCACGAAAGCGTCAGGACGATCCTGACCTATTCCATTAAGTGCAATGGAACAGTGCTGCCCCGGGGCGCCGTATTGCCCGCAAATGAGGAAGAAATCGGCGTGGCGAAGTATTGTTAGCCAATTATAGCACAAATGGCTCAAATTTTTTATGTATTTAGACGTTACATGCACAAATATATTTAAAGCCAATTTAAAACCAAATTTATTATGTTAAATAGGTATGTACAAAGACTCAGGAACAAATTAATAATAGAAATTGAGCATTCACTTTTATTGAACTTACCAGATTTAATCGGCTATCATGGATTTTATTGGCTAAATCAGAAGAAAATCTGCAAGATCAAACCGAAAAATAGCTAATTTGGTAATCCTGGAAGAGATCTGCCGACAGAAAGAGGATTATTTATTTATTTATTCATTTATTTATCATAAAAAATTATATCATTTTTCATGTTTGCAGGTAATTTTGAAACAAATGCATAACATATTTTGTTTTTCATACAAATCCATCAATGAAAAAGTTATCAAGCGAAGAAACTGTTGCTAATAACCACGAAGTAAAATAAAAATCTAATCTTTATAATGAATTAAAAAGTCAAATGCATATGAGTAGAATTCGAAGGGAATTTAAGGTTTATTCAATTATAATAGAATCAATTTAAATAGAAGAGTCTAATAAATATTATTACAAAATGGCAAACACGTCTTATTTCTTGAAATTATAAATAGATCTGAAAAGTCTAATGATTGGATTTTTAACGACAAATCTTATTTACGGTGCTAGATTTCTGTTAAAATAATGTTGAATCTGCAGCTTCATTTTTTTTTTTTTAGCTTTTTTAGTTTTGTGATGATGAATCAAACAACGTTTTATCCCCAGTGCCTAAACATCCCTCGTCAAATGATCTAACACCAAATTCTTCGCCAAATCGGCGTCGCCAAATAGTCCTATTCCGACAAAAATAACAGTTTTAAAATCCAATCCATCTTCAAGAAACTTAATATACTTAGACAACCTAATGTTGACATTAAAAATCTGTACCTTCATCTGAATCATCTAACATGAAATATAAGTCTGAAATATCTCATTCTGCGACTTGACTTCTCTGCGCACGTCTACTTGGCGCCTACATTTGAACGCCGACTTTTTTCTGCACACGATTGCTTGGCACAAGGATAACTCAGTGCACGATAATCAAGCGCATCCCAGCGCAAGAAGAACTCATAGAAACTAATTTCAATCTTTGAATCTCATTAAATCGTTCTAATTTGATAGTTTGTTTTCATTGGTTCTTCTTGCACAGAAATTCGCTCACTTGACGTGTGCTGAGTTATCACTGTGCCAAACGATCATGCGCAGAAAAGTCGGCGTTTAGATGTCGGCGCCGGGAAGACTTGCGCAAAGTTGTCGGTGAACTGTCTTATTCTTATTTGCTATGTAAGAGTTTGTTATTAAAATAAGGTTATTTCGGTGATCGAATCATAAGCCGATGGGATGACGTATTTAGTATTGACCTTAGCATATGTTATAACACTCATTTCATATGTCCTCAAAATGTTCCTGTGATTGGTCAAATTTTAAAATTTCCCTAGGGGATAACAGTACCTCGATATGTATGAATTCATTGCGCTCATCAGGATCATAGCTTAAATAAATGAGCCGATTTTAGGTGTCGAGCTCCTTATTCGCCCCTGATTCCCTGGTTCTTGAAACTCTCAACGTCTGCAAGTTGAGTACCGTCTGTACATAGTGAAAGCTGGTGCCGGTTTGCTGGCGTTTAGTGCAAGTTAATGGAGCGAACAAGCTTTGAAGTCTTCGAGAAGTGATCAAGCATCTGTTGCTGGTTGTATTTGTCATGAACCAGGAGTAGACATAGTCGTAAACAAAACAGGTCTCCAGGAGATCTGGGAAGATCTTTGCTTTGACAGTAAGGTAGCGAAGGTCAAAGAGAGGGCCATTCTTGTTGATGGGGTCGAAAGTTTTTCAGGTCGATGAAGACACTGTAGAGGGGCATGTTTAGTTCGATTCACTTTTCTTGTCACT
The DNA here is from genome assembly GCA_963457665.1 of Thysanoteuthis rhombus. NCBI lineage: Eukaryota > Metazoa > Mollusca > Cephalopoda > Oegopsida > Thysanoteuthidae > Thysanoteuthis > Thysanoteuthis major. Next base: position 22,605,709 of record OY735238.1, on the reverse strand, counting down.
GTCATGTCAATGGTTCTTTGACCTGACCGAAAGACGCACTGTGCCTTTGGGAAATTCTGTTCGGAGACAGCAAGCAGCCTGTTGAAGATGGCTCAAGGAAATATCTGTCCAGAAATTAACAGGAGGTTGATACCCCAGTACTTACTAGAGAGATTTATTTCCCTTGAGGTTAAAGAGATAAAAAATCACGGCGTCGCAGAAGTCTTCTGACATCTCCCTCCTTTCAGATACACAGCAGAAAATCATGGAAGGTCTCAATGGCCTTGAGGCCCACAACAGGGATGTTATCCTTTCGAAATACTCTATATGAGTTTGTGTGGTTAATGGCTCCTTCAATCTCGGTGATGGAGGCGAGTAAGTCGACCTCTTCTTGGCTGGGATCTCTAATTCAGAGTTCGAGTGTCTACTTTTCAGGATCTGTTCAGCAAGTTGTTCTGCCTAACGTTTTCTCACTCCCACTTGACATTTAATCATGGTTTTGCTGTCTGGGGACCATACTGAGGAGCAACCTGATCCTGAAGGGCCATTTGGTGTTGTTAAAGACAGCATGACTTCGGACTTCTCCAGCCTTGTCCTGCATCTCTCTCAATTCTGTTGGACTTTTGTCTAGTTTCTCATTTTTGTTTTGTTTTGTTGTTTTTTTAAATTGAGGATAGGTCCTTCTGTAATTCTGTGTGAGCTTTGTTTCTGCCATCCATAGCTACTTGTATCAACTCATTGTCTTCATCAAACCAATCTTGATGATTTCTGGATTTGGATCCTAACATCACATTAGCGGTGTCCGTGGATATGGTCCATCTTTAGATGCTGCCTCTGGAATGAGTCAAGCCATGTTGGAACTTTTCTACAAGTCGAGGTTGGAACTGGACAAAGTTGGATTGGTTCTTTCAACTTGACTGTGTTGTAGGAAACCCTAACAATTTTCGGGTCGGTTGCAATATGGCAGTGATAAGTGGACACTCGCTTCTGCCCTGATAATCGATCAAGCATTAATAAACTTTCATGGCACGTGCTCCACGGATGCCTTCGATGAAGTCCACTACGTCCGATCCAGAGTGCGTCCATTCTGAACAGGGCGTTGTTGAGGCAAAGGGTCGTGTCCCACGCATTTGCTGAAGTGGAGCAGGCCGTTGCCGTTGACTTTGCCCCACTCCTTCCCGACCGCCGTAGCCTCTTCTTATTCTTGTGTCAGTCTCCTAGGATGAAGCTTGTCACTTTTGCCGGGTAGTCTTGATTACTAGGTCGAAATATTCGTAGAATCGTTCTTCGGCTTAATCTGAACTTGTAAGAGTCTGTGTATAGGCACTCATGATGGATAGATGTCTGGTCTGGCTAAGGAAGATGCTTAGCTTCATGAGGCGTTGTTTTTGTTTTTTCGGTTTTTTTTTTTCAAATGAGAGCACAGGTATGTCTATAAGCAGTACTGTCCTGATGACAGACCTTACTCTATGGACCCTGTCCTCAGCTAGGTGCTTCTCACTGAATGCACAATATTGATTATGTAATACTACAGTTCCCTGGCGGCAGGCGCTGTCTTTTTTTTGTTCAGGTCTTGTGGTGTCAGCTCTGTCCAATACTATCCAGATATTCTAGGCTCCCTTGATTAGATTACCTTTTCCTTCGACGTATTCGATTGCTGTGTGTTGAGTCTTCCAACTGCAGTTTACTAGTTGGACGTTTTTAGGGTAAGCATTTGGTTAGGGAACTTTTTCTGGGCCTTTCCCTCGTAGACAGTGCTGTTCTGGATGCTGCCAATCTTTTCTGTAGTCCAGTGTTCAGGAATAAAATGACCACTGGCATAAGGGCAAGGTTTGTGAATATAACACCCTGTGGTGACCTCCACCTGTCGCTTCAGCATGCACTGATTGCCATAGATCTTGGGTCTGTTGCGTTGAGCAGTTGTCAGATCAATGAGGAATTGAATAACGAACCAAGAAGAATTAAATGTGGGAAAATCATTCCAAAGAGATGATCCCATTCTCTCAGCCTTGGAAGTCTTTATCCAGTGACACAAGAAACTAGTACGACTGGAGACTTTTATGATGCAGAAGTTGCCGGATAGATGACAGAAAAATGGCATCACATTGCCTACAGGGCTACACTCTAGATTTGCGGTCTTCATCTTCTCCCAAAGCATTTCCGTTTTCTGGGCTGTGCTATTATTTAATCATAGTTAGCCTCATGGATGGTGGGTTGCAAGGCATATCTATACACCAGTAAGCAATACACACAGCATCTCTGGAGGCCATGAGTGCAATGAGATCCTCCACAGATTTAGCCTGGGGCTGCAGGATACCCAGTTATCATGTATAGCCATGAAGAGGCAAGGTAGAAGTCTTGACTCAGGAGAGGCTATGTGCTGTCCAGGTGATGACTTACAGAGCTGCTTCCCATTTCAATAACCGGCTTGTCAGTGGCCGTAGCTGTAAGCAGGCTATTAGGCACTACTACTACTACTAATCTACAACACTATTCACATTATTGTCCTGTGGTCTGCACAACTAATACACAGTTATGGACCAGTAATTTTAATCCCCTTTTTTTTTAAAACTTGGTACAACCTGCTTTTTTCACTATTACTAATCATGGACTACTAATTTTAAAAAGCAGCTTGCACTAAATTTTAAAAAGAACAAAATTAAATTATTGAACCAAATCTATGGGTGTGAGAAATGTTAATCTCAATATTTTATGAAGAAAAATTAGCTGAAGAGAGTGAGCAAAAACTTCATTGATCACTAAAGAGAAAGAAAGAAGTGAAAATATCTGTACCTCACATAAGTGAATCATTGTAGCCCACTCATGTACTAGAACTAATCATCAAAATAATTATTTTAAAAAAGATCTTTTATCTGAAAATTTGTCTAGAAAATATCAGCATTGTTGGCATTGTTGGTCCAAAATGACCACAGAGACCAAAAAAGGACTTTTTTGAAAAACAAAAAAATCAAGCTGTTATTAGAAGTAGCTTACTACTGTACTCATGCAAATTTTCAAGGTTATGACCCCAAAATATGACCAGAGGAGGACCCTGACACATACACACAAACATACGTACAAATATAGAAACAGAAGAGATAGAGAGAAGAATCTGTAACCCACTTGGCTTATTGATAGGGGAAACCATTTGTTGGGTTACAGAAATTTGATTGAATCATTTTTTTAAATTTCTCCTTGATATTTTTTCAGTTATTTTTTACAGGTATCTAATGGTGAGTAAATAACTAAAAAGTTTTGTTTTCAACAATGGAGAAGTAAGGAAAAAGAGAGAATATTCATAGTCAAAGCTTTGCTTTGCATATGGCAACAAAAAAAGAGCTTATTGATTTTTTTGGATTTCTAGATCTATTTTTGGCCAAGCAGATCTTGTGACTAATGTTGATGACCAGATCATGCTTAAAAACAGAAATACTTTCAACGTACCAAAATTACATGCTGTAGAGGATTATTTATTGTGAGTGTAAAACCCCTCATTGCAACAGGTGGACGTGATATATACATTTGATTTTACCCTTAAACTATTTATGTCTGAAGTCATATTTCTCAACCGATTTTGGTATAATCAGAAATATAGGATAAATGAAAGTATATTAGCAAAGTAATAAAGATTTATTTGTAAAAGAAAATAACTGAAAGGATGTTTCTATCTTGAAAGTGGTCATATGTAATTTAATCAGCTCTCTTTCATAAGAATTATTTTCTATAGCAATATTTTAGGGTGGAATAACTACAGACCTATTGGCATGTATGGGTTAAAAATTATCATTTCATCATTATTACTAAATGTGTTCTAAAATTCAATGATTGTAACAGGAATATATAATTTGCTAAACATCCTTTAAAATTTATAAGTTACTTCATTTAAAAGTTGGCTGGTCTAAAATTGACCTTAATTTGTCCTGTACCAGTGGTTCTTGACCTTGAAATTCTCTGTGTCCCATAGTGCAGTTAAACAAATTTGGTGTCGAAAGAGCTTATTAACATTATGTTAAAGCCAGAAATATACCAAAATATAACATTTTGAATATGGAGAAAGAAATTTAAATCACCAAGAAATAAAATCAATGAATTGAAATCTTTTTTTAATCAAGTTCTAAAATTTTTTCATGAAGTATGGTATGCTATAAAAAACCTATTTAAAATTACAATATCATTTAAAAATATAAAAAAATTCAGCCTTTGCTGAGACAAATACTGATATAGTCACTCAGTGACTTCATGTGACCAACGTCTTTTGGCAGCATGCCGTTTTTGGGATGATCAATTAGCAAGTTGGTAATAGGGGTTAACAATGAATAAGATACTTCTCTCACCTTTTGCTTGGCACTGATCACTGAAAAAGCCTGGATAGTTTTTCTAGACATGATATGGAGTAGATGTTTGAATTTTCAGCCATCTAGCTTCATAGGTGTGGCCTGTGCATGTGATACATACACATATACAAAGCTAGCCAGCCAGACCTAGTTGAAAACTGAAGGAACCTATGTTGACAGTTTTGGTTCATGGTTTCTGATATAATGTTAAATTCAGAGATTTAGCAAAATTTAGAGTTTTAAATCGAGGAGAAAAAATTTAAACTATCAAGAAATAATTTCAACAACTTGAAAACAATTCTTAATCAAGTCTTAGAAATTTTTGTTAAATATTTGAATTTACAATATCATCTAAAAATATAATAAATTCAACATTTGTTATCTAGATAATCTCATAAGTTATAATCGCTTACACTAGAAATGGTGAGTGGAATGTCTATCATGTAATAAGGTGGCCCCAAAGTTATTTTCCTAATATACCCCTTTGCCCCGGCACCCCAAATATATGTAGAGGGTGCCCATGTCATATTGGTCTGGTTCACCAAGTAATGATGGCTTATTTTAACACTGAGTAATCACTAACTTCACTTGATTTCTTCTTTTTTTGAAGCGAAGAATCACACTAGGATGGCAAGCCTTTGGCAGAGCAAGCTTAACCTTCAAAAATGAAAATCCTAAAAAGAAGGGTGGATAACCAATGCATCCTCCCCATGGTCACTTATGGAGCTGAAACATGGAACCTAACCAAGAGACAGATCCGCAAATTGAGAACCATGCAATGTGCACATGAAAGAATTATGCTGGGCCTCACATGGAGAGACCACAAGACAGCACGGTACATCCGGGAAAAACAAGAGTCAAGGACATCATAGGATCCATTAAAAATCTCAAATAGTAGTGGGCGAGCTATGTTGCAAGAATGGCGGACAACCGATGGGCATCATGACTCACAACATGAATCGCCCGAGATTATTTGCACAACCAAGGCTGGCAGAATATTAGAGGGAGAGACGAGCTAGACAAATTCAGAAAGTACTGGCTCCGCAACGCCCATGATAGAGAAGTGTGGCAAATCCTGGGGAACGTTTATGTCCAACAACGGACGTTAAAAGACTGATGATGATGATGATGATGATGATGATGATGATGATGATGATGATGATGAAGAAGAAGAATCACCAACTTGTGACAAATAAGTTTTTTAAATTCGAATTCTATTGTGTACTTTCTGGAAGTAAAAGATTGTTGCCAGGAACTTCACAATGGGCTCAGGAGTAAATCAGGAAAATGTTGATTAGACAAATAACAGTATTTGCTAATGATCAACTGAATGAGAGAAAATTGACAAGGATTGAAATTTTCTATTATTATTCGGACTATCCTCATCTTGGTTGTTTTTCATACAATGTTGTACTCTACGGCCTTCATCAGGTATCATCTGGTAGGCATTGGGAAGTAGAGTACAACGGCCGAAACGTTGTATGAAAAACAACCAAGATGAGGATAGTCTGAATAATAATAGAAATAATAATAATACCTCATCTCAAAAATTCAGAGAAACACTAAGGATTGAAAAATACATAGATGTTACAGGAGCCGTACCCATTCCAAAGGTGCATGTTTGGAAAGGGCCAGACTTTTAATTGTGAAGTAAATTAATTCTCCGTCCCATCAATAGTTTTGAGAAGGGTCATTGAGATTCAAACTCCGTCTTGTTCTTCGAATTGTTGAATGGTATTCAACCGATCCATTCTACAGCCTTCTTCAGGTGTAGTATCCGGTTGTGATGGCGGTAAAAAGAATTTTTCTCTAATGATACACCTGAAGAAGGATGGATCGGCTGAAATGTTGAGTGAACAACACAAACAATAAGAAGGAGTTCAGTCATCCAAGAAACTCTTTCAATTTTCCATCTGTCATATGGCTTCGAAGTATTTCAGTTAGTTCTCTCCAGTGTCACTGATTCAGATATTTTATATCTAAATTTATATAATTCTGATAAGTGGAAGTCAAGGGAGATCATTTAGAAAAACCTATGTAGGAAGATCGATGATCTCTCATTTTTCATTTATTTTCATCAAATTTCCCCAAAACCACTGATCCAAACAACTTGAAACTTGACACTGCACTGCCTTGTGTTGGGTCTAATATACCCAGTGAATGTCAACTTTGTACAATGCCCAGTTGCCAAATAATTACAGGGTATGTACACACACACAGATTTTTCAGTTATAGCTAGATAATATTAAAAAAAAGATCAAGTGAGTCAAATTTGTTGTTCAGTGCTCAGAGGAATGAGTTCATAGATCTCAAGAACCACTGATCTAAACAGTTTCAAACTTGACATTGCACCTTCAATACAATGACCAGTTGCTGAATAATTGCAGTGTGAATGCTACCATACACAAACCAAGAGACCGATTTGGCATAAACTTATATTTCAAATTGACCCCTTTCCCACACTAAAAACTTATTTAGAGGAGGAATATTCAAAAAACAGAAAAAAACGTTTTTCTAACATAATAAGGAGTAAATGTTTAGATTTCAGCAGTCTTGTTCCATTGGTGTAGCCTATATACACGACACATACATACATGCACAGCCAGTCAGCCAAACCATCTCAATAACTGACAAAATCTATGTTGACTGTATTGGTGACAGTTTTGGTTGACGGTTTCTGATAGGGCAGCAATAGACTTAGGTAAGTAAATATGTTTATGATATGATATATGTAATCTTTAACTTAGCTGAAGAGTTTGTATCGTTCCACATTCTTTCAATAGAAATATAGCTTGCAATTGAGTATTGTATCTTGAATGAAAGTCGCGTGGTGAACAGAGAGACTTGGGATGGCTATTTGAAAAACGTCCCCTGGCCCCCAGCCCCCCCCCCCCGGGAACCAAAAATACCTAGCTATGTCTCTGGTGATGAATAGCAAAATATTTCTAGTCAAAATGAAAACAGGAATTTACAGGTCTGTTTGGTTTGGTTTCATGACTGCTACCAACTATATGATAAGAATGAGACAGTTTCAAGGTATATGTATGCTATTTATTGATTGGTTGCTTTTCATCTAAGATGTTAATCATATTTTTATCAAATTCCAATCGAAACCTGGAGTTGGCTTTGTTTTTCTACTGTAACAAGAACAATCCTCACCAGAAGTGAGAAATGACCAGAAGTGAGAAGTGACCACCAGTGACCTTGAATGACCTCAGATGTCAATGTCACATTGATAGCTGTCTTCACCTTGGAGAAATGTATTCATTAGCTGAATTTCAACACCCTTGGTGAGAAATTATGGCCTACAACTCTGAAAAATGCCATATGACCTTCACTATAGATTGAAAGATGCACCTCTTTGCCTAATTTCACTTTATTGGGTGTTGAATTGTGGCCAGTAAATTGGAAAAATGTTTTTGAATGACAAGAAATTACCTGGTGACCTTGAATGACCTCTACGGTCAACTGTGGTTAGCCAGTTACCTTGTGTGAGAAGATGTACCCAAATGCTCAATTTTAGCAAATCTGGATATTGGCTAAAAATGACCAGAAGTGGCCTCCGGAGATCTCAAATGACCTCAGAGGTCAACTCCACTTAGCATGTGACCTTGGCCATGAGGAGATGTACCTCTACACCCAATCCCAGTTTCATAGATGATAAAATACGGCCAAAAACATGAAATGACCTCTGGTGACATCAGATAACCTCTGTAGTCACCTTTGTGCTGAGTTTATCACTCTTCAGCTAACATGCAGAATATTAGATCGATATACATTGTGGTTCCAGCAAAGAGGCATGGATGAACAGATATCAGTATAGATTCAATACAAGTGTTGCAGAAACTATCTTCAGTCAGAATAAAAGTAGGAGTGGAGTGTGCCCCTGCAGCAGCCAGGCTGGTATTTTTTTGTGATTGTCCGATCTCTGCACTAAAACATGCTTGCATCAATTTTCCACCTGCAGACCTTTGAATGAAGCAAAGCTAAAATTATGACTGAGAATCTGATGGAGAAAATAATGTGTTGTGCTTTGCTTTGACAGGTGTCATTGAATGTCTTATACTTGAATTACCCAGACGTCAGTATGGCCCACTTTTTGCATTCTACATTCGGGCTGTCATTTGATGGAAATACAAACCAATATCTAGATCAATGAGAAAATGTTCTCAACAACCATCAAAATTCTTATCTCTGCAGAGATGGGTCTGGGGAAAAAGGGGCCCAGCGGATAACAATAGAATTTTTTTTCCAAATATTTAGATGAAAAAAATTTATGAATAAAAAAAACAAATAATCCCAAGTAAACATCAATTGACCTTAAAAACAAAAAATTTATATCCATTAAAAGAAAAAAAGATGAATTTGAACCCAAAAATCCTGGATCCAGTCTGAGAATGAAAAATCCCCAAAGGGATTAACAATATGGTCAGCAGGAATAATGGACAAAGATGTTATAATTCCAGTGATTGACGGATATTTAATTCATTTCTCTTTCTTGGTTAGTAAGTAACCTGTTGGATACTCTGATCCAAGGAAAGGGAATCCAGGGGATTTGGACGACCCTTTGCCTGAGCTTAGCACAATTACTTTCTTGAAAACATTCAGATAAAGGAATTTTAAAGATAAAAATTCCAAATAATACCAGGTAATCGTAAATTAACCTTTAGAATAAAAATTCATACGTCAATAATCCAGAAAATTTTGACAGGTTCTATGCTTGTTGATTTATCTACTTATATAATACGTCACACGTATGTCTGTAATTTTTGCCTGTAATATTTGTCAAGGGAGATAACAATAAATGCTAATTATAGAGTAATATTCCTTATTATCTCCTTTTTTCGGAAATGCGTAAAAACGTCAGGTTTATTCTGTTTTTAAACATGAACAAGAAAATTCAGAGTAACATATGTTTTGATGTGTATTTTTTAAAAGTACGATGCAATTGCGAAACTGACAGTCGTCATAAATGTTTGACTGCGTGGGCATACTTGTAAAAATAATACACCCCATAAAGCAACCCGTCGAGTATTTCAATAAGTCTGCCTCTTTTTTTTCTCCCTACAGTTGCGTGCAAGTATACTTAGATTAGAACACTTATGTCTTACAAAGATTTTCAAAATCGCACTGTTCAAGACTTATTGTAATTTAAAGTGTGTGTGTGTGTGTTAGTGTGTATGTGTGACTGAGCTTGTGTGCTATTGTTGTTTTTTTATTTGTTTGTTTTTCAGCTCATACTAAGTTAGCAACGTTAATTTGTACAGCGTACGACATCAAAACACGCACTGATCAGAACCGCACTGAGGTTATTCGTGTAATACAAATGGTCGATTGTGATTGGCTGAATTTTGATTACTCCCCTTACATTCATTAAAAAAAAATATTGCCGTGTGTATCTTCGACGCGGCTCGTAGTAAAGCTAAAATGGCGCGTGCGTTCGGACGTCTGTCAAGTCAGTTCTACAAACTTCTTATTTTGGGACATCGCTCGCATCTTTCTCATCCAATTTCCACTTACAGAGTGACTGCAAGATTCAAGTCTACTCTTGCATCTCCTCGTCAACAAGAGGAATCAGATCTACCCCCAGAATCCAGCGATGACAAACCAAAAAGGAGTATTACCAATCGGGTCTTGGATGAACACGGGCATCCGTATGTAGATTTATCGTTCAATAATGCCGAAGAAGCTTATCGAAGCAAATCTAATTTTGAGATTATCCGATCGCTTCTTGTATTTAATCTCTGTTCTATAAGATTCCTTGTCGACCACAACAAAGAGGTATATTCATTTTTATTTAATCTTCTTTCTCGATTTCTTTGGGAAAAATCTTTTCGTCAAATGTTTTAATCGTTTTTCTTACCATTCTCTATTTTTCTTCATCTTTTTAAAATTTTCACTTCAAGTATTCAATTTAAATTTACAGATAAATATAAAACTATTATTTCAGTTTCGATTTAATGATATATATATATATGTATATATACATAATGTATAAAGAATGCAGTTCTCCTACAATTTGAAATTTAGAGAAATCAACCAAGAGGTTGTTACATAATTATTTTGTGACTACTAGTTGTAGAAAATATCTCTTTTATAGACTCACCAAGTTTTACGTTAATTAGATAGAAGTTTTATTTTATCTTTTTGATAAGAAAACAATTCAAGTTTATTTTCACAATCTTGGGAAATATATTTTTGTTGTCCCTTTTTTTTTCTTCATAAAAATGGAAAAAAATTATTAATATTAAATATTCATAATGTTTTATTTTCAGAAAGATAAAAGAATATCACAATCTTGGGTAAATATTAGAGTAATATTTGGGTAAATATTGATATTGCAATGAATGAACAGTTAGTTTGTTATTAATTTTAAAATTAATAACTTGACTTGAATTTTTATTCATTGTTATTTTTCCTCCAATTTCTGTTTCTTTTTATTGCAGCTCCCAGGTCGTCATTCTACGATCGTTAATAATAATTTTTTTTTAAATTGTATCTAGAGAAAGGATCTTAAACGGCTACGATGAAAGGGAGGGCTCTTTCGGTCTCAAGGCAGGATCTGTGTTGTCAAGATCGTAGAACTGCGACCTGGGAGTTACGACTAAGATATCAGAAAAGAATATATATTTCTACGAAAATCAAACTCTTTATTTTCTGTTTATTCTTTATCATAGAATTGTACTTTTAGTTTCACTATCGTAAAAAAAGCGAAATTATTATTTACGATAAGATAAAATAACATTCGTTCACTGACTTCGATATTATATATACTTCATGTCTCAAACATATTAACCGAATTTACCAAATTAACTTGTTGCACAGGTTAATTTAGAGAAATAAATAGATATTTCCTCTTTGTCGATTACCGCTTAAATTCTGACGAAATAATAATCTCATCAGAGCCAGATTTATTCACTAATAACTTAATAAATGATTCGTTGTTAATTTTAGAGAGTATTCTTACTATTTGACTTATTTAGTATGAGTAGCTGAATGAATGAACTTGAATTGCAAGTTGTCAGAAGAGAGAAGCAAAAAGGAAAACCTTTTCTTCACCTTGTGACTATTCTCTTGACTGTTGAGTAGTGAATTAGTCAGAATTGGTACAATTATCTTCGAAAGCTTGAGAAGATCCATGGTTGGCTGGGAAACGATAATCTCTAGAGATTCAACAAAAGAATTATAATTAATTTATAAAACCAGGTATCACCTTGGTTTTCATTGTTGTTATGTTTGCCTTGAGAAACATTTGTCTTTTACTGACAATGACCTTAACATCGTACGTTTGGTTGTTTGCTATGTAAGTTATTGGAACAACTTACATAACAAACTCAAAATAGATGTTGGTTTTAGATTTATCTAAAAGAATATTTAGAATCGTTAGTTTATTAGTAAATCTACAGTTTTCTTTGCACAATAAAAAAAATGCATTGTTAAAAATCAAATTTTGAATCCTGAAAATAAAAAAGTCATTTTTTTCAACTTTTTCTCACATTATTCATTTTAACTCCTTTTTTTTCTAACATTAAATCATTCTAAAAAACATATTTTCCAGACTTTAAAGCTGATCACGTTTTTGTTTTTTTGTTTTTTTTTCTAAATGCGTTGGTAGACAAAAATAGACGAACAAGACAATTATTGTGAAGATCCTTTCATTTTCTTTATAATCAAAAATATCGATTCATTTTATTTTATACTCATGACTGACTTGATAATCACCCTTAAAATCTTTTCTAATGACCAGAAGAATAATCTAAAGGTTGGAGATCTGACGTTATTAACACAAAATTGAGTTGATGATGGCAATTTATATAACATCTCCCAATTACGCAAATTGACAAGACAGCTATGGCAAATAAGTATGGTAGGACTAGTGCTTATCAACAAATATAAATAAGTTTCAAAATAATTAGAATGTTTATTACACCACTGGCATGGCTTTAATATTATATAAATATGATTAATTTAATGTGTTTTTGTACTAAAATTGTGTACTTTTCTTTCACTAAAAATAAATGTTATTGCTCAATCTTCTTAAAAGGAAAACCTTTTCTCTTCGTACTATAATATTTGTTATATAAAATTATCAAGTCTTTTTAATGTAGATATTTTTTTGCAATTCCACCCACCTGAAACCTATGAGATCTCTAGTTGAAAAAGTGAGGTTTTGGAAATAGCTGCCTGGCCAACAGAATGGATTACTTAAATGTAATTTTTTCAACCACAACTGATTACCGTTAGATTTTAAGATAATCTTTGATGATATATTGTAATTTACTTGAATTCTTCGTGATTATTCTACTCACTGTAAATTCCGTCTAAAATCCATCGATTAAAAATTGTTGAACGAAGAACAGGAAAACTGAATTTCCCTGAGATGTTTAAATGAATCTTCTTGGGAGAGAAGAGAACACGTGGATGAATTTGTTCTCCGTTTAATTTTTCAACACATTTCTTCACCGTTCGTCTTCAAAAATTGTCTCTTAACTTGAATTTCCTTCTAAAACTTAAGGATCTTCAGTTTTTCTCATTTCTGGATCGATGGATTGATAGGTTATCAATTTTTTCTCTCTCTCTCAACAGCCCACGTATTTTTATTTTTAAAAAAATGAAAAAGACCATGACGTTGCAGGTTGCTTTAAAAATCTATCTTTACAGGTATCCCTTGATTAGTGCAGTTAATTCGTTCTAAAATATTCCTTGCTATTGAAAACAACTGTTCAAGTGTAATAATTTGATGTTTTTGTTCCCGGATTGAACTTAGATAAATTAATCTCTACAGCAATACTTCAGTCGTACTAAATCAAACCCTGCACTATTCTAAACCGCATAAGTCAAGGTATTCCTGTATTTCAGATTTACTTTATCTAGCAAATTGTACGAAATCTATCGTTTTAAAATAAAATCCACGTTTTATCTTGTTTCTCAATGATATCGATATTTCTTCCATTACTGTCTGAGTGGAATACAATCACCTTTGAATCCCCTCTATGATTCGCCTACGCAATTTATTCTCACTGTCTAATTTCATTCTTTCATTTACCTGGACGATGATGAATTCAGATTAAAAACATCTCTACTGGGGGGTTCTTCTTTTTTTAAGCATCTTATCATTGTCATCTCTCTTCTTATCTTATTGGTGTTTGTGTTTATTTTTGGTAATTAATAACAAAAGGAGGCTTCACAATCTCCTCTAGTACTACATCATCAGTCAGTCAGGTGCGTCAAGTAGTAGGAGTAAGTTGAATTCTCAAGAACACAGACATCACAACTCCAATGACATTCTTTTAATCAGATTATTTTTTTCATTTTATTATGGAAACAGGATGATGTTATCTTTTAACCACAAGGTTATATTTTATTTTCTTTTTGGCTATAATCAAGGTCGCAAATCTTTTTTTCCTTTGCGTAATTTGTCTCGTGTGTTTTTTTCTATCTTTTGGCTTGCCAGTCATCAATAATATTCTACATTTCTGATTTTTAATGATTATAGATTAATTCTTAAAACTATCGTTGGCTACTTCTTGAATTAATATTTTTAAAACCCATACGTATATCCTTCAATCTTCTCTTGGGCGGGAAACCTTATCTCTCTCAATTTAACTTTTTGCTAAAGCAAGTACTCTCTTTGGTACATGGTTGCCATTTTGGCCCTTTTATAGCTTATTTTGACAAATCTGGCTTTTTGAAAAGCATTTGGCAGTTGACTTTTTTAATTATCCATATTCAAAATTTCGGCCTTTTTTTTTCATTTCTTTGAGGGAAAGAAATAGAAAAAGTATTTTTTTTTTTGTGCTTCAAGACTATATCCTCGGGGGGTGGGATCTTAGATGAATTTTTAAGGTTATACATATTATGAGATTGTGATGCTAAACTGGACTCCTACTTTCTGCCATTATGGCTGAACAAAAAAAAAGTAGATTTTATTGTAGTTTTGAGAAAAAATCAAGCAGTAATATTGCTATGTTTTAGAAATCAATTTTTGGATTTGGCCATTTTGGGGCCAGAATTGTCTCCAACTATCTGGCAACCATGCTTTGGAGGTCACTCACACTAATTAAAGCTGTTGGTAATTAAATCGAATCGCCCATAACGAAAGGCCGAATATTATTTTCAGTGACTATTGCACTTTGTTTATTCTTTAAAAAAACATCCTTTTAAAAATTTTGATGTTATTACCACAGGGAAATAAACCTCATGAATTTCTCAGGAATTTTTTTTTTTTTTAATATTTAGTTGCCAAATAACGAGAATGGGTTTCTTCTCCTGATCATTTAGCTGCAGGCATGATTGTTCCTGAATTAATTCACCCACTTGGTCAATATTTTTTTTTATTTACCAGCTCTCACACACATACACACGCCTGTACTTCGAAGTATGTAAACGTAAACGATGTTATCAAAAACTTTCATATTAGTTGAGTTCGTGATAAGCATAGGTTTAAAATGTAAAACTTTGAAGACGTCACTTAGCAAGCCTTTATGGTTAGTTGAAAGAGGCCACATCCTGAAATTTTAAGGCGCAGTTCATTTCCTCATTATTAACCAACAAAATACAAAAGAATTGACCACCCCTCTCTCATTTGCCTATTGTATTTATTTTGTGATAATTCTTGAGTCACCTATATTAACTAAATCTTTGGATTAAGGGCATCTCCTATATGTTTTTGTTACTTACCCGTAGAGGAAGGTTAGGTTAGAGAAAGGAATTCCCTATAAAATAGATAGGGGTTTGTGTATGTGTAAGAGAATTTAATATCATGAGCTTCACATCAGTTTATTTTGTAAGATCAAATTGAATGTCGGTGAAAAATTCTCTTTCTTCTTTTTTTTTTTTTTTTGTACTATCTTGTGTAGAGCGTGGTCCCAATAATTGTATTTTCACACCCACGCTTACTCGATGTTAAAAAAAACTGTCCTCATAATTAGAAAATTAATTTTACGATTTGATTTATTCAAAGCAGAAATGTAACCCACGTATTTACTTCTGTTTCTTTGTCACCAATTCTCTCATTCGTTTTTATTCGTGTGCCTGTTTTTAACGTTGAGATTTGCGAGGATTTAAAACTACGATCGGGACCACCTTACATCGTGCAAGAATTTGTTTAAAAATATGCCAAAAAAAGGTTTTGTGTCGACAGAAGAGAGAAGGCCGGTCAAAACCGATCCTTTTTTTATGACATTTGCCGGCAGCAACTACGGTTGAAAGATTGCTGATGCAATAGGAAAACCGTGGGACTTTTCAACAGGGAAGTCAGTATTGCCAGATGGCTGGAGATGTTTTTGGCCAAAAAGACACCGAAAATGGCCAAATATTTTTTCCGTCGTCGTCATCATCATCATATATTGCAAGACTGCAGTACACACTCAAAAAATAAGAATTTATTGAAAATACTGCTACAGCAAAGTCAACTTACCTCACCCAATCTTACATTTCAAGGTCCACCCTAACATTTTTTGCCAGTCATTCCCAATGGTGTTGATAGTTTATATCGCCTGAAGGAGACGAAAGTTGCAGGGGGGAGAGTTAGATTGAAAAAAACAAAAACATTCACAAAACCCTGTTCTAGAGCACTAATGCAATTCTCGCCCCTTCATCGACTCCCAGACGTGTACCAAATAATAATGATGATAATATTCGGTAGCCATGCAGTTTCAGATATGGTTTTATTTGTCAGTTCGTTCCGAAATCCAAAAGCTCCTAGCCTAATGCCTACCCGAAAAGGCCAGATTTTCCTTGCTTCACATTTTCTTATTTTGTGAATTAATTTTGAAGAATAATTATATGATGTAGTGTGACATAAAAAAGAAGAGAAAGTATTCCCCCTTTTTCGTCCACTTTCTCTATCCCTTCTTTTTTATGAACCTCTTCAACTTTGGTCTGAACAAAAAACTTTTTGGTTTTCATAGAACTGTCGCGGTTAAAAAAAATAAAATCAACAGTTAGTCTGGTTAGCCACTCAATAGAAATCATCATGTGACAAATGTCTTTTGACAGCATGCCGTGTTGAGGTGATCAATTAAAAAAACTGGGAAAAAGGGGTGACCAATGAATGAGTTACTTCACTTGCCTTTTGTTGAGCAGTGATTACTGAAAAAAAGTCTGCATTTCCAAAGGTCACACGTTAATCCGACAAAGTAAATAGACACAAACTTAGGGACTGATTTAGAATAAACGTTCATTGCAAATTGACCGCAAAAAAACCTATGGGTGGGGTTAAAACATTTTTTTCCAGAGCTCCAGTGTTGTGCCCTGTATGCAGGATACATTCATGCCTAAACAGCCAGCCTAACCAACTTGAAAACTGAAGATACCCATATTGGTAGTTTTGGTCGACAGTCCCTAACAATTAAAGAACTTGGGTAAATTTGAAACCAATGGTTTATAATCCTTTTTACTCTATGCACCACTTCAGCAGTTCCAAAAATTTTATATGCCCCTTACAAAAAAGGAAAAATGATTTTATTATTATGTGGCAAATTCTTTGGGGTTTTTTTTTATACAAATACAAGGATTCTGGGACACTTACTGAAATTTTTGTAATCCAGTATCTTTAATGTGTAAAATCTACTAACCACCGTAGATACCTCTCAGCTTATATACCTCATGAAATTAATGAGTTCAGCATTAGTTACTAATGATCTATAATGAAACTAGTTATTAATTGTATTGTGTAATTGGTTATCAATCAGTTGAGCCTTTACATGACCCAGTTTTGAGCCACAGAATGCTTTTCATTCCTTGCACCTGAATTCTAAATTGCCCTTTGCACCCAATATATTCATATTAACCCCTTGCAAGGGCATGCACCTTATGTTCAAAATCACTGTTTCAAGTGAAGCCCTTCTGTAAAAATCCTACATGCTCCAACTTTTGAATTATTAAAAAAAAACAAAAAACATTTATGCCATATTTACTTAAAACGTAATTCTTATAAGTCAATATTCTTCTCCGCTTGACAATATGGCATCATCATCATCATGTTGAAGTCTTCTCGGATGCACCTAACATTTTCTCCATCCTGTTCGGTCCTCCATCACAGGAGGGAGATATTTTGGAAGACATCCAATATATCGTCAGCCAGTCAGTTGATCAATGTAGATGCTTTGGGTTGGGGGTATTGTCGAATTTACCTTTTGCTCGTTAATAACATCTATGATCGACATTTGATATAGATGCATGCAGTAGTAGATCATGTGCTGCTTGAATCTCCAAAACGTAAATGCTCTGCTCAGTGACAAGTTCATGCCTGAACACTAAAAAATATGGTATTGCTTACAGAAATTGAACTGTTTTGCCTCCTTCAGACAAAAAGAAATTTCTTTCAGACCATGTGATAAATAAATAGATAAATAAAAAAAATGAATATTTATGTACATTCCACTGGGCTAAAACGGCATTTTCATTGTTGTATAATTTATTTCTTTAGTTTTTAAAAATTGTTTGACAAGACAAAGGTGTGTTTATTCCTTAGTAATGACCGCTCAAGAGAAAGAAAAAATAACTTTGATTTCTTTGCACCTTGTTACAATAATTCAAAAACAAGAACCATGTGTTCAACGATGCGTGTATCATCCGTGGTAGCAAGGGAAAGAAGAGCAGGTAGTCTTTCTTTGAGTCGATTGACTCTCATACTTGTAAAATATTGTGATATAGAGATATAAAGTATTATTTTCAGTAAAAATCGTAAATGGACATTTTTGGCTTTTATGTAAACCTTTGATATTTTATGATATCATTAGCAGCTGGTAAAAAAAATAATTAGAATAGTTGTTACACCTTTCAATGACATCACACCTTTCCTTCCTATTTCTGTTGTTTACCTTCATTGGAATTGACCAACCAGCAGACGAGCATTTGTATAGATATGTGTGGATACAGCTGAAAATCCAATGTTAATATTAACTACTATCAGTTGAATTCATATCTCTCATACTCTTTTTTTTTTTATTTATCTGTCAGTATCTTTGGAGTAATGGAAATTTGCTAAATCTCTTTGACATAAAGTTTCTTCATTGTATTTTATGCCTTAAAAATGGTTGTAGGGTTTAGATATTTCACCCTTGTTGGTCATTGGCTATAACTCTGAATTCTGTGATTTTGGAAACAGAAATCAGATTTTTAAGACTGAACAAAAGTTTAGAATTCCGAAGTATAGAAGACTGAATAAAATTTTGTTTATATAACTGAAAACTAAGCCACTTTGTCAAGTCAAAATTATTTTATTTTCTTTATATTCACTGCATTTATTTCGGGAGGGATTCAATCTTGTTTTTAGTATTCGTATAATCTGAAAATGTTACATTTTATATTCATCACGTATTGCTCTGATATAATTGATAAATAACTGAAATTACCATTATTTTATATTTGGTCAGTATTATAAATCATTCATTAAAAGATGTAATACTGATATGTACTTGATATAAATCATACATACTGTTGTAACATCTTTGAGAATCATGACTCAACTCGGGTTTTATAGCTGTACGCTCTATATAGCTGGGAATTATTAGCTAGTTCTCATCAGAAAGTATTGAAAAATCATATTCAGTTCTAATGTTTAGAAGATGATGGAAATAAACTTCAAAATATCAAACACTCGGTTGATATTGATGACATACTAGCAGTGGTCAAAATGGGGGTTATCCACTAGTATGGCATATACTTACCTCTCAGTTTCCTGGTTTTTTGTATGTTTAGTATTTATTAATGGAGACATTACCGTAAACCTAGTTGCCGAAACCCATTTTCATCACAGGATACAAGCCTGTTTTCCAAGGCCAGATCAAACTAGTGCGAGGTCTGTAGCATATGTTATAAAGGGGCCCTAAATTTAAAAACAAGTACAAATGAATATTGAAACACTCATTTTTTACTTGCATAAAGTAATAAATTTTCTTAATTTGATGTACTGTACAGGAATAAATCTGTCCTACAGGTATATATATATATATATATGTATGATGGTATAAGTGAATTATTTATAAGTGAAATAAAAATGCTTGCCATCATCATTAATAATTGAACTACCATAGCATCAAAATTTGAAGTCATTTAAAAAAAATTCCATTGAAGGCTAGATATAGTCAGAATGAATTCTGTTTATGACATCATTGGTTTTTTCCATTGGAAAACATCTAAAATTGGATAAGAAAGCATGTAGATTCAGGAGAATCTTGATGTTATTAATAAACCCATCAAAATAATGCCCCCCCCCCCAGTTTTTATCAAAAAACATTCCCAGAAGTGGTCATGTGGAGTACTAATGCAGATTCTCTAGTCTGTAGACAAAACAGTATGGCTAGGAGCACTGGAATGGCAAACACTCACTCATATAAAAAAAGAGATAGAACCCATTGTCATCTTTGGTGGCTATGGTTATTCAATTGATATGCATAAAGAACAAGATTCAGGAATGCATTGTATATAGGAAGTGATAGCTGGAAAGCATTTAGTGCTGAGCTCCTAAAATAGTGGGGCCTTTAGCATTTGCTACACACTTGCTTTCATCCAATATTATGAAATTAAGAGTTGAGTGTTTTATAGATGGTATCGTTTATCAAAAGTTAGAGGCTTGTTATCAAACGCCAGTCCAATGCAGAAGTTCATCTTGTTTTTCTTCCATGACAAGAACAAGAATGGCTCAAACAATCCTCACCAAATTTAAAGGGGTGAAAATTAACGTTCTCCTACCATGAGTTGAAATGACAACCAACTGATTGGATGCCGCATCTCTTACCAACTAAGCTGAATTAACATGTTTTACATATCTACCAAAATTCATGTTAGAAATATTCAAGGGTTTATTTCATTCTAACGGATAAATACATCTATAAAATTAACATAACTCTACTGTGATTTGAAATTGCAATCAACTGATTGGTAGTTGTGCCTATTGAGCAGATGTAACAAGTCTTACATATCTACCAAAATTTATGTTAGAAATATGCAATGATTTAGATAAATACATCTAGAGTATATTACCAATGCATCCTCCTGATAGTCACTTATGGAGCTGAAACATGGAACCTAACCAAGAGACAGGCCTCCAAACTGAGAAGTATGCAACGTGCGCATGAGAGAATCATGCTCAACCTTATATGGAGAGATCACAAGACAGCACAGTACATAAGGAAGAAAACGGGAGTCCGAGACATCATAGAAACTATTAAAAAACTCAAATGGCAATGGGCAGGCCATATTGCAAGAATGAAAGACAACCAATGGATATCATGGCTCACAACATGGATCCCCAGAGATCACATGCAAAACCGAGGCCGACAGAACACAAGATGGAGTGAGGCTTGCTCTGATAAGCAGCCATTAATTATTCAAACTTAGTTTTTGTTTTATTTTAAGGGATGATATCCAATTGTTCTTATTTCTGTTTTATAAAAAGTATCTTTGTCTGTTTCATTTTTTAAAATTTTTTTTATGGGCATTGCAGAGACAATTCTTCCTAAGATTTTCAGTTCATCATGCCATCTTATTTTCTATTGGCCACAATTTTGCATATGATCTCTGGTGATCCACATTATGTGACATGATTTCAATCGATAGCCAGATACTTCATTCGTATCCATTGCGAGTTGGTTTAGAAGTGAGAGAGCAGAGCCTTAGAATCAGTTATCATGTCTTTTTAGTTCGCTTAAGACATACTGAAGTTTATGCTCTCATTCGGTGATAGAATATAGATATATCTCAATATAATAAAGCCAGTGCCTGTCTAGATTACAAACACCAGCATGAGTGTAGCAGGTACACACATTCACGCACTCGCGTTGATTCAAAGAAAATTCTAGAATTCAAGTCTGGGACATCGCTTTCAACCAACAATATAGATGAACTTGCTTATCCATGAAACCTGAATGTTATCTGCCTTTATTTGTTTTTTTCTGAATACGGTTCATTTTTAGTATTATTATCAGAGTGAAGTGAATATTAACTCCCAGAACCTATTAGACAAGGGGGTCTGCACCTTACGCAGAATCTTTCAACAAAGTTGCCATAGATTATCAGATTGAGCTGAAGGTGAAACATTCCAATACATTGGACTGTGGAAAGCACTATTTAAAAAAATGTTTCCTTTAAAATTCATCAGAGGTGCTAGAAATTAAATTAATACAAATCAGTTGACTCTATCTCTTTAATATAAATGGAACTGTTCCTACTAAACAATTTTCATTTCATTTCTTACTGATTGACCACAACAAGCCAGAGCCAAGTTGTAGGCAAGTAGAGCTATTCATAAAAAATCTCAAAATAATAAAGCAAATGTCTGAACATACGTTGGCTTTTATGATAGTAAAACAAATATTGAGAAGACACAGGATTGTAGGAAATGAATGAAACTAGAATCCCTCTTTATCTTTTTTTACTTTTGAAGAGAATTACTTTTCAGTTTGGTTGGCTTTTTTTTTTTCCTTCTTTTTTTATAAAGCTTTAACAAATAGATAGATAGAGAAAACCTAGGAAAAGTTAAAATATTCAAGTTTTCTCATTTCCTAAGACATCCTGAGAAGTCTTATATAATTTTGAAGGTTATAAGATATGGATTTTATTTACGGTAGTATTATGCAAATATACCTATCATGTGACCTCATCATGTATTTAAAATGGCCGTCATATTCAGGCATTTTGTTTATGTGCGTCACTTATCTCTGCCTTTGTGAGACTACAGCACAAAAGAATTGAAGCATGTTTATATGGAATGATTTATCAGTTAGACAGGACTATGCCACGAATGTGACCTTAAAGCAGTGAGCAGACTTCATAGACAAGACACACCAATTGTTCATCTCTATCATTGACAGGCAAATTCAAGCTTGTATAGAGAGATGAAAATTGAATCGATATTACTTCATAAAAGTAAATATGGATGCATTTCAATATAACTGTATACAACTACATGGGTGAAGGAAATTTTTGTCAATTCATTTGTTACATAAATTATTTTTCAAAATGGCAACGAAAGTAAGCATACCAGGCTTCACATTAGTAGCGCTATTAGTACACGTATATTCAGTGCTATGACTATCGTTGGCTTCATCATTCAATGTCTCACTTTTAGTGATTGTGTCAGACCCCTCACAAAATTGAAATTCCGCGAATGACTTTTGACCTCCTCCCCCCCCTAGCTTATGCATTTTGTTATATAGTTACGGAACTTTCTCACATTCAGACACCAACGCAGAATGATGATCATTTAATCATATTTAGCGGATTGGTGAAATAGAAGTTGATCAAAAACAAAAATTAAGACAATAAGAATTCCTTATCCAGTCTCTAATTTTTATCGACTAAACTGGACAGAAATCAGCCAGATCTTGCCAAGAAATAGCTAATGTGGCAACCCTGCTCTTTGAATACCATTCCCAAAACAATCTTATATCTGTACCCCCTCAGACTTTACTAATCCACCTACCTGACTCAGACTCTCCAGACAGTGATACAATGTTACAAATTATTACTTGTGTGAAAAAAGGGTGCTGACGCTTTTCCTTGAGTTGTCATTTTCATATGGGGGTTGGTTGTCGAACCAGTAAGACAAAAAAAGGATGTATTTCAGATGAAGCAGGGTTGCCAACGTAGCTCTTTTGGATCTAGATCTGGCTATTTTTTTGGTACATTTAGCCCTTTTGTCTGTAGCATTTAGGGAAAATGCTGCTTTAGGAGGTTCATTATGGCTAGAGCAGTGTGAGATGTGGCACCTTCCTATTGGAACCACATATTGTAGTTGTCTGGTAGTTGTGGCATCAAAAATTGTTAATCATTGTCGTTTAATGCTTTCCATTGATTGTAAACATCATCATTGCCAAAACACAGGGAATAACTCATGTTTGCAAGCAGGAAGTCTGTGGTCGTTTGGCCAACATGATTTTTCTCATAAGACGAAAAATATTTCCTTGGATGAAGCTTTCTTTCACCATTTTAGATTGTTCATTTATATCCTTTCGTTCTAAAATCATAGAAAATAAACTTTTCAGATTATTTTGTGCCACCCTATATGTAATCAAAATGTAAACATCGATTTAAAAATATATACAGAAATGACACAAAGAGCGAATCATACCTGTTGTTATACTTACTGATCCCTCATCATTAAAAAACATTTTTCAGATAACCTACCTAAGTAAGCCTTGTTTCAAAAGAATAGATATATAGTATAAAATAATATCAATATTCAATACCCATAAAACTTTAAATAAAATGACCAACTATATGTATGGCATAAACTATATAAATAGATGGGGGGGGTTGACCAACACTACTGGGTTGCCATGTCAAGATAACTGTTTTGTTTTTAAAATCCTCAAAACTGTTACGTGGTAAAACAACTGATGATCCCAACACGAGACAATTTATACATTGTACCATAACAACGGAGAAAAACGCCGAAGAAAATTATATGAATTGCATTGACAGACATTGGGAAATGGGTGACTGAAGTGACACAAAAAATCTTCTGAAAAAGTTTTTTGATGTTGACCATTTAAAACTGTAAAGCTTTATAGACTTATATTGATAGATAGATATAGATATATAGATCTTGGTTTGACTTATATATCATGAAATCAGTACACCTTACTTATTGCTTTAAAAAATATTTAGTCTGTCCTGTCAGATATTTGTCTGGTATTGAACCAGAAAAATTCTCATCTAAAATCAATTTTTCTCTTATTTATTCATTTTTAGGAAAAAATTATCCCATAAATATTCTGTATGTGCTTCCATAATGTGAAAATGAATGACATTTGAGGTATTGTTGTGTTTGAGATACCTAACTTAATTTAAGCCGAAGATTTTATACCAAAATCAAAGATCAAAATTAGGTGTTTGGATTCTATAAGATGAATAAATTCAGAACTTTTGTTTTGGCTTGCATTTTTTCTCAAGAATCTGACTGCACATAAGTGATATTCACGGAAGTTCCTATCAAATCAATTATAGTGATGAATCTAAGAATAAAACTAAAACTAGCATTTCAAGGGAAATTATGAATCGCCATCACACTTACATGCTTTGTTAGGGTTGATCAATTAGAAAGTTGGAATAAGGAGTGATCGTTAAATAAGTTACTTCTCTTGCCTTTTGTGATCACTGAAAAAGGCCTGAATTTTCAAAAAACAAGTGGGCTCAAACTGGTGACCAATTTAGCATGCATTGCATATTAAACCCCCGCTAAAAATCTATTTTGGAGGGCAATTTTCACAAAAACAAAAAAGAAGCATTTTCCCCACTCACTAAGAGGAATGTGTGTGCAAAATTTCAAGTTTTTACTAGAAAATGGTAGGGTCTAGGCAAAGTGTGGAAAGATATAAATGTTAGAAGACATGAATAACCTAAACCCAATGAACCTGGCTGTTGTGGGTGACGGTGATTTATATTCTGATCTTAGTTATTTGACACTTGTTTATATCTCTCCCTAATCAACCTATAAACAGTTTCTTAGTAATTCTCACAAAGATAACTCGAACAGTTGCTACTATGTGGGTTGGAGTGTATGGTTCGGTATATGTATTCTATCATATCTTCCTGTTTGTCCACAATATCTCCAAAAGCTCTCAATGAATTTCAATAACATTGTGTTGAAGTGGGGGGGGATTGAATGAATTTTGGGGTGTATCCGGGGATCGTTTTACAGCTTTCCCTGCAATGTAGTTATCTATATATGAATTGATTTCCATTCAGTTTCCCATGACTAGCATTGGCCGATCAGCTGGCGAGAATCACCTGATACTTTCTTAGTCTCCCACATTCTGTGTGAGACGTGTACATTTTGATAGTCTCATGTCCCACAGAGATGTAAAAAAAATTCTTATGTATTTTATAAAGAAGTCTTAGATTTATAGAATTGGTTTGTATTTCTGATGAAAATCTATCTTAGATGAAAGACTTTTAGACAACACTTAGTTTCAGTAGCCAATTGGCCCTGAAATGCAATTTTTGCTGAATTTGAAATTTTTCTGGGGAGCATGCCTCAAGGTCTCATTGAAGACACCCCTACCTCCAAATCTTCTCCCCCTGCACTCAGAATTTTTGGGGGGGTGGGGGGTATTCTCAACATTGGAACTTGACAATGTCATTCCTTCTCAGAATATTAATGTTGGACATTGTTATGTGCTTTTATTGTGTCCTATGAAGGAATCAGTTGCTAGTTATTCTCTATTCTCCTCATTCATTCTATTATCTTACTATAATTCACTGAAGGTGTGTCTGTCCGTTCATCATCATCACATGACTCAAGAAGAGCCAGAGTTATGGGAGCCAAAATTCCTAGAGCCCCCCTCCCCCTCACACACACACACTTTTTTTTTCGAATAAGATGATAGTGGGGTCTGAGTTTGCACTCTCCTCGATTATAATGATCTGACTTGAACACATCTATCAATCTATATCATACTAAGTCTGATTCTGTTTATCTCTGACAAGTTGTCAAAAATGGTACATTGTACCCAGAGGTATAGAATTGATGCACCCCTAATTAAACAAGTTTTGATCTCTTGGAACTAGCCGGAAATCCCTCCTGTTGGTTAGGTTTTCAGCTAGTAAAACTATCTATTCTATGTTTCATCCAACAAAATGAGCTACAAACTGCTTTTATTATTACAACAACTACTACAACTGGATTGTTAAATTGGCAGTAGCTGTTTTTGTCAAATATTGTGAGTAAATTGTGTTTTCAATCTATAAATATATACGCATTTAATGGTGTTTTTACGACAGGTGTTTGATATTTCAAATAATTTTATGCTCTTGTTCACTTTATCAGTCACTGCTACCTATAGTAGACTCTTTTAATCCCTGTTGCTGGGTTTAGATTATTCATTTCTTCTGACATTCGTATATGCATCTATTTCAGAATGTATCTTTCTGGATTTTACCCAGCCTTTATTGTTCATAGTGGAAACTTGAAATTCTACACACATGACCTTATTTAGTTAGAAATATTTTTTGGTTTTTAAAGACCCCCCCCCCCATGGGTTTTTATTGGAGGGTTCAATTTACTATGTAAGTTCATGCTAAATTGATCCCTTTGTGTCTAGCATTATTCATACTTGTTTTTTGCAAGTTTTTACTTCTTAGTGTTCTCAGCCAAGAGGAGGTATAAAAAGAAACTATTCATTCGCCCCCCCTTTTTTTTTTTGAATAACATTTTCAAGAAAATTATTATTTAGAACCACAAAATATGACTGAATGCACTCCTTGTTATTTGCAAAAAAAAAAAGTTCTTTTCGCATAATATTCCTGTTTTGAACTCTCAAAACCAAGCAATTAGAAGCAAAAAGTTTGTTTGTTCAACTACTTATGACAGTTACTGTGTATAGAGTGGTAATTTTTTGTACGTATGAACATATATATGTATCTACTCAAGACTATGTATCCTCGAAAAAATTAAAACTAATCGAATTCAGTACGTCTCAGTCTACCTACAGCACATATTTTAGGTCAATAAATTCTTTTTTCTTTTTTTTCTTTGAAGATTCTAGAGTGTTCTAGGATAAAAATTAATTGATTTTAAAAGAAGTGAAACAAGGGAAAGAACTCCGGAACCTTCTACAAAAAATTTAAAAAATTGTCTGTCTGTTTTTATGACTTGGCGAGTTTTCAGTTATTGATAAACAGAAATAGTTGAATTAGTTATTCATAAATTCAATAGTCAGAAGGTGAAATGAAAAACATTGGATATTTATGATTCTGCAAATAAAAATGACAGACTCTTCAAGCAGAACAGATCACTGTGAGATTGAGATCAGGTTTCAATCAAAATGAATGATTGAGAAAAAAAAGTGTTTTTGCTGTAGGTAACGTGCTACTTGTTAATCAGAAAAAGGCGTCTCTGTGTTAAGTGTCTCTTTATTCCTCTTCTGCTTACTCTCATCCGACATTCTTCAGATACTTCATCTATGTTACCTCATATCTTTTTACACCATACATTTTTAGCCTATTGGCAAAGGTGCTTTCCAATATGTCTCAGTTGTTTACTAAGTGCTCTCAGGATATTAAGTGGTTTTACAAGTTATGGAATTCTAATTTTA
Organism: Thysanoteuthis rhombus; assembly: GCA_963457665.1. Taxonomy (NCBI): domain Eukaryota; kingdom Metazoa; phylum Mollusca; class Cephalopoda; order Oegopsida; family Thysanoteuthidae; genus Thysanoteuthis; species Thysanoteuthis major. The sequence continues at coordinate 22,578,351 of OY735238.1, read as the reverse complement.
GATAAATTAGATAGAACGGGAAATTCACTAGCTAGGTCCATTGTAAAAAGAAAGTTGCAAAAACAATTGATTATTTTCTTCTTTTCCCCAAAGATTTATGAAATACTGAAATAGTTTACCATCTTATATATATATATATATATGTATGAATGAATAAATAAAATAAATACAAGTATAGATTATTTTAAGAGTAACTTAGATTTTTGATCATCTTGGATGAAAAAAAAATTAATCGGGTAATCTTTGGATTTATCAGCTGAAATATATAGAAGAATGTGGGAAAAATAAATAAGATGTGCCTGGAAAATGTTTTTCTGTACTCACGGCTCTCACTTGTCAGGTAATTTTATTAATTGTTGAATAGTTTTTGAGATTTCTAAAAAATTGTTCAAAATGTCAGGGAATTTTGTATATTGTTAGGGAAAAATCAGCTCCCCTTATTTTACACTTTTTTTTTATTGCCGAATCCCTCACATATATAGATTTGGGGGGGGGAAGAGAGTTTTATCAAATAAAACTTGAAAATTTCTCCCCCTTCCCAACACTTTCAATGTAACCAGTCAGGGAGCTTCTCGTGAAACGTGAATGAAATCTAGACATTAGTAAGGAATTGGAAGGCTATGTGTATATGTATATATATATATATATATATATATATATATATATATATATAAATTAATAATTGTGTCATCTATATCCACAGACAGCTATTTCGTTGTATTATAACTCTTCCATGTAGCTATAGGCTATCCAGTTTCCCTTCCAGTACCGTGAGGTAGGGTTGAAACCTTTGCTTCAGACCCAGATGCATTACCCCTGCTCTACGTAGAACTGGACAGTCAGTAGGACTGAACCAAGCTATATATTTACTTATATATTTATATTTGAATAAAAGGGTGTCCAGGGGTAACAGAATGGGAGGTAGGAGGCTATCAGTTACCCCCCCCCCCTATATTGACATATCTATCTTCAGGGGAATTTGAAAAAAAGGTCTGGGAATTTTTTACATTTTTTATTACTTGATGTGTATTTTAATGTTATATTCCTATTTCTAATGTAAACTGTACACAGAGATACCCATGGACATTTTTTTTCAATAAATAACCAAATTTCCAACCAATCGTTATTCATTATTTCATTTCACTTTCTGGGTCTCTCTCTCTAACTTTATCAACTGACCTAAGTAGATATATTCTAGATCTTCATCCTGTATTCCTATGGTCCTTCATGGCACAGTGCAGTTGAACATTACTTTAGTCTTATTCCTGTTCATCATTAAACTCATTTTGAGGCTTTACCTATTCAGATCCACAGTAGTAGTTAGATTGAATTTGCTTTAACACTTTTTTTTTTTTTGCGTGGACTTCTAAATCTTGGACCCATTAACCCCTTGTAATTGCTAAATAGGATTCTTTTTTAATGGAATGTTGAATTACTCATAAAGTATTCTTAGAAATATATTGTGGATTAACCAAAAAATAAGCTGTTGGCTTTATATATATATATATATATATATATATATATATATATATGTATGTGTATGTAGATATGTTTTTTTTCCTTATATATATATCCACATTACCATCTTATTACGATTCACCAATTCCACCCAGCTATGTTTGTATGTGACATCATAACTCAATGAAATTTTTTTCTTTTTTTTCTTTTTTGTGGGGTTTCAATTTACAACGTAAATTCATACTAAAAACGTACACTTTTTTCTTCGTGCTCACTTTTCCTGTTGTTGACTTGTGTGCTGCCAAAATTAATCAATGAGGACTCAAGAGAGGAGAGGAGAGAAACTGGAGAGGGGAATGAATGTTTGTTGATTGGAGTAAGGGACTTAGTATTGTTCATAGAGGGAAAGAGAAAGCAAGAGGGAGACCGAATGCCCTCTTGGTAGAAGGGCTGAGAGTAAAAGGAAGAATGACTTTGTTCATTTTAAGTGGCATTTATATAAATTTACATTTTCCCAAGATTGTTGAAAAGAACTAAAAGTCACAAACATCACTTTTTTTTCTTCTTTATTTGAAAAAAACAACTTTGGATTATTGTTTATCAATCTTTGATACATCATGTTGGTCATGTGATGGTTTTTATTGAGTGACTAACCAGACCTGTATATTCTTAGTTTTAGTAGAATTTGTATTTCATTTCTGATTTTAATTCTATCTAAAATTTGATTACAATAAATTTACTATTATTGTTATCAAAAACTTGATGTACGCCGCATTTTTCAAGATTCAACCATGTATACAAAAGTTCATGCCTTTTTCATTTTATTGTTACAACTAATTAAATCAATGTTAACTGAAAAGGATCATTTCTTCAGTTGTTAAACTTTTTTTCATTTTTGATATTTATTTATTTTTTTTTCTTTCTTTTCAGATTCTAAGAGTCATGCGAAAAATTCTTGGGAAATATCTCTTTGAGAAAGTGATGAAGCTCTCATTTTATGGCCATTTTGTGGCTGGGGAGGATCAAAATGCTATTCGTCCTACAGTGGAAAAAAACATGTCCTACGGTGTCAAATCAATTCTGGATTACAGTGTTGAAAAGGATCTTTCCACAGAAGAAGCCAAAAAAGCAGAGATGGAGTAAGTAAATTATTAACTAAAATACAATTTGATATTTATCGGTACCTCGATTGAATCTCCATAAATTGCGCGTATTCCAGAACTAATCATCTAAGAAAATTATCTGAATTCATCTCTAAAAAAATGATCTATTTAAAATTATCCAAAAAATTACTAGCACAAGACTTGGGTATTGTTGGTCTAAAATGACGATAGAGACTCGAAAAAAGCACTTTGAAAGAAAAAAAATTTTCAGATGGTGCCCAGGGGTGTACTCGTGCTGATTTCCAAGGTTGTAGCCCCAAAAATGTGACCATTAGCGCCTTGAAACACATACAGACGAGCAACTTGGCTGGTTCGTCTGGCTAGCCATTTATGGGGCTATAGTGATTCATATTACACTTTTTTTTCCTATATCAGTCTGAATGAAAAAAATTTTTATACCCAATGTTGATGAAGCAGATGAGAATTCAACCACATTGTAAATTTGTAGAAACCCTCAAATGCTAGGGGACTTTTCCTAATAGTTATCATTGATTTCTTCAGTTTTTAAGAGATTTTGCATGGCTATAATCATTGGCACTGAAGATAAGAACTACTGTATTTGTCAGCATACAAGACCCAGCATTTTGAAAAATGTTTCTGTAAAGTTTTAGTATTTCCTTGGATATCAAATTCTTTCAGTATTTTTTGTAAGGGTCTGCAGAACAGCCCTCAATGTTATAATAAGGATGATTACTAGTTTTTAAGAATCTCTCTCTCTGTACACAAGGGGTCCCCCAAAATAAACGGATTTATCAAGTTTTTATCTTCCTGTAAATCACAACTTTGGAGAGAAACTACAGGTCATTTTGAATCTATTCTTGGCACATATGAAGAATTTGGCTCAAAAGATAAACAAAAGCTTTGTCATCTGGTCACTCATTGGCCAGAATTAGGGCAGGATTTTGAAAACTGGGTGATAGAAATTCAAGGAAATATGTTTGCTTTTTTTCTTTTGTTTTCATATATTCCCTGCAGAAATAAGTGAGGATTGTTCTTATATGCTATCATATTTTCGTGGGCGTTTGTTCGCTTCATTGATCTTTTGCTCCAGGCCAAGGTGAATAGATTTTTTTTAATACTTTGATACTTATGGTTTTCTTCTTGAGGAATCCGAATTGAAAAAAAAAAAATTTTCTTGATCAAAATTCTGTTTGATTTCTTTTTTTTCTTCTTTTCTCAGTTTCAGAAAATATTATTTTAAGGAAAGTTGTATTTTTGCTTTGCTAAACACTGTTTTATGTAAATTCATTACCACACCACCAATCACTGTCATCCAGTGATAGAGTGCTTGCCTCCAGTTTGGTAGGCCATGGTTCAATTCACCACTGAGTCTTACTAAAGATTATTAAAAAGCAAAGGGAGTAGGATTGAGGAACCTCTTCCCAAGGTTAAGCAACAAAGTTAACCAATGCCATGCCTGGTCAGTCCCTAGATGAGTTACCATAGGAGAAACACCAGGTGCCGTAAACAGAACAAAGCTTTGACAGGCATGGCAAGACAGAAGTGGGTCTTACTAACAATAGCCAGTGTGCCCCTATCCCCTGCAACATTTTCAATGAGCGTATGTGGAGAATGATGATATATATATATATATATATATATATATATATATATATATATAATTAATCTTTCCAACAATGCATTGTTTGCTTCTTTCTTATTTGTGGGTAGACTTTCTTTTCTTTCTCTTTTTACCCATTCAGGTCTGTCTTTGGGGTTTGTTTGTTTTCGTTTGTTTTTTTGTATCGAAACGGGCAGGGGGCGGTGGATGGCAGTTGTCTCATTTTCTAAGAAACACTGGGTAGTCTTGTTTTATTTTGAAGGTTATAAGATATGGATTTCATTGATGACAAAATTATACGAATATACTTGTCATGTGACCTCATTTTGTAAAATGGTCACTATATTCCAAATAGTGTCCCAGCCAGAAAGAGTTAATGGATCTATGGGTTATGATTTTAGTAACTTTTCATCTTTTATTGATACTTTTGTTCTCCTCCAATCTTTCCAAAATATATTTACTGCATAATACCGCAATAATAGTTCACAAAATTTCAAACGCAGCAGAAAAGCGCTCTCTTTTTCACGAATACCCTCACATTCATAAAATAGATATGACAGCGATTCCAACTACATGTCATAATTTCTGCTGACAGACAATGTGAAGAGATGTCATTTTTAACATTTCTAATACAAATCTAAAAAAATTGCCATGTTTAAATTTTACTGAAAGTCCCAAACTTTGACTTCCAACTGTCATAAAATTGGTCGATGAGCTGCAAGTGTTACTGTTGCTTCTTTCTTTGGTGCTAAATTTATTGAAATTCATTTTATCTCCCTAAGATATGAGTCCTCATCCCTGTCAAATCATACCCCAACCTTGTATATATCGTTTTTCTATCAAGGCCTCTCTGCTCTCAGATATTATCAATAGTTTACAAGGGAGCAATTTTATTATCAGTTTCTTTTATGGATGTAAAAAAAAAAAAAAAGACTAGCATTCCTCGGGAAATAATGAATTGCCGCCATTGCTTTTTACCTCGTGATTCAAGCAGTGGTTGTGGTAAAATTAAGTTCCATTGATGTAAATGCTACCTGTATGGTTTGAATCATAAATTTATGATTTTAAAAAAAAGATAACACAACCGGTCTGATTAGTCACTTGATAGGGTGAGCAATTAAAAAATTGGAAAGTGGGGAAATCAAAGAATAAGTTACTGTTCTCACCTTTTTTGACTGTGGCATAAGTCGATGATTTTAATTTTAAGAATAGGGGAAAATTCATTATTAAGACCAGATTTGATTTGGTTAATGGCGTTTTTAAGGAATCAAGTGACCCAAAGAGAGAGTGATTGAAGTTAGTTGGACTGCATTTGTTACAAAGAAAGAAAGCTGTTATGTTGAAAAGAGGGGGAGTAAAGAAATAGATAAGGAAATTTTTTTTTTCATATCATACTATGTTATAATATCCCTTCTTTATTTTAATGTAGTCTCAAAATCTAGAAATGCATGCATGTGTGTGTATATATATATATATATATATATATATATATATATATATATGTATCTGTATCTGTAGATGAAAATGACAATTGGAAGGTGAAGTGAAAAACCCAAGAGATAGGTATTACATCTTGAAATTTTTTTTATTATTCTGTGGGTCTTGTTCAATGTATTTTGACGGGCTTGAGGGGGATCTCTTTCAGAGAAAAATATTTGTGGTGGTTCCACAGAGAAAAATATGCTGTTTTACATTTTGATACTGAAAAGGAGAATGTGAAAATTTCTGTGGTAGGATCGGGAGGGGAGGTGTTTATGTCTGTAATTGAGGGTGACATTTGGTTTGAAATAAGATGGGTCAATAAGAGCTGGAGTCAGGGGGTGTATGTTTCCTGTCTCTGTGGGCGTTTGGCTTGTCTTAGATAAGGAAGACAGTGAAGGGATAGAATGGTCATTCTCAGGGAAAATAGATTGTTATTTTTAGAGCATTCTGGTGGATGGGGAATACATGCTAAAATAAATATATCGCTTATATTCAACCTTACTGACCATCCAGTTCTGTGGCGCACAGGTAGGATATCGGCTTCCGAGTCTGAAGCGAAGGTTTCAATCCTGCTTCGTGGTACTAGATGGGATAATGGATAGTCACTATAGCTACATTGAAGAGTTGTTATACAACAAAACAGCTGTCTGTGGATGACACAATAATAATACATATATATATTCAATCAAGACAGCGAAATTAGTAAGATTCTCGGTTTAATAAAGCCATGATTAGACATCGTGATCCCTTCAAAACTTATCAGTTTCACCATGATGAAATGGTAACAAAAATTAAAGAATACATTAATAAGAGTATAAAAATAGAATACATGAATAATGTATATTGAATTGAATAGATTTATATTAATGTTAGGGGAATCAAAAGAGATGGATCCAGTCTTCGTCAGTGTGAAAGATCATTGTATTGACTAGTACCAGGGGAAGGGGAAACATTTGGCTCAGGTTCATTTGTCTGACTGGAAGGTAAAGGGGGTGGGGGACTGAGCATGGGATGCCAAGTAACAACTTGTCTAAATATATTGATGGAATAGCCGATTGAGGTGTTACTACTGGCTATAAAGTGGCTTTGTTTTGTCTCAGCCCTCTATATAAGGATACTTTGATTATTTAAAGGTGAAAGCAAATTGATGTAAGCTACATGGTATACAATGTGGAAAAATTGAATTTAAGGTTAGTGGAAAAAATTGTCAAATTCTTCGGTTGAATATGTAGGTAGAGAGTCCACTCAAAGAAATTTTTCTGTGTAATTAGTTTTCTCAAAGATGATATCATAAGTTGGCTTGCATGCAGTCAGAGATTGAAACCAACATATCGGATTTTATATTCACATGGGTGAACACTCAATAGAAGTTACATGAACGAGTCATGACTGTTGTTTTACTTACTGATCCCTCACCGTCAAATACATTTTGAGGGTAACCTATGTCGATAAGCCCTGTGTTTCAAAAAAATCAAATGATGTGAAGTATAGAAATAACATCCATATACAATGCATTATGATAATACCCTATGTAAAAATTTAAAAAAACTACAAGTATGACATAAGCTATATAGTAAAATCATAGCTGAAAGGGAGTAGGTGTTTGACAAACACTGCTGGAGTGCTGTATTAATATAACTATTTTAGTTTTAAAATCCCCTAAATGTTTACATGGTAAACAACTGATGAACCCTACAAGAGAAAATCCACACATGTTACCATAATAACAAACTATATGTAAAACTGGGGAAAAAAAAACACTGAAGAAAATTACATACAGATATTTGGAAATAAGTAAATGAATTGACAAATTTTTGAAAAATTTTTTTAATGTTTTATGTGTTAAAAACTGTAAAGCTAAAGACTTTATATATATATATATATATATATATATATATATATATATTCTTACTTTTGATGTAATGATTATTTTTGTTTCAGAGGTTTCCACAGAGTTTTACTTGGAAAATCAGTTGGCAACAGTTTTATTATAGAAACAAACATTGTGAAAAATGGTATATATGAAGTCATAGTTTTTGAAGGGTTTTCTATTTCTTGTCTGGGCTGTGATCACTGAAAAGTACAAAAAACAAGCATGAATGCTGCTGGACACAAATTAAGAGACCACTTTGGCATCATCTTTGATAGTTAATTGAACCTCCCATTAAAACCTATTTCGGGTTCTGGGATTTTTAAACCATGAAAGAAGCCTTATCCTTTACTCATTGAGGGTAGGGGGGGTGAAAAATTTCAAGTGTCTACTCAATACAGTTAGGGCTGGCTGAAGTCCAGATATGTAGTTATATACATATAAATGTCAGAATACATGAATAACTGGACCCCAGCAACAGTGTTTAAACCAATCTGTTGTGCGTAGTGGTGATTAATGGAGTAAAAAGAAGTGGTAAAAGGAAAAAACATTGATTGAAATCCTCTTTAGCAATGGAGACCATTTCTGCAATCGTTCCGATGCAAAGTCATTGACCATTTCCAAAGATTTGTTCAATATTTTTTTTTTTCTTAACATTCTCACCTGTTTTTGTTGTGCACAAGCATCCACAACATTCATTATCCTAAACATTCTATCAACCTTCTCTAAATCTCTTGTGCCTTCTGAACACATGACAAGTGACCTGCTTTTTCCGTGTGAACTTAAGTTAGCTTATGAAAAGATTCGGTTGCCATTTTGTTCCATTTCTCTAAAAATTTCAAATTGATGCATTGCTCGATTTTTAAACTGACTATCTTTATGATTCATCAGCAGTACATATCTACTTGAAGCAATGCATAACTGCAAACTAAAGATGCGATTGGTTTGAAACTTACAGGCATTGTTTACTCTTTCTTTCTTGATCAATGTATACCATGTGCTCTGCACATATGTTCTGTGGTTCGACTTACTTGAGCCTAGTCTCATTATTTAATAGCCACACCTCATACTGGCCAGACAAAGGCTATGATTAACCATTATTTAAGCACATGAAAGCAACTAATTGAAATGTTACTCACCCTCATGGTGGTTAGAGCCGGTTGTTCAGTTGTCAATTTTGTCGTTTTCAGATCTGGTTTCAATTGACTTGTGTTTTGTTACAAAAAAAAAATACTTCTTGAAAAAGCATTAAATTTTTTAAGAAAGTTGAATGCTGTTTTTATTCCTCATCCGAAAATATTTAGTGTTTATTACCAAAGGTGGCAGGCAGTTCTATCCCTTTTTACATATGCATGTGTTCGTGTGTTCCAACGCTTCTGGCCATACTGTTTGGCCTAAAGACTTGATAACTGACATCAATACTCTACCAGACCACTCCTAAAAGAATTTTTTTCTAATTTTTTTAAAAACTTTTTTGACCTTTCTCGGGGCCTTATTCTGACAGGTCTGTTAATAGTATCCAGATTTCCTAGAATCTAGCTATTTTTTCTTTACTCTATTTTGGATGTTTTCCTGTGAAAAATGCTAGTGATGTCATAGATAGAATTTATCATGACCATCACTATGATGCTATGGTTGTTCATTTATTAACTGTGATGACATGTCTTTATACTGTTTATGATTCATTGTCATAGCCTTTCTTGCTGATTGAGTACTGCTGTTACAATAATAACATCTTCAATTTTGTTTGACATTCTTTCACACATTGTCGTCAACTGTCACTGATTCAAGAAAACCGGTACAGTAAGTTGGAAGTGGCTAATAACATCTACGTCCTAATATGCCTAATTTGTTTTGTTTAAATGAAATACAGTATTACACAATTTGTTATAGTTATTTATATATATTAATCTTACAAAAAATATCAGATTTTTTAATTAAATTTAGTATTACGGATGCAAATGAATAAAATATCAGCGATTTAGGAACAATAGTTTATGCATTTATTGATATATCTTTAGTTATAATTAAATGAAATAAAAAATCTTCTTTTGCTCCAAAAGGAAAAGTCTTATTATCATTCAATTTAGAGGGTCCATGGAGGGAATAAGACTATTAGATAAAAATAAGTTGTGGTAAATGTTTTCAACTTAGGGTTAATAGGGATATATGATGCAAGTTGTGACTGATTAAAGATTTGCTCTCTCACTAATAGACCCACAAACTGTGGTACCATTAGCTGAAAAAAATAAGAACAGAGATCATATTGATATGTATATCAGTTATACATTGTTTATTCTATTTATGTTGTCTAAATTTAGTGATGTATAGACCATGTAATGATGGGAGGTTATTTCAAATAAGTTTCTATATCATCATCATCATCATCAGTCTTTTAACGTCCATTGTTGGACATAGACCTTCCCCAGGATTCACCACACTTCTCTATCATGGGCATTGTGGAGCCAGTACTTTCTGAATTTGTCTAGTTCGTCTCTCCATCTAATATTCTGCCGGCCTCGGTTGCGCATGTGATTTCAGGGGATCCATGTCGTGAGTCATGATGTCCATCAGTTGTCTGCCATTCTTGCAACATGGCCAGTTCACCGCCATCTGAGATTTTTAATGGATTCTATGATGTCTCTGACTCTTGTCTTTTCCCGGATGTACTGTGCTGTCTTGTGCTCTCTCCATGTGAGGCCCAGCATAATTCATTCATATGCACGTTGCATGGTTCTCAATTTCAATATAACACAATTTATAACTCATTCTGTTGGACCAAATATATCCATTTCTTATTATATAACTGTCACTTTGAAAGAGGCGAATAGACCGAAAATGAATGAGATGGGAATTCGGGTTGAAAGCAGTTATTTGGACCTTTGCATTACCAGCTGCTGTTTAGCTCAATGGTAAGAGCATCGCTACATTCAAGTGGCTACTTTATCGGTGACAGGTTTGATTCCTATAGCAGCCCCATTTTCTTGAATTGTTTATTCTACTGATGTTGTCTTAATTGAGTGATATATCAAACGTGTAACATCGAGAGATCATTTCAAATAAGTTCCTTTATAATATAACGCAATTTATGATTCATTTGAGGTACAATAGCTGAATTCTTCTTTTTTTTTTTTTTGATAATTGGAATTTCAAATGATTTGTTCTTAATTATTTCCGTTTGCTTTCTTTGAGTAACAAGTACACAGCAGCAGCTGTATAATTATAAAATTGAACGAATTATTATTATGAAGTCATCTAATCAAATACAAAATAAAATAATTATTCGAACGTTTTCTTTGTCGCAACTTACTTGAATTGAAGCATAGAAAACTAATACGCAAAATAAAATAATTATTTAAAATCCTTTGTTCTGACTTACTTGACAGACAGGGGGCAAAACTAGTAATCTTGTTGACAAAGGTGGGGAACACCTTGAAAAGGTTGAGAACCACTGAAATAGACAGTAAATTTCTGCCAGTTTCTTCACTTTTTAAGTATCTTGATGTCCCTCTCTATTGAATTTGCCAGTCAATGACATGTGACAAGAATGACAGCAACTGTCTTCTAACAACTACGCTTGTCCAGTTCAGAGATATATAAGCAGGTGAGCCAGCCTCAAGTACTCCATTTTGATGCATTCAATTCTGCATTTGAGTGACTTTGTTAAAGGCTGGAATGTTATAGCCAGAAAACTGGGTCAGGGCATTTCTGAAATAATTTGGTTTGTGGGGTGCTCACATTCAGTTGTAGTGAGTACCCATTAGACGGGGTTTTAGATGGGAAAAATCACAAACTTACATTATTTTAAATTCATGAACCGCGTGTATCCGCACCTAAGCACAGCGGAACTCTTCTTTAAAAATGGAACTCTTAGGGTTTTGGGAAAATAACTATTTATCTTATTCCTATAAATCGTAAGCCAACCATGACGGCAAGACCTGAATTGAATGGTAAGGTTTCCTTTTCGAAAATACATAGTTACTTTCTAAATATTGTAATATTTTGTGAATTGCATTTTTTTTAAATCTTAGATTTTAAAAATTAACTTGTGCACAGGAAGTGATACTGATCAAAAGTTATTCCCCTTGATTTAAGATTTGGATTTCTTTTTTCCCAAATATATGAATTGAAGAGTTGATTGCCATTTGATTTACCTGGGGGGGGGGCCAAATCTGAATATTCAGCCTTTAGGTTGTAGAGGCAATTTTGCGCGAGTTATTTTTTCCTCAAAACAATTTAGTAGTGCCAAATATTCTTCATACCTGAGACAGAGAATGGATTGACACAAAAGGTATTTTATTATTATTATCAAGAGAATAGGGGCTGCAATGTGACAGGGAGAAGGAATGTGCCCTCTATCTTCAACCTTAAGGAGTAAGATTCAACAAAACAAAAGAACCTTTCTCAGTTTGCACCCCCTTGCTCTCTAAGAGAGAGGC
>OY735238.1:22551378-22553878 GCA_963457665.1 Thysanoteuthis rhombus | reverse complement strand
TATATATATATGCATGTATATGTATATATATATATATATGCATGTATATATATGTATATATGCATGTATATATATATGCATGTATATGTATATATATATATATGCATGTATATATATATATATATGCATGTATATATATATGCATGTATATATATATGCATGTATATGTATATATATATATATGCATGTATATATATATATATATGCATGTATATATATATGCATGTATATATATATGCATGTATATGTATATATATATATATATGCATGTATATATATATATATATGCATGTATATATATATGCATGTATATCTATATATATATATATATGCATGTATATATATATATATATGCATGTATATATATATATATATACATGTATATGTATATATATATATATGCATGTGTATATGTATATATATATATATGCATGTATATATATATATATATATATATGCATATGTATATATATATATATATATGTATATATATATATATATATATATGTATATATATATATATATGCATATGTATATATATATATATATGCATATATATATATATATGCATGTATATATATATATATATATATGCATGTATATATATATATATATATATATGCATGTATATATATATATATATATATGCATGTATATATATATATATATATGCATGTATATGTATATATATATATATGCATGTATATATATATATATATATGCATGTATATGTATATATATATATATGCATGTATATGTATATATATATATATGCATGTATATGTATATATATATATATGCATGTATATGTATATATATATATATGCAGGTATATGTATATATATATATATGCATGTATATGTATGTATATATATGTATGCATGTATATGTATGTATATATATATAAGCATGTATATGTATGTATATATATAAATGCATGTATATGTATATATATATATATACGTATATGTATATATATATATGCATGTATATATGCATGTATATATATATGCATGTATATGTATATATATATGCATGTATATGTATATATATATGCATGTATATGTATATATATATGCATGTATATGTATATATATATATGCATGTATATGTATATATATATGCATGTATATGTATATATATATGCATGTATATGTATATATATATATGCATGTATATGTATATATATGCATGTATATGTATATATATATATGCATGTATATGTATATATATATGCATGTATATGTATATATATATGTATGTATATGTATATATATGTGTATGTATATATATATGCATGTATATGTATATATATATGCATGTATATGTATATATATATGCATGTATATGTATATATATATGCATGTATATGTATATATATATATGCATGTATATGTATATATATATATACATGTATATATATATATATGCATGTATATGTATATATATATATATGCCTGTATATGTATATATATATATATGCATGTATATGTATATATATATATATGCATGTATATGTATATATATATATATGCATGTATATGTATGTTTATATATATACATATGTATATATATATATGCATGTATATGTATATATATATGCATGTATATGTATATATATATATATGCATGTATATGTATATATATATATATGCATGTATATGTATATATATATATATGCATGTATATATATATATATATGCATGTATATGTATATATATATATATATGCATGTATATGTATATATATATATATATGCATGTATATGTATATATATATATATATGCATGTATATGTATATATATATATATATATGCATGTGTATGTATATATATATATATATGCATGTGTATGTATATATATATATATATGCATGTGTATGTTTATATATATATATATATGCATGTATATGTATATATATATATATATGCATGTGTATGTATATATATATATATATATGCATGTATATGTATATATATATATATATGCATGTATATGTATATATATATATATATGCATGTATATGTATATATATATATATGCATGTATATGTATATATATATATATATGCATGTATATGTATATATATATATGCATGTATATATATATGCATGTATATGTATATATATATGCATGTATATGTATATATATATGCATGTATATATATATATATATATATATATATATGCATGTATATATATATATATATATATATATATATATGCATGTATATATATATGCATGTATATATATATATATATATGCATGTATATATATATGCATGTATATATGTATATATATATGCATGTATATATATATATATATGCATGTATATATATATGCATGTATATGTATATATATATATATATGCATGTATATATATGTATATATGCATGTATATATATATGCATGTATATGTATATATATATATATGCATGTATATATATATATATATGCATGTATATATATATGCATGTATATATATATGCATGTATATGTA
>OY735238.1:22536378-22543878 GCA_963457665.1 Thysanoteuthis rhombus | reverse complement strand
GAGAAAACATTAGGAAACTCAAATGGCAATGAGCTGGCCCTGTTACAAGAATTACAGACAACCGATTGATCCCACAACTCACAACATGAATCCCCAGAGATCAAACGTGGAACCCAGGCCAGCAGAATATGAGATGACAAGATGAACTGGATTGGTTGAGAAAATATTGGCTCAGCGACGTCCATGATAGATGTGGTGAATCCTAGGGAAGGTTTATGTCCAACAACAGACTATAAAAGATTGAGGATGATGAGAAATCAACTTGAAGTATCTTCTCTTGGGCAATGTAAAGAAATTTTAGAATTGATTGAATGCCTTAGCGATGTGTCGTTCTGTAATTTAGGAGGAGAATCTCAAGGAGGCTATGTTAAATGAAGGAAGATATTAGTTGTCATGGCAGTCAAGACGGGTTCAACAAATTGTTAAATAAACCTTGGATGCAGAGACTTTGACCTTGTTTGATGCTGCTGGGGCAGGGATCTGTCCTGGAAGAGAGTGGAGCTTATGTAAGAATTACTACAATCAATTTGTTTAACACTAGTCACTTAGTAGATTGTGTAGTGGTATAAACACCAGTCCCACTTTCACTTGTGAAATATTTGTACGGAATCTTTCGCAGAAACATTTCTTTCTAATAATACAAACATGGTGAGTAGGTTTGCCCTTAATTTGGTAATTCATTATAGAATAATTGTCATTGTTAGTTGCATTTTTGAGTTGTCGCTCTCGCACTGTGAATCTTTGGAACTCTCAAGGTGGCATGCAATTGGCCGTACATAAAGCAGCGGCCATATTTGCTAAAGCTTTTGTGGATTATTGAAGAGTAAGTATACATGTAATGATTGAGAAGTTAACAAATGGTAGCAGAGCGTGGTTGCAAAAAAAAGAAAAATGTCTGCCATATACTATAATCCACCTCCAATTAGTACTAGAAAAGAATGGAAGAATAAGAAGTTAACAATAATCATAAAATCAGTCTGCTGAGAAAGACACTGCCTTACTTTTCTCTGCGATTTTTAAATGTATTGTTTTTGTTTTTTTTTCATTTTTTTTCCCCTCCCAACAATATTTTTATCGATCAAATCTGTGGCCATCAAGTGAATGTGGTAATGCAGAGTTCTGTTGGTAATATATTGTCTGCCAGTAATTCAGTTAGTAGGCTGTCTCATTGTCATGGTTTTTCTTTTTGCTGACTTCCATGGTTCTGTTGAGTGAAGACTAAAGTATCACGTACAGTAGTCCTTCCAATTTGCAGATTTGAAACTCGCAGATTTGATTACTATTCGTGTGTGGGGAGGGGATGTTTCATCAATGAAGAGAAGCTACTGTCACAGACTTTCTTTTTTCTTCTTTTTTCTCTCTTGTTTTTGCTGGGAAAAAAAGTCTGATTTACCCTCCAAATTGATCAAATTGAAAATGACATTTTGCTTTGACATCAGATGGTGTCTGCTTGTTCATCAAAAGTATTACAAACGTACACAAATGATTTTGTTTTACAAAATTTATTGCATTAAGAAAATGCAAATTTGTCATATATTTCACCTCATCGAAGGTTGTTTAAAAATATTAGCTTAGATTTTTGATTTGGCACCCGAGTACCCGTTGACTAAATTGTGAGTCAAAAAACAAAACTATTTATTCATTGGAATTAACAGAGATGGTTGTTCTGGTCTTCAGGCCGCAAGAGTAACTACATAATCACTGTTGCATCTCCAACTGTAAACAATATTTACTCATCAACTTTAAAACAAATATAAAATTCTGTTGATAGTGATGTGCAAAGGGGAATTGATAATTTTTGCTTTTGCTGAGTTTTTATTGAATAAAATGTTGATTCCCTGTTGAATTCAAAAGAAGATAGAGCATCGAACACAAAGAAAAATTTCAAGATTGGTTAAATTTGAATAGCTTAACAAAATAGTTGAAATTGTTACACCAAAAGGTTATGTGGCTATGAATGTTCAGCTGCAAGAAATACTAGGAACCGTCGAACAAAACTGGCAACATAGGTTTCTTAAGTTTTCAAGTTGTTCTGGCTGGCTACATTTGTATCCTGTGTACAGTTTGCACCAATAGGAGCAGAGGGCTGCAATTTTCAACACTTACTCTTCATGTCTAGAAAAAACTATTTTAAATACCATCTCTAAATAAGGTTTTAGTAGGAGATTGGGGGGGGGCAATTTGCAATGTGAGTTTATGCTAAATTGATCCCTTAGTTTGTATCCAGAAGCTTTCACATTTATTTTCAAGAATTCAGATTTTTTTTTTTCAATAACTACTCAGCAAAAGGCAAGAGAGGTAACCTAGCCACTGATCACCCCTTTCCTAAATACTTTGTTGATTACCCCCGACACAGCGTGCTGCTAAAAGACTTTGATCACACAATGATTTTTTATGAGTGACTAACCAGACCTGTATATTTGTTTTTTTGCAATGCAAAAATTGTCCGAGAATTAGGGCAGATACTTCTGTCTCAGAAAAAGAATTTGCACAACATGAGATATATATATATATAACGTGCATATGTATATCAATAATCAATGACCGGGTCATCCACAGACAGCTGTTCTGTTATATTACAACTCTTCAGTATGGCTATAGACTATACAATAACCCTTCCAGTACCGTGAGGTAGGATCAAAACTTTCGCTTCAGATCCAGAGGCTAACATTTTTACCCCTGCCCTCCATAGAACTGGATGGTCAGTAGGACCGAATTTTTAAGCGATATATTTACTTACACACAATTACCCATCCACCAGAGTGATCTATTCCAGAGTTAGAGGAGCATTACTATATAGCTTATAATGAACAAGTTACCTTACTTCAAGAGTGCTCAACCCTGAAAAGGTGGGGGGGGGGTGTTGATTATAGTAATAATGAATTATTAAGTCATCCACGGACAGCTGTTCCATTGTATTACAACTCTTCAATGTGGCTATAGACTATCCATTATCCCATCCAGTACCACGAGGTTGGATGGTCAGTAACACTGAATTTAAGCGATATATTTTCTTATGCACAATTCCCCATCCAACAGAAGGCTCCATTCCAGAGTTGGAAGAGCATTGCTAAAGTAGCTTATAATGGACAAGTTGCCCTACCTAAGAGTGCTCAACCCTGGAGAAGGGAGCGTTAATTATGATAATAATTAATTATTGTGTCATCCACAGATAACTGTTTCATGGTATTAAAAATCTTCAATGTGGCTATAGACTATCCAATATCCCTTCCAGTACCGCAAGATAGAATTTTTTTATATATATATATATCTGAGATAAATAACATTAATACAATATGAATTTCGACTTTCTGAAGACGCATTTAGAAGGAGCGATGCTGCCATTAATATCTATCTATCTATCTATCGATGCACTATTAATATATATATATATATATATATATATATATATATATATATATATATATGATTAAAAATTGCATTGTATTGTATAGGAACTCTTATTTGGAATGATTAATGAATCACTTGGCCTAGACAATGTGAATAGAATGAACGATTAAAGAAAATGGGACTGCTGCAGGAATTGAACCTGCAACTGATAGGGTAGCAGCTCCAATGTACCAATGCTCTTACCATTGAGCGAAACAGCCGTCAGTGATGCAATTTATAATCATTCTGTTGGATCATATATCCATTTCATATATATATATATATATATATATATATATATAAATTTTACAGTCAGTCATTCAAGTCAGCCTTTTTTTGAATTGCTTATATCTTTTTGAACTTGAAATTACTCAGAGTACATGCCTTTGCCAATGCACTAACTAAAAACTGAATGAAAATCAGTTCATGTATTGTTAAAATACAGATTGGGATTAACTTTCGATTTTGTATATTTCCAACGATTGTCTTAATATATGAAAGACAAATTCCTGGATCCTCTCAAAAATTTAATCGATTCTCAGGCTATAGCTTACCCTTCCACGAAATGTCATTGAAATTCATTGAGAACTTTTGGAGGTATAGTGTGGACGAACATGATTGGATATATATACCGCTTTAAACTTTGTTGGGAGTGGTAACAAAATCTTTCATATTTAACAATCTACTGTAGTTGGTACATAGTTGGTAATTTTGCTAAGTAAATTTATTTCACCGATCAGCCTTGGCGGGGTTTTATTACATTTCAAGTGGTGTACTCTTTGAATTTATTTCTCTTTCACATGATACAACACAAATAATAGTACAAATGGGTCTGGTTAGTCACTCAATAGAAAACTGTCCTGCGACCAATGCTTCTTGGAAGCTTGGGGTGATCATTTACAAAATTGGCAAATGTTGTGATGAATGAATAAGTTACTTCTCTCACTTTTGTTGAATAGTGCACAAGACAGCACAGTATATTAGGAAGAAAACATCATAGAAACTATTAATAAACTCAAATGGCAATGGGCAGGCCATGTTGCAAGAATGAAGGACAACCAATGGACATCATATCTCACAACATGGATCCCCAGAGAACACATGCAAAACCGAGACAGACAGAACACAAGATGGAGAGATGAACAGGACAGATTCAGGAAATACTGGCTCCGTGACGCCTATGATAGAGAATTGTGGCAAATCCTGGTGAAGGTCTACGTCCAACGATGGACGTTAAAAGACTGATGATGATGATGATCTTTACAAATAAGTGTTTTCAAAGACAGACATAAATACTACTGGAAGCAAATGAAGGGATCAATTTAGGATGAACTTAGATTGCAAATTGACCCCCCCCCCCCCTCCTTAAAATGATTCAGGGGGAATTTGAAAAAAAAAAAGTCTTTTCTTGACACAATAGTGAGTAAATGTTTAGATTGGTGAGGTTTTTATGTCACTTCAGTTACTTATTTCCCAATATCTGTAAATGTAATTCGTTATTTTCTTCAGGGTTTTTTTTTTTTTTAATGTTTTACATAAATTTTGTTGTGGTACAATGTGTAAATTGTCTCATGTTGGGATCATCAGTTGTTGACCATGTAACTGTTTGGGGGATTTTAAAAACAAAACAGTTATATTAAGATGGCACCCCAGCATTCAACACCTCCCTTTTTTACTATATAGCTTATGTCATACATTCAGTTTGTTATTTCATGTAGGGTATTATGTTTATTGTATATTGATATTATTTTATACTGTATATTTATCATTTGAATCGGGACTTACTTACATAGGTTATCCCAAAAACATGTATACTGATAAGAGATGAGGAAGTATAACTGCAGAGGTGACTCGCTATTTGTGTCATTTCTATTGATTGTTCACTCATGTGAGTATTAAATCTGTTGTATTGGTTTTAATCTCAGACTGCATACAAACCAACTTATATCATCTTTAAGAATACTAATTTCACAGAAAAACTCATTCAGGTTGACTCTCTACCTACATATTCAACTGAAGAATTTGACGATTTTTTTCCATTAACTTTAAAGTTATTTTTTCCACGTCATTACCATTAGGCTTCTATTGAATATTTCTTTTCAACACTTTTAATTTATCTTCATTAAATACGTGGTTGAAACAAAACAATTTTCTAGCTAATAGTAACACCTCAATTAGCTATTCCATTAAATATGCTTGAACAATTCATTACATGGCAGTCCATGTTCAATCTCCTACCCTGTCCAACTACTTATGAATCAGACAAATGGACCTGAGCTAAATGTTTTCCCTTTTCCCTGCTTCCAGTTGATACAGTGATCTTTATATATATATTTTAAAACTATATCATGAATTATTATATTGCTTTTGGGACAATATTTTTTGTTTTATTTTGAATGCAATCATTGTTGTTTTCAATATTTTAATGAGGATAAAAACTTGCAAAGAAATAATTGCATAACAGTGACAAATGCTATCAAAAGTGTAAAAAAAATTACGCTGCAGTCTTTGAACAGAATTTGTACTTTTTCTTGTTTGTTAATTGTTTATCTTTCTTTAATTTCATTGTAATTTTAAATTTGAATTTCAAAAAAATGTTCATTCAAACCAATTTAGATATAGTTTTACCTTGCTATCCAAAAGTAGAGTGTTCCCTATAAAAACCTTTCGTGAGTCAAAATAGCATGAAGTGGACAAGCAATTACCATTAATTTATTTTTGAGTGTTCCCAAACCCCGTAACTGGTGGAAAGGCTGAGTCATCAGAATTCGAGATGTTAGGTGGTATTGAGGTCTGGGTTGTATATGAGTGAGGAAGAGGGTGTGCCCTGCCTCTATAATAGCTTGCAATAAACGTTTAACGATATTTTGTTTTTTTGGGCATTTTTGGTAAAAGCGAAGAAGTGGCATTGATTGAATTCTGGGAAAGGTCAAGGATACCCGATTTAAAATGTTAATTTTCTGTTGATTACCTTCTTTAAATTTCATAATAATTTTATATTAATTAGATGTATTAATTCACACCTATTTTAAATTTTCAGGAGTTGTACGTCAGATGCACCGTCCACAGAACTGATAGGTGAGTATATTTTGTTAATTTTATCAAAAGTTGAAATAAAATTTTCGGCCATGTTGAAAAAAAAAAAAGTAACAAAGAAAAAAATGTTGGCTCAGCAAATCAACAACTAAAACTGACAACATAGCCAGCTAGCCAGATCAACTTGAGACTGGAGAAACCTATGTCTGTATGACAGGCCATACCAAAGGAGCCAGAAGACTTAAAATTGCAACATTTACTCCTTGTGTTCTGGAAAAACTTGTTAATTTTTTAAAATTCTCTTCCCCTCTAAATAGGTTTTATGGTGAAGTTTCACTTTACAATGTAAGTTTTTGCTAAATGGTAACAGTCATGCTAACATTTGAAAATTCAGACATTTTAGTGATCCAACAAAAGGCAAGAAGTAACTAATTCACTGATCAACCCTTTTTTCCCATTTTTTGATTAATCATCCCCAGTACAATGTGCTCCCAAAAGACATTGGTTGCGTGATCAGACCTGTTTCTTGATACTCTACTCGGTACTTGTTTTGGTACCTTATCTAAATTTTTTATTATCTTTACTAGCATAGTATCCATAAAAAATGATGGGGAATATTTGTTATGTATGCTTAAATTATGGATTGGTACAACGCACTCTTTGACCTCCATTTCTCTCTCTGTACTACTAAGTACGAATGTAAACAAAAGCACTGAAAGCCATTCAAGCTGCTCCTTCTACTTGCTTAGTTGGTTGCTAAGTTATAGCTTAATTTCACCGAATATTTAGGCCACGTAAAGTTGGCCTTCCAGATCACAGTTGGGTTTCATTATTTTCATTTATTTGTTTGTGGGTTTCTGTCATGCTTAAGCAAACTAACAAGTGAGATATTTCTTAATCACTTCAAACATCTTAGAGGTTTTATCTCTCTCAAAGATTTGTTTTGCCCTCTTTTTCACATCTATATTGTGAATTACTAAAATGTGTATGTGTGTTTGTACTCTGAATGTTGAGAACTACGCATCACAGGACAGAAACAAGAGCATGTTCTTCACCATTTATTTGAACCTACGC
>OY735238.1:22201378-22533878 GCA_963457665.1 Thysanoteuthis rhombus | reverse complement strand
TAATCTTTTTATTCTTGACAGGTACTATGCTAGTTATAATATATTCAATAGCATGGCTTGACCTAACAAATTCATGGTAGTATATGTCAGTGTAAATAATCAATGTAAAAATGTAGACCAATGAAAGCAAAGCACATGATCAGGTTATGTGATTTGAGTTTACATGTTTATAAGCATAAATATATGTAAAAGAGTGATCAACTGACAATTTGAAAAGAATAAACCTTATTCCTCATTCAACCTCTCGGCCTTTGACCAACAAACTTTGAATAAAGCAAGAGTTTGGATTATATCTTGATGGTTTTATCTCTTAAGATGACGATCACTGGACAGTGACCATGAAGTATTTTATCAATTGATGTTGTTTTGAAAATGTATTTGAAACTTGCCTTTTCTTTTCTTTTTTTTTTTTTTTTTTTTTAAAGTTACCTCTCTGAATATTTTTTAGTGGGGGGGGTTCAATTTGCAATGTGAATTAATGCCAGATTGGTCCTTTAGTTTGTGTCTTGTAACATTCATGCTTGTTTTTTGAAAATTCAGACTTTTTAGTGATTACAGTACACTGAAGTGAGTGAAATAACTTATTCATTGGTCCTCCCCTTTTCCAAATACGTTTGATTGATCACCCACTCCCTAACACGGCATGTTGTCTAAAGACATTGGTCACGTTATGGCTTCTATCGAGTGACTAACCAGACCAGTTTTTGTTTTTTTTTTGTTTATTTTTTAAGCATAAATTTATTATTCCAATCCTACTGGTGCTATTTTCATCGAGGTAAATAAATTTTACCATCACCACTGCTTAATTTATGAGATAAAAAGCAACGTTTACAGGTGGCGTTGATTTGTGATTGTTTATCACTGTTAAAAACGTATATGTCCAGCTGAATGATATTGACCGTTTTGTCCCTGGCAATGCCAATTGTTCTTGCTGGTCGGTAATCAGGAAAATGGCATATTAATTTCCTCCTATTCTGAGACTATAATAGAACACTTTCATCTGGTCATCGGCTGCAATTGTGTTGACCCGTGGTCACTTTATAATCTCTCTCTACTCTGACTGGATTAAATGATTGATTTGTCCAGTAAAGATGTGCCATCTTGGATTCTGAATTGCCCACTGACAACAAATTAGTTATTTCCTTTTCTTGGAGGAAACCTGAATATGTAGATACTGCCCCCTTCTCTTATTGATGAATGATATTAACGATAATAATGTTTATACAAATAATGAATAATATTGATGATATTATCTGTACTTCGCATAAATGAATCACCGTAGCCCACACATGTATCAGAACTAATTATCTGAAAAAATGATCTAAACTTATCCTTTGAAATTGATTTTTTATTTGAAATGACTTTTTTCATTTTTTTGAATATAAGCACGAGATTTGGGCTTTTTGTATCCAAAATGACTATCGCGACCCCAAAAGGCTCTTTTTGGAAAATAAAAGAACCATTTTTTGATCGTGCTCGTAGTGCACACATGTGAATTTTCAAGGTTGTAGCTTCAAAAGTCAGAAGTACCCTTGGAGACACGCAAACAGACGAGCGAATAGAGAAGAATCTTTAGCCCAGTTAGCTGGTTGGTTGGGCAGGTCTGGTTAGTTACTCACTAGAAACCATCGCATGATCAATGTCTTTTGGTAGCATGCTGTGTCAGGGGGTGATCAATTAAAGAAAATAGAAAATAGGTGATCAGTGAATGAGTTACTTCTCTTGTATTTTGTTGGGCAGTGATCACTAAAAAAAGTCTGAATTTTCAAAAAAATAAGCGTGAATGCTGCTGGACACAAACTAGTGATCAATTTTTCATCAACTGACATTGCAAATTGAGCCCCCCCTATTAAAAATCTGTTTAGGGTAGGAATTTACAAAAACCTTAATTTTTTTTTTTCTTTTATTCTAGACATTTTAGAGAATCTAGATATTCCTATTTTAAAAAAGTTATTTGCCAAGATTGGCGTGTTTAGTGTATTTATTCCAACATCGAAAAAATAAGCTACATGTTCAACCATTTTATGCGTTGTAATTTTGAGAAAGGTAAAAATGCTACCAAAACACAAAAAGCTAAGCGAGCTGACAACTGCTGGGATGATGATGCTGCGCTTTCTGTTGCAAGGTTTTACTGGGCAGAATAGCTAGCCCTAAGCCCAAATCTCCTCATTTACCTGGGCTTAAATCGGACTCCCCAACAGGGCTAATTGCCCTACTGTTTGTCCATAACTGTAGATGGAAGTAGATTCGTACTTTTCCCAAGGGCTTTAGTTTCAAGTGAACGTAAGCAGTCCCAGCTGAAACTCATTTTGCTGATTACATTTTCTAGTGAACACTTTGCCATCCCACATCTCTAAAGTGTTTGTGTACAATGGTTTCATTTGCCTGCCTACCCTCTTTGCACACCCTAACTTCTCCATAACCTCCCCCCAAAGTAAAGCAGATACAGGAATACCATGAATAGTGAGGTTTTGTTCTGTGCAGGTTTTTATTTATAGTGTGGTTTATAAGGTATTGCTCTACAAATTAATCTTGCTTAGTGTAAACTGAAAAAAATACACATTGAATTATAAGAATTGAGCAGGTTAACCCTGCAAACCCAGAAATTGAAAAAACTTATGTAAATGTTGGAGAAAATTACTTTTCTTTATAGCTAAAAATGGCTCAGAATGACTGGATTTTATTTTTATTAATTTCTTTTGATAAGCTAACTTAAGTAAAAATATCAAGTACACTTGAAATTAAGGCCTTATTAATCAATTAATTAATGTTCAAGTTTTATTGTGATAGATATTTTATTTGAAGATCATAACAATTATAATTTTTGTTTATATTCATTATTGTTGATTTATGATCAATATATTGTATGATTTTACTTTTTGGAGCCTTTGTATTATTTTTCGAGCATACTTGACATTTTTAGCTGTGAAGTTAGCTGGAAATGTGAAAGGCAATCTGAAACTAATCTGGCTACTTTAAGCCATTTCTAGCCATGAATTGAGATAACTTTCTTCTATATTTACGCGTCCTTTTAGAGCCTGGTTTCCTAGGGTTAACTTTGAACAGTGTGGTTTTGAGCAGTTCAGAAAATTTTTCAGATTGCTGATCAAAGTATTTACTCTACTCTGAGTCTGAAGCCAAGTAGCTGACATGAATAGTGTAACCTTATAACCTTGAAGGCAGTAAGTAGACATAATTCAACCAGTGAACAAGACGCATCAGGTCACGAGGGTTGGTTTTGTTCTGTTAAGCCAGTCTCCCTGTCCATTCAGCAAGATCTCCGCGCATTTCCCCTGTGTTGTGGCATCTACGGTTACGGGCTAACTGCTACTCCTGGCGGTTCTTTCGTTATTGATTATTCTCCAAAAATATACATATATATATTCTTTGTTTACTCGGGTTTCTCCCTCCACCTCCCCAACCTGTATTTCCTTCCCTGCCTCTCCTCATCTTGTGTGTGGGTAGACAGAATATTTAATGGATCCACAGCACGGGGTAGGGGAGTTGTCTAGTAATGTTTGCAAGTGTTTTTCCTCTCCCCCCCCCCCGACATATAGGCGGAGGTGTAGCTGAAGGGGGAAGCAGGAAGGGGGCTATTTGAAAATGCCCCCCGCACACGCACACACTGATGCACCCAATGGTGCAGTGCCCCCCCCCCAAATAGTAGTTCACCTACCACATTTCTACGTAATAATTCAGTCTTTGTGGTTTGTTTTTGACCAATTTACATTATAACTATAATGCAGAACTGGGCATTCATTTCCCTTCATCTTTATGGAGGTGCGGCTTAATATGACCCCCACTTGAAAATGGCGCAAGCTGCATGATGGTTAAAAAACATGAAAATTCATACAAAATATGATCTGATCAAAAGGAAGATGGTTTAAGTAAGCTGTACTTCAATCCATACTTCCATAAAAATGGTGCAAAGTAACTGCCAAGTTTAACATTATAGTCCTATTGTGAATAGAACCCCCCTCATGGAACCTAGGAGAAAAATCATTTTCTAAAAACTAACAAATTTTGTGGATAGTTTAACGGTCCCATGGATTGAAAGCCCCCAAAATTAAAAGAAGAAAAAAAACATTTCCAGGAGAATTATTTTATCTACATAAACTGGAAAAATACCAAAAAATAATCATTAAAAAAAAAAAAAGATAAAAAAATCTGTTAGTGGTCAATGTAACACTAGTCTCCGAGCGCATTCCGATGTAAATTGATATGAAATCACAGCTACTAATATTTTCAGAATGAATTAAATAAGTCTGGTTGGTCACTCAATGGAAATAGTCACATGATCAACTTCTTTTGGCAGCATGCATAATTGATTTAAAAAGTTGGGGATAAGGGTGATCAGTAAAGAAGTTACTTCTCTCTGCCGTTTGTCAAAATTTTCAGAAAACCAGCATGAACTCTACTCGACACTAACCGACCAATTTAACATAAACTTACATAGTAAATTGATCCCACTCCTTCGAATAACTTATTGGGAGGGGATGAAAAAAATACAAAAAAAAACATTTTTCTCGACATAAGGTGTAAACGTTCAAAATTTCAGTGCTCTAACTTCCATTAACGAGGCCTGTAGATGTGACACATATATAACCAGCCTGATTCACTTGAAAACTGAAGAAATCAAGTCTGCAGAATTTATTCATTTTTTTCCATCATTGAACATTATTCCTACTTAACAAAGGATATCTACAATTATTTCTTCATATCGAAAGGAAACGAACCATCAATTAGTCATTTTTTTTTTTCCTCTCTAGAGAAAGCATGTAATCTTCATACCCATTGATTATAAACAAAAAAATTCCAACGTCACTGACCTACTTCGTGCAACCATAAACCTGTTGGTATTTAATGAGAGAAACGCTCAACTATTTTCACACCTACACTTTCGTCTTTCAGAAAAATCTATTTGTACGAGACACTGAAACCGTGGTTCTCAGTCTTTGTGTGGGGGCACACTAAGAAATATATTGACTTTCATGGCGAAAATACTTTACACTTCCAGGACTCTCTTCAAATTTGTTCAGGTCTATTGATTAACCATAGCCACCAAAAGTGGCTAAGAGTTCCATCCTTTTTTTTATAGTGAGTGTGTTTGTGTGTTCCAGCACTCCTGGCCATACTGTTTTGTCTACAGACTTGAAAGTTGAAATCAGTATTTCACTAGATTCTTTCTAAAAATAGCTGTTTGGATTTTTGGAAAAAAGCTTTTTTGACTTATTTTTAGGACAATTTTTCATGGGTATAGTTTATTGATAACATCTAGATGTTTCTTTAGATGTTTTACTGTCAAAAACACCAGTGATTTAATAAATAGAATTTATTCTGGCTATGTTTATTCTTCGATGGAAATTTTTTTTTATGACTTGAAATTTTGCCATGCCAAATCCACAGAAAATAGAACTAAAACTGTAATTAGCTTGAAACTGGTTGCGATAAGTTTATTTCAACCTTGCCAGAATTGTGGTGTTGGGCTTTATCCAAGATAAAATGAAGCAGAGCTCAGTTATTGAGATTGGAATATTCATTACTTCAAGAGAAAGGTGTTCATTGCAAGTCGATACATGGCTTATACACAAATCCAAAATTTACAAAAAATGTTAATGTATCTTGAACAAAATCCAACAGATGTTATAGGTAACAAAATAAACTTGATCTCCCTATTTTGTTAAAAGTGAAAATACACTTGAAATCATAAAAATCAAATTTTGTTCATGAACCTAATAGCGGCAATAGCCAAAATAATAGTTTAAAACATGTTTGATTTTTTTGATTCTTTAAAATTTTTTTCTCCTTGAATAAAAATTAGCGAGTCATTTTAAAAATACCACCTTAGACATTTGAATAAAATAGGATGTATTTTATTTCACTGAACAAACAATGATAAATTGTTTACAAAATTTTGCTCGATACAACATTTTTCAAATTATATTTTTTATTATTATTTTGCTGTTGAAACATGATAAATATGAATAATTCATTTTGTTGATCAAAAAAAAAAAAAAACGATTTCAACATGTGTCAAAAAATACAATGAATTTAATTATAATATTTGTATTTATTGAGACAAAAAATCAGGGCATGTTTTGCCTACAATCGCGAACTTGCGGAACATGAAAATTTCCCTTAGGAAAGTTCATCCCTTATAAATAACGATAAGGTCCCCACTACTCCCCAGGGATTAGTTGAAATCTCAATCGTTAATGAATACTATTATTAATAGGAAAATTTTTAAAACTCATTTTATGTCCTTGTAACTTTTTAACATTGTCAGAATGTACTATGGATGCACGAAAGGGCAAAAAACTTGGTGCTAATTCACCTCTGCAATCCCAATTTTAGGTACCACGGATTGTAGTCGCAATTGTAAAGTTTTACACTTTCATTCACTCTGTGTTGAAAACTGTACAAATTCATCAACCCTTCTTCCAAGGAAATAATTGGGATGACGGGGTTGATGAGATTCAGATAAGGAAATAAACCTGAAAATAGTATTAAAATTTTTGTGCTCCCCCTTATCTGAACCTTAGCCCTTTTTATTTTTTTTATAACAGATTATGTTTACTTAATGATAGCCCAACCATACAGGAATCTGTCAGTTTTCTGTGCCTGGAAAATCTTTTCTTGTGCTGTGAAGATTGGTATTAACTGTTCAAGTTAATGTTTCAATCAATTGTAATGAAGTTTTGGTAGAAGCAAGCCATCTACTACTTTAGGAAACACTTGTAAGAGGAAAAACCAAACAGTTCTAGCTTCAATCCAATCATTAAGGTAGTTATATCAAATGCTGGGAGGGATCTGTTGTAAAATATTTTGTAAACTAGCTGAGCGACACTTGGTGTATGATGTTGTTTAAACGTTGCATGTACAATTTTTGACAGAATTGAGCAACATATGCTTCTGTAAGAAAGGTGTTTCTTTCCAATTGAGTCTTCAAGTTAATCCCTGTTGAGATAAATAATCGTTACATCAAAAATGAAGCAAAAAATATTGTCTGGAATGCTAAATAATTCATTGTAAAATGAAAGTTTGTTATATATGCAAAGGCCCAAATAACAGCTTTCAACCCTAATTCTGATCTTGTTTATTCTCGGTCTATTTGTTTCTTTTGACGCGACAGTTATGTATCAAGAAATGGACCTATTTAGTCCAATAGAATGAATTATGAATTACGTTATATTATATAAAAACTTATTTGAAATAATCTTCTGTCATTACACCGTCAATGTATCACTCAATTTAGACAAAGTAAGTTACCGGTTACTGTTTAGCACAATGATAAGAGCATCGCTACGTTGAAGCGGCTACCCTATCAGTGGCAGGCTGCAGCCCCATTTTCTTTAATTGTTCATTCTACTTGCGTTGTCTACGTTGAGTGATTCATTTACCGTGTAATGACGGGAGATCATTTCTAATAAGTTACTATATAATGTAATGCAATTTACAATCATGGTGGTGGTTTTTTATCAACACTGCTGGGGTGCCATGTTAATATAACTGTTTTGTTTTTTAAATCCTCAAAACGGTCACATGGTAAACGACCGATGGTCCCAAAAAGAGACGATTTATACATTGTACCATAATAACAAAGTATAGGGGAAACTGGGAAACAACACTTTGGGAGATTGCATAAATTGCAATGACAGATGTTGGGAAATGGGTGACTGAAGTGACACAAAAATCATTTGAAAAAGTTTTTTGAAGTTTGGTATTTAAAGCTGTAAAGCTTTCTAGACATATATATATTTATATATATATATATATATATATATATATATATATATATATATATATTATATTCTTATGTAATGTAAATATAATATTGAATCATTGTTGCTATGATCACCAACCCAACCAAAAAACAAGCTACGTGGTGAGGTATCCATTTTTCTACACATATATATATATATATATATATATATTTTTTTTTTTTTTTTTTTTTGCTGTTAGCTTACATGTTGTCAATCAGAGGGGAGGGGAAGGACTTATTGAAACTAGAAAGCACTCGGAGAGTGCATACCTCTACCAACGCCATTGTCAGAGTAATTGTTCATGGATCTGCCCCCAAATCACTTCTTCCTAGGCCCATTGTTCAACCTTCAACAAAATATCATTGAAATTCATTGGGAACTTTTGACGATATTGTGTGGCTTCTACATATGACTGCGATGTGGCGGGGGGGGGGTAATTGTATGTGGATCCACCCCAAAATTTGATAATTTCTTCTGTACCCTTACCCAAATTTTCATGGGAATTCATTGAGAACTTTTGGAGGTATTGTGTAGCCAAACATGAAATACAGGCGATATTATGTGGTTTGCACACATAACTACGACGTAGGGGCGGTAAATGTTCATAGATTCACTCAAAAATTTATCGGTGCTCCCATAGTCTACTACTACTATAGAAATTCTTTGCAAACTTTTGGATATATTGTGCAGATAGTCATGAGTGTATATAAATGTAGTTGAAAAAAAAACAACAGAAAAGCATGTTTCCAGAGAGAGGGGGTAAAAAAGTATATTCAGAATATATCTTAGTAGCAACCCTGTTACATGATAAGCATTCCATCTGCCACTTGTAGTGTTAGCAAATATGACCCACTGTACGATCTAGATGCCAGATTGTGCACTTTGACGTTAACAGAGATACATGACCTGACCCCAGGGTGGCATGAGCAAACAGTGTAGTTTGTTTTTTTTTTATATATAGGCAGATGAGGTTGAGGTTGTATAAAACAATTGTACTACATCATTATCATTTTTTACTAAAAGGTCCTAACTTTCAACCCCCCCCTCGTCCTCAGTGAGAAGCCCTGATCAGGAGGGGCAAAATGCCCTATTTACTTCACCACAGGGGGCTACTTAGAGTGAGGGGGGTAACCCTTATTATTCATTGATAGCTGTTCAGCATGACACTCATGTGCTCGAGTGGCTAACTGACCAATTTCCTGAACCATCATAATACACGTATGCAGTAATTATCAATTTGAGTGCCTTACATTGAGGGAGATGACTTTTCAAGATATTTTATTTTTTCAAATTTTGATGTTCTGAATGATTATGACCTTCATTCTTGAGAAAATTAAATTTTTAATTTATGCCCAATTATTAAGATAAAGATGATTCATGTGAGCCAACCTTTGTGAAAAATTCCCTCAAATATCTAGCCAATATCAAGAAAAATACGATTTAGTTATTCATGTTTTTTTGTGTTGTGCATTGTAAGTGTATTTTCCAAGTTTTTTTTTATTACACTTTCGAAACCATTAAATTGTCATGTTTTTTTTTGTTAGTTGGAATTGTCTCCCTTGGTTTATCTTGAATGAGTTATTTCCCTAAGATACTTATCTTGACAATTACCCATGTACACATTGGGGCATTTGTATCATTAGAAATATCTTTTTACATCGAATACTTACAGCAGTTTTTTTTTTTATCACTTTTACCAACAAAGTTGGAAGAGGTATATGTTTTCACTCATGTCGCACTCCGCAATATCTCCATAAGTTCCCAATGAATCTCAATAAAATTTTGTGGAAGGAAGGGTCATGGGCTAAGGTAGAATTGGTTATATTTTGGACAGGCAGGTTTTCTGTAGCAAAGGGATGCGAGTTTGAATCCCAGTGAAGGCTTATTGTCTATTTCCAATCAGCGCCATCAACTAACAACTGTAGAATGATTCTTCCAGAGTTGCAATAGAAAGCAAAAGTAAGATGAAAGAAATACTAATTGAAAATTGATGATGATATCTATTTTGTCCTTGTTGTGAATTATAAATGACGACAGCTTGGTTTTTGAGTAAATACATTTTTTCTTTTAATAGATCAGTGGAAGAGATATTTTGGTTTTAGTTACAATAATTACAAGCAGTCATTAATTTCACTTCCTGTTTTCATTTCAAAAACAATACCATATTTCTTGTATGCCTTGAATTTCTAATAATCCAGTTATAATGGATCATCAATAGCATGAACCTTGCCCTGGATTATAATCCATCTTGCTAACAGATGCAACATTTGCATTCGAGCGTGTCCTTGGTGCTGTCAAGGAGTTCAAAATGGTCAAATCATTTACTTTTGTTTTCTG
Organism: Thysanoteuthis rhombus; assembly: GCA_963457665.1. NCBI lineage: Eukaryota > Metazoa > Mollusca > Cephalopoda > Oegopsida > Thysanoteuthidae > Thysanoteuthis > Thysanoteuthis major. Next base: position 22,523,778 of record OY735238.1, on the reverse strand, counting down.
TCTTTCTATTGGTCAAATCATTTACTCTTGTTTTCTGTCTTTCTATTGGTCAAATCATTTACTCTTGTTTTCTGTTTTTCTATTGGTCAAATCATTTACTCTTGTTTTCTGTCTTTCTATTGGTCAGATCATTTACACTTGTTTTCTGTCTTTCTATTGGTCAGATCATTTACACTTGTCTTCCATTTTTCATTTTTTTCTCTGAATTCAAAGAGCCCAAAATCCGTAACTTTTCAGATTTTTTGTTAAGGGTGGAACAAGTGGATTGTTTCAAATTTCACACTGGTTCCTTGCAATCTATAAAGTCTTAAATTCATGAACAGTGCAACTCTTTAGGAAACTGAATAAAAATTTTTTTTTTTTTACATTTACCTCAAAGTACAGGGGAAGTAACTTTGATCAGAGGTTATTCCAATGTATTTAAGATTTCAAATTTTTTTATATGAACTCAAGTGTTGAGAGACTACAGGGTTGGTTCGCTTTATGAATTCAAAATCATGAAATCCTTCATTTGTATGTAATTGAAAATATCTCTAAAGCTATATCTCATGAGTACATGAAATTTCTCAGAATTACTAAACCACCAGCAATGCATTATAACCTAGCTGTGATAACCAGGGATGCCAATTTAGCTACTTTGGAGCTAGATCAATATTTTGGGGTCCACTAGTGACACACGTTATATCACAAAATGTACCATAACAAACCACAACATTACCAGGGGACCTGTACTATCTAAAAACTAGTTAATTTGATTAGGTGAAAAAAAAAAAGTTTATTTAATAATGTTGGATAACTGATGGAGTACCTTGCTCGTGTTCATCGTTTCAAAAACATCAAAACCATCATTCTTTTGGGGCGGGGTTCAACTGTTATTGAGCTAGTAGTTTCATCATCATCAGTATTTTAACGTCTGTCGTTGGACATAAACCTTTCCCAGGATCTGCCACGTTCCTCTATCATAGGCATGGCTGTGGGTGCCAGTATTTTCTGAATTTGTTTAGTTCATCTCTGCATCTTGTATTCTGTCGGCCTTAGTTTTGCATGTGATCACTGGGGATCCATGCTGTGAGTCGTGTTATCCATTGGTTGTTGGACATTCTTGCAACATGGCCTGCCCATTTCCATTTAAGTTTTCTCATAGTTTCTATGATGTCCCTGACTCCCATTTTCTTCCTTGTATACTGTGCTGTCTTGGGATCTCTCCATGTGAGGTTGAGCATGATTCTTCCATGTGTGTGTTGCATGCATTTCAGTTTGCAGGTCTGTCTCTTGGTTAGATTCCATGTTTCAGCTCTGTAGGTGACTATTGGAAGGATAAGAAGAGCAAGTTGTTTACTACCGAGTAAATCTGTAAATGCTGTTATTATAATCATTGAGAAAAGGGCCCAAGATACCCTTGTTTTCTGATTTTTAACTTTTATTTTTTTTTACATTAAAAATTCCGTTTCTGAATCTAAACCATAACTTTGGGTGATCGTTAGGGCACCACTTTGATTTCACAACCAGTCCTCACCATCTCTGCCTATATTCAACTGCCCTTAATGAGACTGCAAAGTCAAAGCTGGTCCACTCTTTGATGTTAAACTCCCATCACTTCTCGGGTCTTCCTTGTTTTTGCCTGCCCCTCACTGTGCTTTGAAAGGCTGGAACTTCTGGTGATGTGGCCATACCATTTCAGTGTCCTCCTCTTGACAATTGTCAACAGTTCTTTGTGTGGTCCAATGGTTTGTGTGATCTTCCTCATCAATTCATAATATGGTCTATGTATGAGATACTTAAGATCTTTCTGTTGCCCCTCATTTTAATTGCACTTATTCTTCTCTAGAGATCTGCTATGAGATTCTAAGATTAGTAGAATACGTGTTCATAAAAGGAATTTTACAATTCAACTTGATTCTGCTTGATTACTCATTCATAGAAAAAATAATGTAAAGATATTGTGAAAATGTTTACCTATTTCTTGTTTATGTTTTTTTTAAAAACTTATTTTCTTTTGCAGATCCCAATTTAAAGCGTTACCGAGCCCATGAAGAATTTGGAGACAGGAGAGAAAAAGTTTTTGAAGCCCGTACCTATTTTTACAAAGATGAAGAGAATTGTGATGAAAATATGAACATCTTCCTTGACTGCATTGATGCAGTCTCAGGTAATATTTTTTGAGGCATGCATCTATTGCAGCGATAGCTGTCACTGACTGACTTTCTGACAAATCGACATAGCAAACACCTCATACCCTCTTCACAAAGCATTCCTTCTCACTCCTATAAAATAAACACCTGTATCTGTTGTCACTAAAGTAGTATTCGATCTGGTTTACAGACAGTTTTATTGATAGGTTGTATCGGCTGTTGGATGACATTTCAAAATCTTGTATTTTAACTGGCTTTGAGCCAGTTCCATTGTTAAGTTGTATTTGTTGATTGATTGTCAGCTGCTTTTGTGAGAAAAATAAACAAAAAACGCCTGCATTGATATCTAGATGTTTCCATATGCGTTTTGACCCAATTTTAGGTGTAAACTTAGGAATAAAGTTGACAACCCTGTCTTTGCCAGATCTTCACACAAGAACAGAACTAGTGCATTTATAGTCTGACTTTCTGGCTTCACCGTCATCTGCTTCTTAATCTATTATGGTTAAACATCATATTATCACTGATTAAATATGGCTGCTATCCACCATTGTTGTGGAAAGTCATTTCATCACGCAATTTTTTTCCCAATTGACTGGGGTCATAGAATACAATAGACATTGTTTGAGTGCATATGCTTGTGAGACTAGTGGTTTTGTGAAATCCCTGGGGATTTTGTGAAATCCCTGAATATTTCAGTAATTTCATGAAATACATTGATTCATAATCAGTGTAATAATGTTTAACAAGCTTGTGAGGCTGACCATCACTATTGTAATACGTTCGATCCCCACCAGGCGCCCCACTACTGTGGCCTTGTGTCAAACCAAGCTGAACTGTAGTGTATATATTATATCAAGGGACTGGATACCCCACTACTGTGGCCTTGTGTCAAACCAAGCAGAACTGTAGTGTATATATTATATCAAGAGACTGGATACCCCACTACTGTGGCCTTGTGTCAAACCAAGCTGAACTGTAGTGTATATATTATATCGAGGGACTGGATACCCCACTACTGTGGCCTTGTGTCAAACCAAGCTGAACTGTAGTGTATATATTATATCGAGGGATTGGATACCCCACTACTGTGGCCTTGTGTCAAACCAAGCTGAACTGTAGTGTATATATTATATCGAGGGACTGGATACCCCACTACTGTGGCCTTGTGTCAGACCAAGCTGACTGAATGTTTATACTGATGCAGAATATACTTGATATTTACCAAGTTTGGCTCAGTTCAACACTGAGCTACAGTATTGGGGCACCCTGTGAGGATCATAAAATGCATAAAAAATTACAAAAAGGGTTGATCAATGAATAAATTACCTATCACACCTTTTGTTGGATCACAAAGAAGTACGAATTTTTTTAAAAATCAAGTATGGACATTGCCAGACACAAATTAGGGGACCAGTGTAGCATAAACTAACATTATAAATTGAAGCTCATTTCTCCTAAAATCTTTTGGGGTAGACATTTTCAGAAACAAAAGTTTTAAATTTTCTGTCCTCTTTAGTCATTGATGTGGCTTGTACATGTGACAAATAGATAATATATTCATAGATAGCCAGGCAGAATCATTTAAAAACTGAAGAAAACCTATGTTAACAGTTTTGGTTGATGGTTTCCTTGATTTTTTGTTGACATTCCGGAAACTTTAAATGGAAAGGATAAGAGAGAGATAAGAGTTTCACAGAACCTGTCTGCCTTCATTAAAGTTTCGGGTTTTGTTTTCAAATTCAAGTCCAGCTGTTACCTTGCTCTTTCTCTCTGGTCTGTTAGAAGGGTCATTGCACGCTCTTTATGTCAAGTGGTGGTGACCTTCTACCAGGAGTGTTGAATTTTCAGTCAGTCAGCCCCGTCTGCATACTTCAACTTTTTAGTAGGTCACATTAAGTGGATTTTACAGCATTACAAATACTTGAAAGTGTGTCTACAAATTTTTTTTTTCCAACAAAACACTGTCTCCATCTATAGACCTTGAAGCCTGTAAAACAATTTTTTTTTTCGCCTTTGGGTTTCATGCTGATCTTCAGATTGGGTTCAAGTATTTATTCTGACCCTAAATGATCTGAGGCTTAATCAGAGGGGCAGTAGCCCCCTTGGCGCTGATGTGAAGGGGCACAAAATTTCCTCAGGTCTATAATGCCTGCTAATTGATAATTATTATTCCCCTACCTCCTCAGAATATAATTTAACAGTTACCAGGCGCTGTCTTTGTCCCCAGTGGCTGTCAGTGCCCCTGGACGCTGAGAACCCTTTCATTTGAATGGAAGGCTACCAGGTATACTACAATGCTGACTTGATGACGTGAAAAGGTATTTTCCTGAAAAGCACTACACCAAGTGGACTTAATGAAGCGAAGAAAAGAGAAGGGTATTGGGATGAAAGGCCACCATAGGTACTACAAAGAAGATCTAACAAGAAAAGCTTCTTGAATTCAAAGGTATCTAACTTGTTACCACATTGACCTATATAGGTAGGCAGTCAGCGTTCCGAAGATTGAAGGTACCGCCTTTAATTTAGAGAAGGATCATTAACATTTAAAGAGTTTGTTTATTTTTTTTTGACGATTGAACTTGTTCATCGTTAACACTGCCTCCTTCTGGTGTGCTGTCCGAAGGGGCTGATGGTGGGGGAAAAATGTTTTTTCTTTCCTTTTCTTTTTCTTATAGTGGCCTAACAAAGATAAGGAACAATAACACCTAAATCCTACGTTATAAGTATTGCTGCTATGGGGGGGGGGTCTATTCACCTGAAGGGACATACACCTGAAGAAGTTTTGAGAATGAATCGTCCGAAACGTAGTGTGAACAAAAACAAGGAGTTTTATCTCGCAGAAAAGCTCTTTGAATAAATAAAAGGTACTTTCACACTGACTTACTAAAGTGAAAGGACCAGAAGGAAGAACAAGGTCAGTCAAAAAAGTTATCCCCCTTTCTGAAATGGAAGAAAAAAGAGGGTAAGCAGGCTTCACAAAATGCAGGAGAATTCCTAAAACAACTGTCTTTTTTATTTACAGCATATATATATATATATATATATATATATATATATATATATATATATATTGAAATGGATGAGTGCTGTTAAAGATCATAACTTCGAAATATTGTACCTGTTTCAGCTGGAAAAATAAAAGCATGCAATAATTTTCGAATTGATTAAAAAGAAAAAAAAAATTTTTTTTTTACTGCTGAGAAATTTTTAAAACGTATCTTAAAATATGTACACTTTGTGATGTCACCTCTTCAAGAATTAATCAAAAGAAAAAAAGAATGCTCTAATATTTTTTAACTTTCCTTTACATCATTAAAGAACATACTCAAAATACATGCCCACTTCACTTAAAATCACATTGAAAATCAATTTGCCCCTAAAAACATATTTGGTTGGTGGGGTCAAAAAAAAATAACTTACTAAAAACCTTCCCCTGGGTCTATTGAGTATGTGTGCCGAAATTCGTTGTGCTGTCTCTGTGTTTTTGGGGGTTGGGGTCTATAGCATGACAGAGAAACACTGTGACATCTCCCGCTTATGAAATCTATACATAGATTGAGAAAAATAATGCAGCATCCTTTCGTATTCCTGTAGCCACTGAGCTGCAAAAGGTTAGACAACACTGATTTAGATTAAAGTATCTTCCGAAACCTAGACTGGGAATATAAATGAATCAGAATAGATGGCAAATACCTAAGTAGCCTCAAACTTGCTGATGACTTTAGCCTTTTTGCTGTGAACCTTCATGACCTCCAAATAATGCTAGACTAACGAAATGAAGAAAGCAAGAAAGTAGGTCTTCACATGAACCTCTGTAAAACAAATGACGCAAGCAACAAACATTTTGAGGACAAATACCCAATGATCAACATCAAAAACACAGAGCTAAAGAAAGTAGGCCACTACATTTACCTAGGAAAATGAATCTCCATAAAATCCTCAAAAGTAAGAAAATTTAAGCAAAGAATCATTCTAGGTTTATAAGTTTTCGGTAGAGCAAGCCCAGCCTCCAAAAACAAAAGAGACCCATTAGTTTTGAAAAGAAAAGTCTACAATCGATGAATCCCCCCCCCCCAAGAGTCACCTATAGAGTGGGAACATGGAACCTAACTAAAAGATTAACCCTCAAACCAAGAACCATTCAATGTGCACAGAAGAGAATCATGCTCAGCATCACATGGAGAGATCACAATATAGCACAGTACATTAGAAAGCAAACAGAAGTTAGAGATAAAAAACATTAGAAAACTCAAATGGCAATGGGCTGGTCATTGGTCATGCTGCTAGAATGTCAGACAACAGCTAGACTTAATGATTCATAACATGGATCCCCAGAGATCATATGCAAAATAGTGACCATCAGAAAACAAGATATTGTGTCAAACTTGACAAGTTCACAGCCATGATAGAAAGATCTGGCAAATCTTAGGAATGTCTGTGTCCAACGATGGACACTAAAAGCTTGAAGATGATGGCTTGGATCATAAATTCTTTGTACTTTTTCCGCCTCCATCTTCTCACTTCAAATAAAACCTATTCTAACAATTTTTTTCTTCTTTTACAGGTGCGACTGATGGGTCTGGATTTGCTGCAATCAAACTGACTGCACTTGGGCGGCCGCAACTATTGGTAAATGCTTAGATTTTTTTTATCTGTTTGAACTTTTGGTCTTCCCTCTTGTTTCAGTCATCCTCACATGAGTTCTCTTATAAACTTGGATTTAGGTCTTCGTTGGACTCACCACCCACAAAAATCAGACTTCTCCTTCTTCATTTTCCAATGAAGATGTAACAAAATATTTTCATGATAGTAATGTCTTAGTTTGTTGTTGGTTGATCAGATATAACCTGGTTAATATTGGTTTATCGGTTTTAACCTTGTTAATACTTGTGTACACTTGCTGTGATTGTTGGCCTATAATCAAGTGCCAAGTTTTGCTACCAGACCGAAGCTCTCAGATAGCGACTTCCAGTATCAGACCAAGGCTCTCTCAGGTTAGTATTACCATTACAGTTAGACATGGGTGTAGTTGTTTCCCTTTATTTACCTTTATGCTATACAGACATTTAATGGGCACTAATATGATGAGTATTATAAAATAGTAATAACAAGAAAAGAGTATTTTTTTTACATTCAGAAAATATTCTTAAGTAAAGGCATAGTTATGATAGATTTTTTTTCAATACTTTCAACAAAGATTTTCATTGATAATATTCTTGGGTCACCACTGCTTAATACTAAGATCTTTGTTTCTCTAGAAGTGCCTTAACTCCTATACTTCCCTGATGTAGCCATTAATTATTACTATGAATCAAATCAAAACAAACAAACTTGTTCGACTGATGAACATTTACAAGACTTGGTGGGAATAGTCACAACCGAATACCAACCAAGTCTGACTAATTTCTCTTTTAGATATGTCCAAACATCTCAATAAAACGCTTTTCAATCAGTCAACCCCAGTTACATTAAACAACAGAAATAGGAAGAAAGAGAGAGGTGTGATGTCATTAAAAGTGAGTCATCATTAAGAAACTCACTGCCATGATGTTGTAATAGAACACAGAAGAAGTTATATTTTGAATAAGCCGAAAATTGCCCTTTACTGTTTATACTGAAATCAATACTCTCAATATTTCCATACTGCAATCTTTTACAAGTATGAGAATCAATTGACTTAAAGAAAGACTACTTACTCTTCCTCCTCCTCCTGCTACTACTAACCTGAGGGATGGGTGCATTAAGTACACACTATTTAGATTGCCGTCACAAAACGATCAAAGTAATTTTATTTAGATTCACTTACTTGTAACAAAACGTTCCTATTGCCAAAAAATAGTACACTTTTTTGCCTGAACCATGTTTGACCAAGGCTTGCTTTATATTGGAAACCATCAACCAAAACTGTTAGCATAGGTTTCTTTAGTTTCAAGTGATTCTTGCTATCTATGTATGTGTCAGGCATACAGGTTGCACTAATGGAGCTAGAGAGTTAAAAATTTAAACACTTTCTCCTTATGTCCAGAAAAAACTTCTATGTGTTTTTGGTTTGTTTTTTTTAAAATTCCCCTCTCAAGGAAGATTGGTGGGGGACTGGAGGCGGGGCTTAAAATGTAAGTTTGTGCTAAAGTGGTCCCTTAGTTTGTGTCTTGTAGCATTTGCTCTTGTTTTTTTGAAAACTCAGACGTTTTAGTCTTCACTGGCCAACAGAAGGTATGAGGTGTTATTTATACATTGTTCAACCCCTTTTTCCAATTTTAATTGATCGCTCCCAACAAGACATGCTGTCAGATTATGCTGGTCATATGACAGTTTCTATTGAGTGACTCATCAGAACTGGGTTTCGTTTGTGATTTTCTGAATTAAACTTTAACAAGTCAATGTTACATAACCTTGACAAGCTGTCACACGTACTTAGCTGTCTGTCATGAACAAAACCAGCTAAATTGAGATTATTTGCACTTTTAATTGTCTTTGCTTGCTCCAATTCACATTGTCATTATATAATATTCATCAGTCGGAATGTTATTCAGCGTGTGTGTACACAATGTCATCTATGTCGCCTCTCTCCTCTTATGTATTGATCACACCTCTCCATACCTACATAAAATGAATCCTGTTTCTATTCAAACGATTTTCTATTCTAGAATTGGAGATGAAATGTTATACACAAAACCTCCATTCAAGAGTAAATGACCTTTATCTTCAAGGTCATTGAAGGTAAAATTCAAGCCCATTCAGAATTATCATTGTCATTATCTATTTGCAGTAACCTGTGGGAATTCCACTGTTTGAAAAATGATAAACTCGACATAAAAAAGTCAATTTAGATTTAATTGTTCTTGAAATTTGATACAGAATGGAGGAAAGTCCTTCCTGTCCCATCCTTTGTTGCTTGGTATGTTTTTTTATTTAGAACTAAAACTGCCTTTGACTAAAAATGATTAAGATTAGCTAGATTCTTCTATTTCTAGCTTCTTCTATTTCTAGCTTCTTATCAAAGAGAAAACTATATACCAAGACTACAGAACAAATACTGGATGAAACTTGTACAATAAAACGAGGTAGTGTTCAACTTAGTGATTCATCAGAGCAGGAGAGAGGACTGCCACAGAATTGTCATTCACATAGATTAACTCCTCTTGAAGTCAAACTATACAATAATTATAGAATTTTCTTGTATAACAATTATCAGATTTTCTACCATCATAGATTTTTATTATCTAAATTGGAAAAGAAATAGGCCAGATATAGCCAAAAACGGCCAATTTTGTAAATCTGATCTCACGCTTCCCTTCCTCTTCTTATTACAAGTAGGGACACCTTTTTTTATTTATTTTTTTCCCCTGTTCTGTCATTGATCCAGCCAGTCCGGCACTTCTTCCTTTTTGCCTCCTCTCTTATTAAAGTTACTTAGAACATGACATCATTTCATTAGCTGGTAGCGGTTTCATGCTTTGACTTATGTTATTAATGTTAAATAACTATTAGTAACTCCTGATTTTAATTTCAATATTTGAAAATGTATTGTTAAAAAATAAATTAGTAATATATAATGGTGGCAAAATGTATTTGAATACTTGTGTCTCTTTGAATAAAATGCTCATAGATTGGTCCTGTAAATATTCAAACAAAAACATACAAACCATAACAGTGCCAATATCTGATTTTTGCAAAGTACAATATTTAAAATATATTATCTCTGTAACAAAACTACCAAATTTTTCCATTCAAAAACGATTACTATTTGCCTATGAAAGAAAGAAATCTCTAGAAATCCATGGCTAAAGATTAAGACAATGTTAACTTTATCTGCCTTATAGATACAAAAGAAAAAGGAAGTTCATGTCTTTGATGTGCTAATGACATCAGCACATGCAGACACACTGAAGGCACAAAGTATCTAAATGAGGAAATATGATGATAGATGTATCGAATCTTGGAAGGTTTTTGTTGATTTTATAGATCTCTTCGCTCTAGTGTGACAGAAACACACAAACAAAAGCGCGACTTTTATATGATGTATTATAATCTGATATTGCATTTTGTAACTAAAAAGATGTATACCTGATACATGAAAATGATTTTAAGTAGGGTTGACTCTTATAAACTGAATCAAATTACAGAAATAAGATCATAATAAACATACAGAATGAGCATCTAAAACTCTTGACTGAGAGTATCACGAGTTCAGGAAACACACGAGTTTTGGGTGTAGCATAGACAAAGGTCTAATTTCAGCGCTACAGGGTTGGGTCATTAACACCACAAAGTTAGGTGAATCATCCTGAATTTGAGAGTACACTGATATACGAATCATGTGGAGTACACCTGTAAATAAGAAACAAATTGTAATGAAAATAATACTAGAGTGCCTAAGACTCTTACTCAGTGTATTAGCTCAGATTTTTTAATGGTTTTTGGACATTTTTATGAATAATACTAATGATTAATAAATAATTATAGATGGTTATGTAATTCTTGAAAGTAGCCGTCTTTCAGACATTATCAAGTTTCAGATGCTCCACCTGTAATAATATAATAAACTAGCTGACAAAGTTAGAGATACCTCTGTTGAACATATGTAGCCACCAGAGATGGCAAATGGTTCTATCCAACACTTCTGGCCGTACTGTTTTGTCTATGAACTTGAAAATTTGCATCAGTACTCCACTAAAAACCCTCCTGAATTTTTGCTTTTGCTTTTGCTTTTTTAACCATTTTGGGGCTTGATTTTTATGGGTCTAGTTTATTAATAACATCTAGGTATAGTTTTTACTCTATTTTAATTATTTCCCAAGTGAAAATAACATCTAGATTCTACGGAATCTAGATATTTCTTTATGCTGTTTTGGATGCTTTCCCGGTGGAAAATACCAGTGATGTCATAAATAGAATTTATTCCAACCATATTTATTCTTCGATGGAATTTTTTTTTTCATGACTCTGTTCTATGGTTTTTCAGTTATTGACTAAGATGATGAGTTGAATATTTATTTTTAAATTTTGTTTTTGTTTCTTTTTTTTTTCTTTTACGCAGTTGCAAATGTCTGAGGTGCTCGTTTCAACGCGTGCCATGTTTGACCGACTCACTGGCGACAGTGAGGAAGGAGAAGTCCTTCTGAAAAGCTTTCGCGAAAAAGACTTCCGAAAATCCCTCAAGGGTATGGGCATCCCGATGAGCCGTGACGAGACCAAGAAATGGTTCACTTTCCTTGACATCGGGCAGGATGGGTAAGTAGAAGCAGCTGGTTGCACCTGGTGACCCTGCCTCCTTCACATTTGACTCTTCCAGAAGCTATTTACCATGGGGTTTTGGTGCAGGGTGGACAGAATTGTCCTGTGGGGGGAGATAATCCAAGCTTCATCTTGGAGATTCGCGCAACACTGGCATTAGTATAGCGTTAGATTTAGAAATCAAGTTAGTCTGGAGGCCGAGGTTCCATACCAGCGTCATGACACTAGCCCACCTTCAAGAAGCTAGTATTGAACCTCTGTCTCACTTGATTTCAAAATTTGACACTATTCCGAAGTCTGTGTTAGGTAAGTCTCCGAAATATAACTCAGATTATCTCCCTTTCTGGCCAAATCTGGCAACCTTGTTTTGGTGAGATAGGTTACTGGTTACATAGACAGTTTTCATAGTGAATAATTAGAGACAGAGAATAGATAAAATATGACAGCTTTCTGGTTGGGTTGATGCGTGTGTCTGTGTGTGCATATATACTAACAATTTGCCTCATAATACAAATATATTTTTGACAACATAGATAGTTTTGTTATTAGTCATGAGAAAAACCCATAAATTCTTCCTCAGAAGAAAATATGAAAAACATTTCAATATTTAGTGACTGTTTTATCATAAATCATACCAAAGACAAGCATAGATTTGTCTTAATTTTTGTTTATTCATTAAAACCTAATAAGATCCTTTCACTTCCTACAACTTAATGACTCTATGTGGTGTCAAGTTATGAAGTGTTAGCAATATGAGGCAAGGCAAATCAAAGCAAAATTTCAACTTTTAAATTCATATTTTAAAAATGGATGTCAGTGAAATAACTCCTGATTGAAATTAACACTTTTTTCGACCATGAGTAAATTTGAAAAGAAAATTTCTATTCAATTCTCTGAAGAGTTTCATTGTCTTAATTCTATCCATCAAAAAATTTCTACCGTCAATTACAAGTAGTTCATGAATTAGAGAGTTAAATGCTAATTGGGATCAATAAAATGATGGAAATTATTTTGAATTCTGAATATCTCTGAAAGAGAGGTCTTCAATCCAACTAATTTCTGATCTTCAAATGATGTTGAAAATCTCAGAGGGTGTATAAGTGCACAAAAAAACAATCATTGTGTCCTCTGAAGCGTCCTAAGTTGTAAGGTATTAACTTTTCATTTATATTTTGTTAATAACAGGATTGGTTCTTGTAGATTTAATGTACAGTAACAAACTATTGTAATGAACAATTTATTAAAACATGATCCATCGTCTAATGTCTCATTTTGTATACATTATAGTTTTAGAGAATTTATGGTCAAGAAATACTGTTATATGCACCGAACATCAATGGCTCTTAATTGATGGAAGATTTTGTCGCTAAAAAAAATAGTATTATTTGTTAATCATTTATAATTCTAAAAGTGATTTGATGATGTTAAATTCAATTAAATAACTTAATTTGGGGATATCTAATTTGTTACTATTTATGATATTTTGATGTACTTTTTAATCCACTATAAACTGTGGTTCGTGAATGGAAAATTTTATCGAAACATAATGAAATTTTTCGTTTTTTAATTCAGGAAATATAAATAAAATTCTGACATGGGCATAAATTTTCTGTAACTTATTGATAATGGCCGATGTCTGAATTTTGTGTATTGTTTTGATATCTAAAATTTTATTATCAAGGCCACCTTCCTTTCCCCCTCTGCTTCAGTGCATGTGTGTATTCGTATGAATGTGTATATGTGTGTCTGAAGACATTGAATTTTTTGTCTGCTCTTTTCACCCATTTTGATATTCTGCTTTCTGGTTGATATTTGATCCTTCAACTCTTTGTGTATCTGATACCGTAGTTCCATGTAAGCCGTGCATATCTGCACACACACACAAAAGATTTAAAATCCTGTTGATAGCTTACTGAATGTTTATTGAAAAACGTGGTATTGCTGGGAGGACTATGTTGACTTCACAGAATGTCAACAAAAAAATGTTGACAACGTCTCAGGATCAAGCTTATCTGAAAACTTCTTGTCAGTCATTGCATATTATACTGGGATGTCCAAAAGAAACATTTTTTGTAGATGTTAACGTTTTGTTTCATGGAAAAACATTGTGTATCAAATAGGTTTGAGTTTCTTTTTATAAGAAATTTTCACAATTTTAGAAAAATATCAATAAACCTTTTGAATGAATAGAAAAAAAAATGGCGTTTCTCCTGGATTATGCTAATTGAATGTCAGAATTGAACTGAAGTGCTGATAAATTAAATTCAGATGAATATCTAAAGATTTAAAGATGGTAAAATCTGACAAAACAAAAGTTTTTTTAAGCATCTGGTTAATAGTGGGTACAAAGGGCTTCAAAGTATTGAGAACCTTTTCTTAGTGGTGGGATATAAGCTTTACATAGAATAAGAATTTTGTTTGATTTTCAATAATTATTCTTTGTGGAATGTATGCAAATATATTTGTGTTTTACGAAGTGTTTTATGTTGATTTTTTTTTTTTTTTTTTTTAAGGGAAGATAGGAATTTTTTCTTTCTTTTTTATCCTCTTTTTCTTTTTGAATTTTTTCCATTTCTTTTTTTTTTTCTTCTTATCTCCTACCAAGGGATTTTATTCCTTCATATTTTTTTTCCATGACCACAATACAATGTCTTTTCAAACATTACTCTTATATTTTCCCTTCTTTCTCCTTTCTTCCTTCTTTCTTCTTTCTATAGTTTCACTCTCCTCCTCCTCTCTCCTGAATTTGAAAATTATCAACAGACCATTTGAAAGTTTTGTTCCTTTGCTGATAATTTATCGACATGTTGCCAATGCCTTTACCATTTCTTTGTTTTTCTACCTTTCGATTCGTTTTTGAATGAATCTTTTCAAAAATCTTATTTCATGTTCAAATTTTATAACACTGAGCAACATGATTTCTATTCCTTGGTAATGAGTGTTATTTTCTGATTGGTTATGTGTAAAAAAAGTTTTTAAAAAGTATAGAAAATGGCTGTTATTTCCTTCAAACTTTGCAACTAGGATTGTGATATGGATATGTTATTGTGTTTCTTTGTGATTTAAAGAAGTACATATTTGCTGTTGTCTCATTGGAAATGAGTTGATTTCAAATTATCTCGGTCCTGGTTGCAAAAACAAAGTTGATGTTTTCTATCCTTTTTACACATAATCAATCAGAAAATAACACCCATTACCCAAAAATCGAAAGAAAAAAAAAAAGCTTTTAAAAAATTTGCTCAGTGTTATCTTGAGTTACCACTGCATTGCGGTGGTATGTAAACACAAACACCCAAGTATCAACATTTTAATTTTACACCTTCTTTCCTTGGAAGAAATATATTAAACAATGAGATTCTTAATTTATTTGTTTTTAAAATTCCTAAAAACATTTCTTTGAATTTATATTTTGTTAACTGAATAGACAATTATTAATTACGATCATGTACAAAATCACTAGGATTTTAAAAACCTGATTCAGATAGTAAGTAGTCTTTTTGACGATATGTGGAATAGACTAAGTGGTGTCTGTCACTTTGCCCTTACGCTATTTTATCGTTAGCTTGGTTGGGAGATGGATTCAAGCCTTTCCCAAGGGAATTTGTGTGAAGTGAACCCAAACTGTCTTAGCCGGATGTTGAGGTCAGCTTGCCAAATTCATCCTTCATTCAGTGCGGCCATCTTTGGAAGCTTGAAAAAAAAATTGACCAAGGGAGATAATTCTTGACCCCCACGTTCATTGAAAGGCGACCTCTTTTCTTGCTTAGGTTGTACGTTTAAATGTCCTTGAACTGTAACCATGTATGAGAGAAGTTACTTCTTTCTTTTGCTCCAGCTGTAAATAATAAAGTTGTTTATAGCTTACTTGTAAAATATAATCTTTTCTACTTTGAATTTATGAAGAAAATTTCTTTATGAAAGATGTTCAAAATTACATTTTGTCTCTGAAAAACTACAGGATATCTGAATAAGAATGCGGACAATTAATAACCTTGACATTTTGATGGATTTGGATGTAATGAAATGGGCATTGGGTTGGGAAACAAATATACTCTTATCTCTTATGAAAAGGTCACTAATTCTTCGGTACCTGTGCAAATTAAATGAATAACACAATCTTCAAAAAGAGTGGTAAGAATGGAGTCACTTGGAAAAAAATGACATTTTTGGAATTTATGTAAGTTGAGTGAGATAAGAACCTTTTCATGATCTGTTAAAATCAACAACAACTTTTTCAAAAACGGGAGGGAAAAATGAACAAAACTTTTTATTCCTTATATCTGGAGTTGCTGAGAAACTTGACAAAACAAAAAAAAAACTCAAGGCCTCCAATAAGCTTGGACAAATAATTTTGGCCCACTTGAGACATGCCATGTTTTTGCTGTTCATCTTGACACCATTGCACAGGTAAGAGACTTTTTCTTTAGGGTTATCACCATCTTGACACAACTATTTAAAAAAAAAATTCATCTCATTTTGACGCTGACTGTTGTAGGGTATTTTTCTCTTCCTTCAGGTTTCATCGCAAATGTCAGCAAATAATGTTTTTCCACATCTATACTTTGTTCCAAAGTGAATCATGCTACAATCCTGAAAAGAAGGCTAGTCTTTGAATTTGACTAGTTTTACCTTCATTTTGATTTTTAGTTGTTTTTGTACAAAGTGTTACTTCATCCAATAAAGTTTATCTCAACTAGGACATTAGTTTCGTTGCACAGTCAGGTAATCAACCCTTCTGTGGTTGATACTTAATTTCTGTGCCCAATGATATTAATGATAATAATAAATGTTTTCGTATGTGTAGTGGAACATTTCATATCAACTCAAAAGTGTGACCATTTTTTCAGTTGAATGTTTGACAGCCCTTTGTTTCTCCTAACAAACAAGTTAGTAGCATTATTCAATTTAGGTGTAGATTAGTTCTTCTAATTATTTGTAGATTTCATTTTAAAAATTAAAACCTAGAGACAGAAACAATACTTCTTGAAATTTCTACAATATGTTGTTGTATATTTGATGGAATAAAGATGTTGTTTTTTTTTCCTTTTAGTAAGGAGCGTTGGTGAGATATTAGAATCTTAATTTCAAAGAGGGGAGGCTACTCCTATCGACGAAATTGAAAAGTTACGTCCCTTGAATCTAAAAGCAGAAGAAACAGTTGAAGTTTTTTCAACAGAATTCGAAATATTTTCTTATTGTCTGGTTCACGGATATATTTCAAAGTGTAGTATTTTTAGAACAAAAATATTATTTGATCATCAGTAAAAATAAAAAAATAAAAAATAAAAATCCAGCGTCTTTCAGCCATTTACAATGGTCATAACGTCTCCCCCTCGATTACCTCCCCTGCAAAATATTGGCATCATTTTTTTAATCTTACCCATTCCAAACAATTACCAATGAATGTATTTAATTAAATTTAAAATCTAATTCTCGATTTGAATTTTTCATTTTATTAAAACCTCATAGACATATATATATATATATATATATATATATATATTACATATATGTTATATATATATATATATGTTACATATATGTATAAACTTGTCGGAAGATTAAAAGAATCAAGTTAAGAATTTGATTTATGATTTTTTTAAGCACATTTATTTTTTAAATGGCGCTCATCACGTTTTTGAACCAAACTCTTCCTATGTTTAATAGTTTGTTCATGGAGACAAAAACCTAGTTCTCAGCTTCTGGTAAAAGTCAAGCTTCTTCGTAACTATTTGTTTGATATTCAGAGTTATAGTAACTCATGCTTTTCTCTCAACTCTGATGAAGTGAGCTATAAACATTTAACAAAAGTAAAACTTTCTCTGTTAACAAATGCCTTTCCATAGATATTTCACTTATCCAAATAAATGAAGATATTTGGAACCTGAATGTGAACCATGTTTTGGATTCCATTAACTGTTACTCTTATGCTGATTTTGAAAGATAAACTCTGTTGTTTTTTCTTCTATTTCTGTTATGTTCTATTGAAAATTGTTGGCATTTTATTTTCTCACCTTCTACCTTCTTGGTTCAGTTATGAAAAATCATTTTATGATAAGGTCAGATGTGTCAACTCATTTTATTGCATTATATTTTTTACTATTTTTAAAAAATGTGTCTCCTGGGTTTTTATCTTGAAAACGGGAAATACAATCAGCACATATAATGATTAGCAATGGGCATTTGCTGTCTTGCACGCTTACATCATCAGTGACATCTAGTGACGTAACTGAGTAGAAATGGAATTTTATGCTATATTAAACTTGATAAATTTTATCTTTACTTAATTTTTAGTTTGATTTTCTAGAAATAACAAGAAAATGCTGTGCAAGTAAATGTTTTTGATATTTTATAAGTGTGATGTAATTGCAAAAAAACAGTTGGGATATAATGGCCATGGTACGTGTATTGACTATGGAATAAACCCTGAGAAGTCACGATGGAAAATATTCAGTACAATTAAATCATGCTTACACAAATTAGGTTCAGGAAAATATTGAGTTTTCTGGCACTCTTCAGCCTCTGAAGAGGAGAAAAGTGGAAGGAAAAGTACACGCTTGTCTCTTTGATTTTCTTTTTTCATTCTCTGTCATTTCTCAACTTTTTTTTTTTTTTTTTTTTTTTTTTCTCATCTGGTTTTTTCCCCCTCGACCCCTCTCCATTTTTGCTTCTTTTTCTTTCTGTTGACTTTTTCTACTGATTTTTTTTTTTCCTCCCTCGACCTTTTTTCAACGAAGGGCTCTGTCTGAAAATTTAATCATTTGTTTTTCTTCCAATTTTCTAAAATGCGTACATCGATTTTTATATTGTCTGTTTTTTTTGTTTCGTTTTTTTTCCTGAAGTTGTAGAATATCTTTATAAAAATATTGTTCTACCCAATTAAATTCCATATAATTGCTTAATATTTATTTCAATAGCGCAATGTATCATGGGAATTTTTTTTTTAATCCCCTTAACTCATTCAGGCCTGGGTTTTGTTTTTTTTAGTGTTACAAAACAATGGATGGATTTAGATTTTCTCTTTCTATGAAACCCTGGGAAATCATTTCGAAGGTTATAGGATATAGATTTCGTTTAAGGCAAAATTTTACAAATATAATGGTCATGTGACTCAATTATGTATTCAAAATGGCTGTGAAATTTAAGACACAGCTACGTGCTCTCCCAGCCTGAATGAGTTAACGCAGTCATGTTTAACATGATTTGCCAGCAAATGTTCTTGTTTTTATCTAAGAATAATGTATTTACAATTCTAGAAGTCCACCTGAGGATATTGCAATTTTTTTCCTTGTCTTACTGTTTATCTTGTATAATTCTCTCCATTCTGTTTAGACTTGTATTCACTTTTAGTAATACTTTTGAACAATTCGACAGCATTGTCATTTTGAAATTTTGGCTAATGCTTTTTAAGAACATCTATTTTGGACACTCATAATCAAAGGAATCCAAGAAGAAGAATGTTGTCTGCCAACAAGCAAATTTACAATGTTTTCAACTCATTTGGATTTGTTTTTTATCCTTTTCATCATTAGATAAAACTATGATCAATTCTATACAAGATTAGAACCAGAAGGAAAAAAACAATTTAGACGAATTTATAAAACATTCAATTCCTGTTAGAATAAGCTATCATCTACCTCTGCCAACAAATTTTGAAGACATACATGCAACCACTGGTATTTGTCCATTTTTCCAATCAGTATCTCCTAAAGTTCCCAATGAATTTCAATGACATTTCGTGGAAGCGAGATCCATGTGCCAAAAAAGGAATTGATTAAATTCGGGGGTGGATCCAGGAATTTTATCAATTACTCCCTTGCATTGTACCTATATGTCTGTACACTTGATATCTCCAAAAGTTCTTGATAAATTCTAATGACATTAACTTCAAGGTTACACTTCCCCTGCATCTTTACTATATATGAACTGATTTTCATTCAGTTTTCAGTCACAATTGTGTTGGCAGAGGTATACACTTAACTTTTATTTTATTAACTCTTTTCCTCCAATTTGTTTTTTTTTTTTCTTCTTCTTTATTTCCTTGTGTAATTGTCTTATTCTTACCTGAATAAAATGCTGACAAAACCTGATAGAAGGTATAACTACCCTACAACAACCAACTTCATACATCATTGCATTGTTCGTTCCAAATCTTGAAGATTGCTCAAATAAAAACATGAATATTTCTTGATTTTTTCAGATGATGCTTGTGGAAATATTGGCAGTTCATCAAAAGATTACGCACAAGTCTGTGTAGAATCAAAATCTAAAGTCATTGGACCCCCAAAAGGTCTTGCCAAAGAGCACACGAAGCTGTTGAAGAGTCACAGCAAGTGTCGAGACTACCCCCACTAACACCTGTAGCAGGGGTAGGAACCTAAAAAGGCTCGGCAATGGAGACCAGCACAGCCAAAGGACCACACCTGGACCGGACGCTGCTGCTTTTCTCATTTTGGGTATACATCGTTTCAACACCTGCCAAAGATGTTAGGAATATAGGAGAAGTCAGATCAAAATTTGACCCTCCCCAAAGATAGATGGGATGGAATGGTAGGGTGCATTCTCAAGCTAGACTGGAACCATTGCAACCCGGATTCTCTAAGGTGCTTTGGTTAGTCCATGTTGACTTAGAAGTGCTTTCCAAGGAAGAGGAATGGTCCACAGGTAAATTGGCAGAGAAAGACTTCAACATTTGGAATATTCTGCCAAATTTCTTTCTTCAAATCTTAATGCTTGTCTTTTGATTTTTCTTTTATAACCAACTGGTGATTTAGATGAATTCTGTCGTATTATTATTATTATTATGACTAAAGAATATTCTATTCTTTCTGCTCTAGGATTTTGGGAGATTTTTTTCCATTTTTTTTTCAAATTTCAAACAATCAGTAAATTTTAAGCTGTCTGAAATATATATATTCCTAGACATTTCTAGGTTGTAAAATAAATCTTCAAAATACTTTTTACATAGAGCAATACAAACATTTACAAAAAAAATTACAACTTATATCCAAACTCTGCACTTTCTACTGCCTAGAAAATAAGAGAAATTTATTTTATAACAATGTTAACATGAATCAGTCCCCGTTGAATATGGGAAATGAAGGGAATGTAATTTCAGATGCCTATTATACAGAGGTTTGTGGTTTGAACAATTGAAGAGTGTGGTTCCAAGACACAATAACACCATTTAAAAAATAAATCTTAATTAGATTAAAAATCAAAATCTTGATTTGAACTTTTTATCTTATTAAAACCTTATTAACTACATGTATATAAAAAGGGTTGTGATGAGATGAGAACATTCAAGTCCAGAATATAATTTTTGTATTAACTAAACACATTTATTTTATGAATGACGCTCATTGCGTTTTGGAACCACAGTAATAGTAAATGATATCTTTGTTCTGCTTCTAAAGTTTTCCCTTTTGATTCTTGTAATGAGAGGCAAAGGGAATGTTATTTTGAGATTGGGTTAAGGTTGTTCATGTATTAGAGCAGTGGTCTTCAAACATGCTCAGGGAACCTTTTTCAATTAATGAATTTCCCAAGGAACCCCCTCCTAAAACAGCTTTCCCTTCTACATGTATGTATGTGTAATATATATATATATATATATATATATATATATATATATATATATATATATATATATATATATATATATATACATATATATAAGTGAGGTAACTTATTCATTGTAAGCTTATGCAATGCTCTTCGATAGAAATAGAGCACTCTGGTGGATGGGGAATTTATGAGTAAATAAATATATCGCTTAAATTCAGCCTTACTGACCGTCCAGTTCTGTAGCTCAGAGGTAGGATATCGGCCTCCAGGTCTGAAGTGAAGGTTTCAATCCTGCCTCATGGTACTGGATGGGATTATGGAAAGTCTATAGCCACACTGAAGAGATGTAATACATCGAAATAGCTGTCTGTGGATGACACAATAATATATATATATATATATATATATATTTCTTTATTTCTTTTCAGTAAAAGTGTATTCAAATATTATACAGTATTTAATAGATGGGTATAATGGATAGGAGACCATGCACTGAAGTTTGAATCTGTACAGCTAGGAAGCCCAAGTTATATGAGCAGTATCCTAAGAATGTCCTCATAAAGCACACCTTTGATAGGCCAGCAAAGATTGGTCTCCGTACAAACCAAGGGAAATTATGAATCCCCACCACCCATATATGCTCTGTTAAGGGGTGATGAATAAGTTACTTCTCTCGCCTTTTGTGGTCACTAAGAAAGGGCTGAATTTTTCAAAAAAAACAAGCAGGTACAAATAAGTGATCAATTTAGCATAAACGTACTTTGCATATTGAAACTTCCACTAAAAACCTGTTTTGGGGAGAAATTTAAAAAAAACAAGACATTTTTCTTACTCATTGAGAGAAGTGTATATAGATGAAAAATTTCAAGTTTTTTCTATAAACGGTAAGGGTTAGACGAAGTCTGGATAGATATAAATGTCAGAACACATGAAAATTACAATCTAGGCAAATGTTGACAAAGATTCACTAAATTTGTATCTTTGAGTGGCAGTAGGAATTATACTTGTGTTCCTTTTTTTTTTTTCTTTTTAATGATATAATGTCTCTTGAAAAATCTCCATCACTAGTTGGTTATATCTTCTCAAATATAAAGCGTACCAAAATTTTATGTGGCTTAATATGCAAAAAAGGCAGTTCAATAGTTTCTTTTGGGTTCTCTCTTTGTATCAATGGTCAGCCGATGAGATTTTCCTTTGAACATTATTGTATCAATTATTAACTTTTTAATATTTTTACTTGTATTGTGATTACAAGAAAAATTGTATGATTTTTTTGTGTCTTTTCTTTCAAATATTCTTTGAAAACAAATGAAATGATAGACCATCTGTAATTCTTCAATTAAGTTTTACCTTTGTTAGATAAATATTCAATGCTGCCATTGTCATCACAGAGGAACTGATTTATGTTGTAGTGATATTTTTTCTTTCTTTTTTTAAGAAAGTTTGGGAATATTCTAGAGCTTTTGGTTTTTGAAGAAAAGATTAAGTATTGTTTCTCCCTCCCCTTTTTTTTAAATCTTTCTGGTGGGTGTTAAATACATTAATATTTTTTCCATGGATTGATATTATTATCCACATTTTTATCTCTCTTTCTATCTCTCAAATATTACACTGACTATGTAATTAATTCAAATAGATGCCAATTGATTTAAAATCATAGTTGTCCACCAAGAACATATTTCTAACTGCTTAAAAACTTATCAGGATCATGAACCTGATAGTTGTCATTATTCAATATGTACCCTCAAAATTTTTGAAAAATTTAAAACATATTGCAATTATTTAATTATCATCTTTGAATGTATTGTCTATAACTTTGAGAAGAGTCATCAACATCCCAATTTTGTTTCAGACAATTTGAACTCTTCTTCTTGTCTAAAATTCAATCTTTTTTATTATTATTATTGGATCTCATTAGAACAACAAAAACGTGCTGCCAAGAGTCTTAGTAAGCAGGATTTAAAGTGTGAATCAGTGTCTGCTAATTCATGGAAGTCTTTATGGCTGATTGGTTGAGGCAGCCAGACATAAACTTGATTACTTCAGGCAATGATGAGCATGAGCTTGATTCTCATCAAGGGCTTACTTATTATTTTGATGGCACTGTTAATGGCTGGAATTGGAAGTTATATGAAAACAAAAATTGAGATGAATGTAAAAACAATCTAGAACTTGCTTTGAGTAAAAGTAATTTTTCATTTCTTCACAATTTCATGCTAATTTGAAACCAAAACTAAAATTTCAAAGAACGCTTAGATCATTGCAGTACATTTTAAGATTTAAAAAACGGAAGTTTGAAAGATATCCAAAAGGCAGGTTCATATTTTTTGTCATTGAATGAATTTTTTAGAACCATCTTTATTTTTGTCTTTTTCAAGTGTCAATCAATTCATTCTTTTCAAAAAATATTAAGAACCAGCCAAAACTTTTTGAAAAAGAATCTTTTCATATTGGTCCAGTTATATTTTATTGGAGAAAACGTCCTCTTCATATATTCTGTTTTTAGATGAAAATCTTTAGAACATATTTATGATAGTTCAATGTACTTATGAAATCCCCAATGGATACCAATCGCAAAACTCATTTCACTTAATTTTCACAACTTCATGGTGACTAGAATAAATAAGATGGATACCAATGTGGGGTTAATGTCTATCAGTAAAAACCTTCTTTCTTTTTTCATTGCTATTGTAACGCTGAAGAAAATCAAATCTAGCCAGATCCCAAGTTAACTGAGAGAGAATCAGTTATTGTCTACTGATTCTGATACTATTTTTTCGCTTTAACAAAAATGAATTTTTTTCAATAGAAAATAGAAAGTACAATAGATATTGTATGACCCACATTAATGTCTATGTACCAGAAATCATTTTTCATGTCCTTTTAGATGGCTCAGAATGTTCTAATTTTAATGACTGACAATTCTATGTTGAAATTATCAAGATATCATTTATGGCTCTTTTATCTCTAAGATTAACTCTGAACAATATTTGATCCGTCTATTCCACAGTTTGTGGGATGTAACCAGAAGAAAAACTTGTTTGCTAATATACTTTGAAAGCGACAAAATGTTGACGCTTTGCAGGATTGTCACATTTTGTTAGAAGGGGAAATAATCTGGATTTTATCTCAGATAACACAAGCATTGTTTGGATTACCTCCCCTTCTTGCCAAATTAGGCGACCAGTGTTGCCAACTCAAAATTTAAAAATTGCACTAAATCAACCTCGAAAATATGTCAAAAAACATCAAAACACTCGGAGGGGGGTAGCCATTTATGGCGACTTTTTATAGCTAATGACTATATTTCCCTAAAAATGCACTCATTAGCTCATCTGGTTTTAACATATATCAATCCATGGAAAAACTTACATTTTCATATTTCGAAATGGGGGGGAGATTTCTTTTATAAATTTATACAATATTATTTCATTTCAATTTCTTGTTATTCATGTTTATTCCTTATGGTGCTGTTGTCAATTTCAGTGTATTTAACGATGAACGTCCAGTATATCATGTCAGTAGCCTCACTTTGAAGTTTTTTGCATGCCTAGGGATTTTATTATTATTATCATTATTATTATCATTATTACAAAAGGTACCCTACGTAGTTTCATGAAACTATCTTGAATTTGCAAGAGAATTATTCTGTATTCCTAATGCAAAGTATGAGATAGGCTTTGAGATGATTTTCTGTCTTGTACTTTTTCATAGGAAAAAGAATGTTTGAAGGACTTAAACTGCTATTGAATTCTTATAATACAGCTTCTTATTCCATATAATATCATTGTTTTTTTAACTATTAATATTTATCTTTTGTCTATAATGTTGAGGAGTCATTAACATTCAAAGAGTTTTTGGAACAGTTGAACTCAATTCAAAACCAAAGGTGAAGTTGAAAAATCTGGAATGGAAAAACATATCTGGAGGGAGAAGGGTATATATTTACCCTCTCAGAGGAAATCTGTATTATAGACAGAGAATGGTGAGGAAACTGAAAGTTAAATTTATATATCAGACCAGTTTGAAATTCAATTTGATGTGGCTTTCATTGCTCAACTGCGACATGATGTGAAATCCTTCATTTGAAAAAGAAGTTGATAATATCCCCAACCTATGTCAAAGGCAGTGCCGCTAACCAAAAAAAATCCTTTTTGCTACTGTTTTTCACTTTGTGTAACTGGTAAAAGAGTTCTTCTCATTACACATAGATTATGCACCTATAGAAGGGTATAGAATGGATTGGCCGAAACGTAATAACAACAAAAATAACAAAATGAATGAGTTCTATTTTTCCAAAAACTCTTTGAATTCATTCATCTAATAATCACTTTAGGAAAAATAAAACTAATGATCTCTTTTCTTTACAATTAAAACTGATGTCAGGAGACAAGTTTTGCGGAAACATGAAACTGGTTTGATAGTGAATAGGAAATAATGTAAATCTTATTTTGAGGTGGTGTTACAACATTTTTTACAATTATACATTATGTTTTTTATATAAGCTTTTATTTTTGTGGTCTTGTTCATACTGTGCTACATGAACTATTTTAGTAAAATATTTAACTTCTACTCACAAATGAAATTAAATATTAAAATACAGTTTATGGAGAAAAAATAATGAAAGAAAGGGAGGGACTTTCTTTCAATACCATTGAAACCATTTTAAGGATTTTAAATCTATCAAACAAAATTTCAGGCAAATTCATTATTTTCGGCATCATTTGTTAGTTATGAAAACTTCGCCCATTCACCTCAAAATATTGCCCAGTTTACATTAAAAACAATTAATAATTTCTCGCAAATTCCTGTTGTTTCATTATGTTGAGTACCTTTTTTTTCTGTTTCTTCACATTGTATTTCCAATGTTTAATAAAATCCAAACTATATTCAATTTGACAATCCTTTACACATCTCTAATTTCATCCCCCCCAAACCAAATATTTGTATTTCTGGGAATTTATTTGTAACAAAATTTCTAGGCAACAAATAGTTGAAACATTTAGGTGAAAAAAAAAGATTTTTTACTTGAAATTCATAATCAAATTTTACTAACCGGCCACTGTTTCTTTTTTAATATTTTTTTTCAAATTTTTGTGGCTGATTTATTAAATTGACTAGTTTACCTATGTCGTCAAAAAAAAATGACAGCTGTATCTAAATATATTTTGCAATTGCATTTTACTTGAAAATTATCGAACAGTGTTGCTCTGCATTTTCTTGTTTATGATTAACCAACGTGAACCAGGGATTTTCTCGTATTTGCAAAAATAATAAATAAATAGATAAGAGAGACTACTTCATAATTAGCATTTGATAGTTACCTCCCCTGATAAATAGAGAATTACTTACACGTTGCGTATTATAAAAGTAGATTATCTTATATTTAGCGTTCATATTTAACTCCAATTCAAGCAGTAAATCTCTTTTATATTACTGTCGATCTAAATAATTGATTTGTTCAACCATAATTTCAGTTAGATAGCTTTGTTTTTATTTCAAACTTGAGCTGACACAGCACTGTTCAATTTTCTTGGAAAACTAAAACGAAGTAATGCTTGAGAAATAAAATTCGATATGTTGGGATATTCCCCATGTTGTGTTATTCATATATAATGATTATTATAGGGCAACAACATTGTATCACATCTTTAGCAAAAATTGTATTCAGTTTCCTTTTGATATCGCCAGAAATAAATGCACAAAATGCATATTTCGTTTTTAACGAAGTATCATTTTTATTATCGTCTGCTCGTACGCAATCAAAATGGCCGCTCATGAATTGAAACAAAACTGAACGCACTAAATCTAAGGACCACAACTCAAAAAAAGAAAAATGGTCTTTATTGACAAAAATAATCGTAAGATTTGGCCATTTGTAGCAAAAACTGATTTATTGTATTTACATGATCATCAAATAAACAATTTGGGGTTTCAAATCTGACGTACAAACTAAACAATGGTTTAAATAATTACAGCAATAATATATACTTCCAAATCTCAGGTATTAAGCCTGTATTATTCCATATTCAAACTTTTGATCAGATCATAATCTTGCTAATTATTCTCTCTCTCTCTGTACTAAAAGTTCATCAAACAAAATTATATTTAAGGTTTGGATTTTATGCATTGTTCTTTTAGTTTTATTCTATTGGCTATTATTAATTTTATTTTTTTTTTTTTTAAATTTGTTTGTTTATTTTCAAAGTGATGCTGTTGCCATGATTGTATAGTTTGCTTATTTTGTGATTTAATGAAGTCTTTTGGGTAGGTCAAATTGCACACACACATAAAGCTTGCTTCAAACAACTCATCCGTTATAACATTTTTCTTTTAAATTTAAACATTTTAAAATTCAAAAAAAATCAGTACTTACAAATCTGTCTTGTATGAATGTTAGCTAATTTTGATTAACATTATAATCTAAAATTAATTTTCATCTATAGCCATCTCTAAAAATACTTAGTACATTCCGCATCGAAGTATACGCCAAAGAAACTTGCTCAAGCTAACTGGTTAGTGAATTAATTATCTAGCAGCTGAATTAAGTGAATGTGTTCACTCAGCAGAAGCAATAATTTATTTTTGAAAGGCAGGACTTGGAACTGTTACCTGTAAGCCCTTGTTATTTCAGAAGAAAACGAGACTCATCAAACCCAATGACCTTCCATTAATCCAAGGTTTACTTCTGACAATGAACATGGCTTAACTGGGGTATTTTAACTTGTTTGCTGTTACGCAGCTCCATAACCAACAACAATCAATGTACTATGCTGTAACACATTCTTTCTTTAACCATGATTAAAGCTACCTAGAATTTGTGCCATAATAGCCTTTCTGTTGGCTTGGATTTGGTAGGAAAGACTCCATCAACTTCTCACATAGGTGAATCTTGGCCACCAAATGCCTCATCAGGGGTTGGTGATTTTTTTCTCCGTGGACTGCTGTTAAATATTCATAACTACAGAATGTAAGAATTCATAAGCCATGTCTTTTCAGAAAAGTTATATCCAACAAAGGACGCTAAAAGGCTGATATAGATAAAACATTTTTAAGCTTACATCTAGTATTTGTGTGTAAGAGATTAGAGAAATTTCGTGGCTGACGATTATGTCATTGTTCTCGATCACAACAGCTTTGGTTGTTGTTCAAAGACTGGTATATATCATCATCATGTTTTTCAATAATTTTGAACCAATGTAAGAAAATCGGGATGCATTTATCAATTGCGACATAAATAACGGCCTGACAAGCTGAAATACATTCATCATTCAAAAGATATTCTCAGGAGAGAATAAGTCAAATATTGCATATTGAAGTTTTTTTTATTTTAGTTTTAAGTGGTTTTTAGTTATTTTCTAGTTAGCATAGCTATATTTCAAACACACACACACACACACACACACTTGTGTTGCTCACCTGATCTTACATTTAGAAACTCACACCTATCTATGTGAATTATATGACCCAGTGTATTGTGTGCTATTTTTTCTTTTAAATTTGAATTCAGCACCATTTCTAGTCTTAGTCAACTGCCTTTTTTTCATATTCCATAAAACCAGAAACCATTTGTTGCTTTGACTATGTATCTGCCAATGTCCAGAACTGACCATCAATGGCTATTTTGGGAAAGAACTTTTTTTCTTTTTTTTTTTTTGGTTTAGTAGGCTAAAAGATATGAAAACAATTGAAATTTCAGGATTTTTCAAATTGTTATTTCAGTCAGGTTGCTCTTCATTTACCTTCGCATGACAAGACTTAGGTTTGCAGATCTTGAAACGTGTTACTTACCTTACCACAGGTATGAATGCACTCTAAAACGTCTTGTATAACTGGATATGTTGTACATTAATCATTCACAAATAACTGAGAGTAGGAAAAACTGGTTTGTCCAATTTATATAACCTGTCTATTAATATTTTTCATGTACTAAGCATTAACCAAGACAAAAGTATTGGACTTGTAGAGATCCCATAAAAGTGGTAAAATAATTTATTTCTTAGTTATGTTGAATCCAATCTTTTGTTACTTGTATCCATTCATATTGTTGATTCGAATGTATGCTATATGGATTTTATTTATAGATGTTTTATTAAATAAGTTTCTGGGGTAGATGAAGTTTTTCCTGACAAACTATTATATTGTCTTGGTAGGAAAGTTTCCAAACGCCTTTCGCAATCTACAAAATTGTATTATTTCTCTAAAAAAAGACTCGTAGAACTATACAATCACTATTGTTATTTATTACTTTCTATCAACATGTGTACAAATCAAATTGTTTTGCATTAGAGAACTGGTTTCATATCAAAGATTTGATTTGATGTCCTTATTTCAAAATCCCTGATCCCTCTGAAAGTTTTGTAGGGAATCAGAAAAGGGGTAATTAGAGGGTACCAGGTCAGGCAAATAGGCAGGGTGCAACTGAATGTCCCAACTTAACAGTAACAATTTTTCACTTGTCATATGTGCAGCATGTGGTCTAGTGTTGGTTTGCAATTAGTGGAAATTTAGCAATTATGAGTGTTTTCCAGTGATCGCATCAACAACACTGTGATGATTTGTTTGTGATGAAACAGTACCTGGTAAAAAATGGGAACTATTTTCCATCACCTGTAATGATGATATCCAATGATATATTTGTGCACAAATGAAAGAGATGCATATATCCAAATTACAATTTCAATAGTCATCTACCACTTAAAGCTTTATAACTGATACTTCCTTGTCCGAACACTTGGTCAATTCAGTGCATTGATTTTGCTGAAGTGAGCCTGAGATTGAATCCTTTACTTTCAGACACATTCTCAGCTGCCCATTTTATTTTTTAATGAATGCTTCAGTAAAGTAATGATTGAAGGCCAAGAGCTGCTATATATTTACTGTGGACTGAAAAGATTCATTAAAATTTCCTGTCCGGGGTTTCTAGAACTTTGTATTGTTTGGGAACTTTCTTACCAACCTAATAAAAGCATTTTCAAAACAAAAGACACACGCATATACGTATGATTTAAAAAATGTTGAGCCTTGTTGCAAGGTGACTAACACCCAAAACCTGCAAGCTTTATCAAACCCTTGTCTCTTGAAGGTGGTAAACAAAGTGGTTTATTCTTTTTTAACTCACATGAAGCGAAGAGTTAAGAACTTCCTATATTTTTGTTTATTCCTCTTACTTAAAACTCTAGATTTCAATCAGTTATTTTTCATTATCAAATGATGATATAGTTTCCTTAATGGCTGGAAATTACTGATTGAAATTTTGCGATTTGAGTAACTTTTTATGATTAGTTCAATTTTTCAAAGAAACTTTCTGGATCTTTGCAAAAAAAAAGACCAGATATCTCAAAGATGATGTTACTATCTGAAAGAACAGTTTGCAAGGTTATTTTTTAAATTTAGAAACCTGTTCTACTTGAGTTGAATATTTAAGTAAGATTCTTTCTTTTAAATTAAAGACAGAGAAAAATTATGAACTTTTTAGCAAAGACCTTCAAAATTTAGTCTTATTTTGGTAAGTAAGTGATGTGAATCAGAATTTCTGCCCCGACAGAAGAGATTTGAAAAGGAAGATGGAGAACAATGGAGGCTGTGGCAGATTTTGGATCCAAAAGTTCGACGTAAGAATTGACTGAATAAAACATGACCAAATTGTTGACTTGCTTTTTTTATGCATGGATTATTTAACCTTCTTTCTCTCTTTTCTTTCTTATTAGATCCATGCCGATAGTTTATTTTGAGTTGAGAAGTTTTGTTTTTGGGGGGGAGCGGGGGAAGATTTCACCTAAAAGGAGATAAGTCAACCATACATTCAAAATATTTCATAAAGTTATGTTTTAGCATTTGGTCAATAAGTTGAAATGGTTTTTTTTTTCTATAATAATCTCCATTTAAAAAATTGAATTGTCTTAAACTCGCTTTTCTCTCCCATCAGTGTGTTGGGTGTTATATATATATATATATATATATATATATATATATATATATATATATTGTAAATGTTGGAAAGTCTCTAGAAAAAGCAATAAGTATTAAGATAAAAATTGAACTGCAACCAGTGGTATAGTTGTAATTCTAAAGTAGGCAAAATTACTGACATTGTAATCTTAAATGTCGTTTGAAATTGAGTCAGTTATTATTCTTGTTTCTAAGTATTTTGTTTCTTTTGGTCTTGGCAGGTCTTTTGTTGTCTGACTCCTTTATTTTCAAACTGTTCAATAGCAGCCAAGATGGTTCGATACCAGAGTTAGTGATCTGCTGCTTGTTTTTCCCAGGTCCCCGGGATTCACTTAGGTCTTCTTTATAGTCCGTTTGAGTTGATTTCTGTAATGGCACAGAGAGTATCCACTGAGTCTTTGGCCAGTGCCAAGTTTATTGTAAAGGATCTGTGAAATCTGGGGTCACTCATAGGGCTCAACTGGCCTGAACATCTGAGCCAATGTTTGTTGGTTTGAATGCTGTTGACTTGAGCTTTCTCAAAGAATGAAAGGTTGGTAACATAGTCCTCCTACTTATGTTCATAATTGTGAAAGCGCTCAAGTTTTTAATGTCTCAATGATATAAGGTCCATGTTTTGCATCTGTAAACTAAAGTTGAAATAACACCTTGATACACCATGAGTTTTGTTTTTAAAGATGCGGTGGGAGTATTCTAGATGATGATGAATTCAAGTAGGGTTTTCCTTGGGGCAGGGTATGTGACTACTTTTGTTTTCTGGGTGTTGATAGTCAGACTAAAGTGATCATGTTTGCTCTTCAAGTTATTAATCTGCTGTTACAACTTTCGATGAGATGATTGATTTATTTATCATTAGTACATGTTCTTAAAAAATAATATTCATATCCTTGGTTTTATGCTTATGTTTTGGTTAATTCATTCTTCAGCCTTCCAAAGTATATAATTTATCCAGGAGGGAGTTCGTACTATAGATATGTGTTGATTAAATAAAGAAAAAAAACTGGAATTGCTACCATTGGGGAAAAAATGATGTCTCCTATGTTTAGTGAATGTCTTTATCTTTCAAGTTTGTGTTGATCTACTTTTTATACATAGCTGAAATTTTTTTCAGTCTATGAAAGAAAAATTAAAATATCAGCCCAAACAGCTTATAGAATAGTAATCATAAATTGATAAAATTTGCTGACAACTCAAGACTCCCCCGACTCCCAATCTCGATCTTGAGTTGATAATTCTATCCATTTTGGAACAAAAGAATTGGATTTTAAATTCACTTATTCATGGTTTAGAATTTTTTGTTGGACGGAGTAAAAGGGCAAAAAGATTTTAAAATTCTACTGTAAGAAGTTTCATTTTACTGACTTTAGTTTGGCATAGTATGAATTTTAATTAAATCATTCAATTTTTACTGTATAAACATATCACACTAACATTATAATTCAATATGCTATATTTGAAAAGAAGTTCTATATCTTTGTTGAAAATTTATGCTCCTTTTTTTTTTTCATTTTACTTCCAAGGTTCAACCAGACAACATTAAATATCGTTTGTCTAAAAACATTTATGAAGTATTTACGTACATTCATCAAGTATATATTTCAATACAGACTATCTCGGCTAATGCTTGCATTGTCATTTCAGTCCAAGGGAGAAAACTTCTTGGTTTGATTGTTACAATCAAACAAGGGACAAGGTGTTCGAATTCATAGTTTCCCTCATCTCTTTTTAAAAAGAGTTAATGATAAAAAAGGGAGACAATCTTTTTCTTTCTATGTTCAATTTCTGCTAGTCAAGCATGAGTAAGTAAAACGAATCCCCAAAAGTTGACGGAATTTTTCACAGGGGCTTTTTCTTTGAGTATGATAGGGTTTTCTGATAAGGTAACATTCATGACCCTAAAGATCAAGCCCATCTAAAAGCATTTTATACCTTGATTTTTGTAAGAGAAGGAACAGGTATCTAGATCACTCTTCATAGATTCTTAACTTAATCATCTTCCTATTAATCTTTATGTTCGGGCATATGCAGGGAAGTTGTGAATCCATCTTTTCAGTGCCAAACCTGGATACCAACAAATAGGGAAGACTGAGTTCTCTAGTCATAGTTAGCAACCAATTTAGGGGACAATCTGACAAAGCCCATCTGGTTTGGGATCAGAGTTGTCTCTCTTGCCCCTTACACACCTATAATGAATTCATCTGTGGTGATCATATAAACCCTGCACTGGGTTACGAAATGAAATTATTCTGAAGTCTTCACTACCCAGTCAATATAAAAGATAATTAAGTATTTG
This sequence comes from Thysanoteuthis rhombus, assembly GCA_963457665.1. Classification (NCBI taxonomy): domain Eukaryota; kingdom Metazoa; phylum Mollusca; class Cephalopoda; order Oegopsida; family Thysanoteuthidae; genus Thysanoteuthis; species Thysanoteuthis major. The sequence continues at coordinate 22,490,595 of OY735238.1, read as the reverse complement.
AACTAATGACATCCTGTGAGAAATCCATTGTACTTGGAACATTTAGATTCTATTTTACTCTTGTATACAGAAAATAGAATGTCTGTTTCAAGGGAAATAACTTCTGCTTAAAATTATCTCCCTTTGAACATTTTGTGGATTTTTTTTTTTATTCAACTATAGTTCCACTATTTATGCTGTTTCCCCCCTTTGATACAAGTGGTTTATGAATTTAAGAATTGAAAACGTTCTGTGCATATTGAGTGCAAAAAAACTATGATTTGTAATAGATCCAAATTGAAAACAAAACATTTCCCAACTCTAATAACCTACCAATGATGTACAAACCCCATGGGGAAAACACAAACCTATGTTTCCCTATTCCATCTGGCATTTTGATAATCTTATAAATGGTATAACATAATGAAACTTGATTGAAAGCAACCTTGAACAAATAAGCAAGTATCAATCTCAAAACAAATCATTCATCAAAATAGGAGATGAATTCTGAAACAAAATGTCTGATTTATATGATGAAATATTTACTGTTATGGCTATGTAAGACCTTTTTATCATTCTAGCAAATGGATGGTTTCCATTGTTAGGTTTATGATGCTCATTAACAGGAATTTATCTATAAAAATGTTGACTCTAAACCTCAACTGAAGATTTCTCAGTAATATTAGTAAAATTATCAGCTCCCAATCAGTATTAATAACTGCAACAATGCAAACCTTGGGCAGGTTCATGAGGTTTAGTTTCTATTGGAATTTTTATTTATAAGCCTATTGCAGTGATGGTGAACCTATCTGTAGTGACATACCACAGGTTTCTAGGTGACGTGATGAACTGTGGAAAAAAAACTTTCCAATTTCAATTTATTATCAAAGTTTTATGAGTATATTTTGAATTTTCAAGTTATACTTTATTAAACTCCTAAGTTTTTAAATATAAGCATTTACCTAAAATCAAAATACATGCAAGTGACACTATGATGATCGGATTTTAGAAAAAATTTGTATTTCAACACACCTTGCTCAAAAGGTTCCGGCCTTTTGTATCAAACTCAGATTAAATTAGAGCAATATGAAATGATCCTGTATTTCAGACAGCAAATATGCCAAAATAATTTTTTTTTTTTTTCAATATTTTCAAAATGATTTGTACTTAATCAATCAGAATTCCTGTTTATGTTCAGAGTTTTACTCTTCTGTTGGTGTTTAATTCATTCAGTGAAAAAAAGTCATTAATTAACGTTTTCTCTATTTCACCCAATGAAATTTGCACCTTGTCTTCATTTTGTCCTCTGTACATTAATACCTGCTTTCCAGGATTGCTGTTTAGTCACTGGCAAATTCCCGTGTTTTCATTGTTGGCCTATACACATAGTCAAAAAAATGTTGGTTCTGAAGATGTTAATTAAATTAGGCATCTCTAATTACCTTTCTTTTTATAATTTTTTTTTTTTTCATTATCAATTTCTAAACATTTCGCTAACAAGTGTATGGTTACAGAAGGAGAAATGACTAATTTTAAGCTCAAACTTAGAATGTCCTTGTGGGTATTGGTTTTTTTTTTTTTTTTTTTTTTTTTCTTGTACCTTTTTTTGTCTGCCTACAAAACTTGTATGAAAAGATTTTACTGACCAATTTAAAATGGACACAGTTTAGGTCTTGAATCATGATCCGGTTTTACAAATACATTGTGGACCCTTTATAATGCGGAAGTCAGGATCCATAATTTTCTACTGTGTTATAAGTGAGTCTACATTGTGATGAAGTTTCCTTATTTACAAACTTTGATCCAATCTCCCTTCCTCCAACTTCTATGTGACCTACCTTTGTAATTCATGCAGAAATGAAGAGAAAATAGTGGGGATAGTGTCAGGTGAGGCTAGTCTGGCAGGAAAACAAATAATTATAAAATCACTAAAAGGTTACATTTTGACAGGACTCATATGTAGCTAGTATCTTGAGTAGGAGTTTGACGATACATTTGTAATCTTTTTAACGACAGATAAAAGGGAAAGGGGTAGTGAGTTTTGTCTCTTGTCTGCTGGAATGTTTTTGTTTAATTAATTTCTTTTTTACTGTTGTTGTTACCTGATTCTGTTGGGGTCCTTCTATTTTCGAGTATAGTTATTATTTCAAGAGTCAAATTTGTACTAGCTGAGTGGGAAGAAAAATCTTAGTTTTATGAGGTGTGAATTTTATACATACTCATGAGCTAGTAAGTAAAGATGTCTATTACCCTTGTTAAAATGTTTTTATTCTTATTTAATTTTCTTTTGTTAGAGGTATATTCTCAGTTTTAGAGAAATTCTGTGTGTTATTCCATAATTGTCCATAGCTTTCAGTAGACTCATTAAGATACCAACTTCTGTTTGGACAATCTAAACCATTCTCCCCTTCTTTGATGTAGATAAAAACGTTTTGGACAATTTATTCTACAGTTGTCTTACAAAGTAAACATATCCATAAGAAAAGAGTCTCTTCTATCTATTTCTTTTTTGCTTTGGACTATCAGAGAAAGACACCAATAGGAGAGACTCTTTCCGTTCGGGTATTACATTTTACTCCTGAAGAGGGCTGTTGAATGAATCGTCCAAAATGTTGGGGTTTCATTGGCGATGGGAAGAAGAGATAAGATTGTCCAAACAGAAGTTTAGATTGTGCATTTTTAATAGTATTAACTAAATAAGTTCAATTATATTGAATAAGTTTTTCAGTTAATCAAACTCCTTGTTGTTGACCCAACATTTTGGCTGATCCATTCTATGGTCTTCTTCAGGTGTACTACCCAAATGTGATGATGGAAAACAGAATTTTCCAATGGTGGAACCCAATGTAGCTTCCACCACTCAATAGGAACTATGCATGAAATCCAGGCCTGAAAAGAAAATGAAAACATTACCCAAATTCAATATCGTAGTGTGACTACCATTGGAAAATTCTGTTTACTGCCATCGTATTTGGATAGTACATGTGAAGAAGGCCTTAGAATGGATCAGCCAAAACATTAATACAAACGATAAGAAAAACTCTTTCAGTATTGATGAGCCTTTTCAAATCTATAGAGAATGAACAATACCTTCTTTTACTATTCTCAATGTTTTGAGTTCTTTGATAGAGAATTCTGACTAGATATTATGAATTAATGTATTAAACATATTGATTTTTTTTTTTTTGATTATGTAAAACGATTTTTCTTTATAATTTGTGAAGTTAATTAAAAAAAGGAAAAATGGTACCTATCATCTGAGTGTGGTTTCCTCACTATTGTAGTTCTGTGCAAAATTAAGCTAAGCTTGATTGAGAGAAACAAGGAAAACTAAAACAAAAGTTGGAAAAAGGGGGTGATCAATGAATAAGTTACTTCTCTCGTTTTTTGTTGGGCTGAGATCACTAAAAAAAAGGTCTGAAATTTCAAAAAAACCAGTGGACACAAACTAGTGACCAATTTAGAATAAACTTACGTTGCATATTGACCCCCCCCCTCACTAAAGACCTATTTAGGACGGGAATTTTCAACAACAAAAAAAACAAACATTTTCTCTCCTCATTGAAAGAAGTATGAGAGAAAATTTCAAGTTTTTTTTTTTTTTTACAATGAGCGATTTTAGCTGGGTGAAGTCCGAATAAATAGATATAAATATCAGGACACATGAATAACCTAAACCCAGCAACAGTGGTTAAACCGGTGTATTGTGGGTAGGGGTGATTAAGAACAAGCTCTGCTCAAAACCCGCAACATAGTATTCATAATTTTTGGCGACATCTGTTTCTGTAATGAAATATATTTGTTTGTAATTGATTTTCAAGTCAATCCCACCAAAAACTAAAATAGATAATCATTATATCAAAAATAGAATAAAAAATATTGCCTAAAATGTGATATAATTTATTCGCAAATGAAAAAGTTATGAATTTATGTGTGTGTGTGTGTGTGTATATATATACATATATATATATATAGTCTGTTTTCTTCCTTGTGCTTCCAACTTTTCAATATATAGTAATATGGAGTACTGTAACATAAAGAAAAAAAATTTTCCTTTTTCTTTGCTAACTCTCTATATAGTATCTTTCTATCTTTACCAACACTATGATTCAATTAAAGAAGAAAAAAGTTAAAACACCATTCTTAGAACTGTCGACTCTTATTGCAGTTAAAAATACCAAATAAGAAAATTGATTTTACTGATTTTACTCAAGTTCAGCATTGTATGAATTTTTCTCGTTTTACTTTCAAGGTCTAAACAGACTACACGAAATATGGTCCGTCTAAAAAAAAGTATACACTATATTTACATACATTGATTTAGGTGTTTACGTCAGTATGTGTGAGTGTATCATTGTTATTTCTAAATCTAATGCAAGGGAGATAACTTCTGGGTTCGATCGTTGCTTATACATGAAAGTAAATGAAATCAAGATTATGGATGTCTGTAATTTAATATCTACATAGATCAGGTTCTATTCATTTTGTTGTTTTCCATCCTTTTATGGAAAGTTGATTACATTGTATGGAAATGCATGTTTTAATACTATTGAATTTGCTATTGTTTGGCCGACTCTGAAGTGGATGTTCACAAAAAAAAAAAAAAAACATTTTTCAAATGATCAAACTCCTAATTGTGGTGTGTGTTATTAACACGACATTTCAATCCTTTCAGATCCATTCTACAGCCTTCTTCAGGTGTATTCAACAAATGTTTGTCCTACAAAAGGATAATTATTTGATGAATGGATCAAAATCTTGTTTTTTCCTTGGTCAAAATATTTGCCTTGTCCTATCCAAGACAAGGATCTTCTTTTTTTTTTTTCTTGTCTATTTTACTTGACTGAATAAAAATATTGGATGTATATTTATGACCTTTTTTTACAATTCAAAAGTTGCAATAAAAAGCAACTAATAAAATTAGGATGAAGGTGGAAAGTAGTCATAAAAATTTGAAGTAAGTTTATAAGTTTATAATACTTCATCTAATAGAAAAAAAATAATAAATATACGAGAAACAGGGGAAAGTACATTATCATTCTTACTTAATAAAATCTTCTGCTTATAGTTTTCTCATTGCTTTACGTACTCTCTTCTCTTTCTCATCATCTTCTCCAAACATTTTGTCTCTGGTCATTGGCACATGTCTTGAATGAATTTCTGAATCCAATTCAAAGCCTGTCTACTTCAAAGAGACTCAAGTTCCTCTTTTTTTATGTTTGATTTCAGTGAAATTGACCTTCTTGACTGGGATAACCTGCTCGAAATAAGTATGAGTCTCCACAAAGTATTCAATCGTGTAAACGTACAGGTGAGTTTGATTTAAAAAATTTTAAAAAATAATCATATATGGAGGAAACGTTTCAAGTTAGTATCTTTCAGTATCGTGTTGGTTATGAAAGTCACTTATCTATTTATAAATATAATGTCAATCCTCATTTCAGGAATAATGTGTCTGTTGAATATTCTTGCTCTTCCTTGTCAAACTTGAAATGTGCTAGTGACAAGACTATATTAAATATGCTCATGAGTGAAACTGGATTTTATTTTGTTTTTCTTCCAAAAATTATCAATATGAAATTCACATTTGTAATTATAATCATTTTAATTTCCGAGTTGTACTCTACTACATTGAATCATGCTTTGTCTACAAAATTAAAGTTGACGAATTCTTCAGTACAACCAACTACATTGTAATTTTGTACTGCGCTTATAAAGCACATCAAATCCTATGTAGTAATTAGTTTTAAAAAAGATCATAATGATAATATTATTTTCAAGTAGGCAACGCTAAGGTAGGCACAAAAAGATTTTTTCAAAATAGTTTTTGCAGCTTCTGGTTGATCTGAAAATGTTCAATTGTACTCTATCACTAATTTTAAGATGATGTCGAGAAATGCCATTTTGATCCAATACAAATGACAAAATCACTTTTGTCATTGATCTTCTAGTCTTCATGGAGCAAAAACATTCAATAGAATTGTTACAACACATATTAGGACAGCCCATCATTTTCACAAATATCATGTAGGGCTGGCTAATAACTAGAAGACCTGAGCTATTTCTGGGACAATTGTCCCTTAACAATAGTTTAGCAACTGCAAAGCCAAAAAAAAGTTATGGAAATGAAGTAGTTGGCCATATAATTGATAACATCCAAGAATAAATTATTGAGTCATTTATCTGGGAGGCAATAATCCACTGGGCGATTGTTACGGTGGTAGTTGTCCTGATACTACCAGGGCTTTATCCTAAAGTAAACCAGTCTGGAAGCAGGTATTTCTTGGTGTACAAGAGATGACCAGAGTATTTCAAACCAAGTAAAGGCTGATTCCAAACTATCATTGTTACATAAGGTTTTGTTTGGTATCTGATGACATGAAAGAACAAGAGACAATTTAGGCTTTAAAAATTTTTAATCCTTCCTTGTTTTGTTTTTTTTTTTTTTTGTTTTTTTTTTTTCATTTTAGTTGCTTATATATTTTTATGTTTTGCAGACAGGAGAGATGGAACCTTTGGTTACTGCTCTCACAGACGAAGAAGAAAATCAGATGAAAAACATGTTGTACAGAGTCAACAAAATAGCTAAGGTAATTCAAAAAGATTTCTGCAGGCTAGGTGGGGCTATAAGTGATATCATCAGGCGAGTAAACTTTTATATATATCTTTTGGATGGTCAAGACTTCCTCCACCCCCAAATATCTCTCATGAATTTGAATACTTACAATAGGGGAGTTGTCCCGGGTGTATTATGTCTATGCTGGGAGGTTGTAGATATTCTTTTTATGGGAAGGTCTTGATATTCTTCAGTATCAAATATTTTGATATGAATATGAAAAATGACATATATATATATATATATACACACGCACACATATAAAATAACAATATCTCTGTTTTTGATAATGTTTTGTATAATTTTCACCAGGAAAATGTGGTGAAAATAAGACTGTCTCCGTTAGAGTCAAACTCCACTCCAATGGAAGCTTATAAGTTTTTTAAATATTTTACCTCTAACTGGAAAAGATCATTAAAATTGGCTGGGGGGGGGGGTAATAAAATAATATCCAGGTATTTTTCCAGGCATGAAAATCAAGATAATTCTTGAATAAAATTTGAGGCATTTTAGATATTAACTGAAAAAAAGCTTCCATAGCTTTCCATCTCTCTCTCTCTCTTTTCCCTTCTCTCTCTATCCATCATTATTAAGTTTTCACTCTTAACTGGAAGACTGAGCTTGTCATTGTTGTTAGGTGAGAAAAATGAAGTCAAAAGTCAAGAGTTTTACAAAAGTTCAAAATCTTAGATCTTTCTCACAAGAGATTTTCAGCAATCTTGTAATTCTATTGTATTCTTCTGGTGCCTGTCTCAAAATAGATAAAATATCTGTACCTCACATAAATGAATCACTCTAGCTTAGTCTTGTACTGGAACACTTATCTAAAGAATTATCTGGGAAAAAAGTATCTTAAATATTGGTTGGTCCAGACTAATCATAGAGACCAAAAAAAAATAATAATTCTTTTGAAATCGGAAAAAAAAAAAAAATTATAGATTTAAAAAAAAATTTAGATGGTGCCTGTGGCCCCCCAAAAAAGTGACTATGAGAATACAGAAGCACACAGACAGATGAACAAAGAGGTAGGATTCAGTAGCCCACTTGGTTCAATAATTGGGTGGATCATTTGTGGAACAATGGTGATTCAATATTCAAGCTATGATTTGTATTTTAGTTAATATTAATTCAATGCAACTGAGTTAATGAACCTAGATTTATATTAAGTACATATAATATAATCAGCAACATGACTTAGTAAAAGTAAAAGTAAGTTATTAATTGATCTTACCCCTTACCCCTACCCTAGCCTTTTTGTTGGTCACATGACGGTTTCTATTGAGTGACTAATTTTTATTTCCGTTCTTCGCAGTATGCAACTCAACAAGGCGTGCGAGTGATGATTGATGCTGAACAAACCTATTTCCAACCTGCAATCAGTCGACTTGCCATGGAGATGATGAGAAAATTCAACAAAGACCGTGCTGTCATATTCAATACATACCAATGCTACCTGAAGGTAAGTGTCGTATCCATCAGAAACTAATCATACATCGTCAATGTGTAGACTTTTGTCAAACTCGCGTCCAAACCTGGAGTTGACTTAGTTTTCCCAATGCATCAAGAACAATGAAAACAGAAGCCATGTTCCACTAAATTCAAGGGAGTAAAAATTAACATTCCTAACTGATTAGTAATCATATCTCTTACAGACTTACCTAAATTGACGAGTGTTACATATCTACTAAAATGTATGCTAGAAAATAAGGGATGTATTGATTGTACTCTGACCCCCATATTAATACACTGTATCCCCCTCGGACGTTAACCCAGGCCTGTACTCCGAACTTCAGACACAGATAGAGCATTGGTATGAGTGATTCTATGTCACAAGATGGCCGAAGGCTTTGAAAATTTTATCAGAATATCTTCTACCTCCCAGCATGGACATAATGTACCCAGGTCAAAATCGGTATCATCCTTCAGGGTGTTGCGATCGTATTTTCCTGTCAGTATATATAAGATACAGAAGTCGTAATCATCTTTGGTCCGAATAGAAGTAGGACTGAATGTTTGACCCTGTGGCAACCAAGGCTTGTCGATTTACATTTTTATTATTCTGGAGTCATGATTGATTTTTATTTTCTTCTTTATTTTCAGTCCACATTAAACACTATCAAGATTGATCTTGACTTGGCCAGACGAGAAAACTTCTATTTCGGTGCTAAATTGGTGCGAGGAGCTTATATGGAACAGGTAATTCCTTTCACTTTTTTTTTCCTTCCAGAAAATGTCTTCGAAGAGTAGGGATGCCTGATTTGGCAAGATGGGGAGATAATCCGAGCATTTTCTCAGAAACCTGCCCATCTCAGCCATTGGAAGAGCATGAAGGTTGGAAATCAACCGAGTCTTGAGGCAGAGGTTCAATACAAGCCTCTTCAGGCTGGTCTTCAGACTCAATTGATTTCCAAATGGAACGCCATTCTAATGCCCATATTGGGTAGGTCTGCGATAAAAGCTTGGATTATCTCCTTTTGTGGCCAAATCTGGCAATCCTGCTGGAGAGCATTTGAAATGTTTCCAACTCGAAAAATATTTTTGTATTAGTTTGACTGCCAAAAAACATCCAAAGAATTTAGCCAAAAATGGCCAAAAAATATCGAAAAGATGCTTAAAATGGTCAAAAAATTGCCAAAATGTTTGAGCATGACTGCACTAATTTAGCATTTTTTCCACACTGCCGTAGCAAGAAAAGCTCCAAATTCAGCACAAAAAGTGCTAATTCAGCAACACTGAGCATTTGTCTCCCTGGAGAAGGCTACACTTCAGGAAAAGGGAGGGGGATTCTGGACTGAGGGTTTTGTTTTGTTTTTTCTTCTTTTGAAGCTCTCTGGATTCCTAAGGAAAACTTGAATGGTTCATCTACCTTAGAAGAAAGGATCCTAATTTTTTTTGAACACCATGATCTAGGATCTGGGCCATGTCAACATGCCACTACACAAAACAAGAAAACTCTCAATGAACGAATCAATGGAGAAGAATCCGTTGGCATGTAGTTGCTGTGTTTGAACCTCAGCAAGCACCATATTGATTATAATATCTGTACCTCGCATATATGAATCACCATAACCCAAGTATGTACCAGAACTGATTGTTTAGAAAATTATCTTAAAAAGAATAGATCTTTCATCTAAAGTTATCTGAAAAAAAAAAAAAAAAATCCTTTATCTATGTTAACTGAAAAAAATACCAGCGCAAGATTTGGGCGTTGTGGGTCCCAAAATGGCTATGGAAATCGGCCCCTAGTTTGTGCCCTGCTGTGTTCTCACTTGTTCTTTGAAAATTCTGACTTTTTTAGTGATCCAACCAAAAAGCAAGAGAAGTAACTTATTCATTGATCACCCCTTTTTTCTGTTTTTTTTTTTTTTAATTGATCACCACCAAGACGGCATGCTTCAAAGAGTGACGTCTTCTATTGAGTGACTAACCAGATTTTTTTTTTAAATATATGTCTTGAATAAAATCTTCAACTTGACAATCTTCTCATAAATACTATTGTTGATTCCTGCTTTCAGGAGAGGGAACGCGCCCATACACTGAATTACGAAGATCCGATCTGCGAAGATTTTGAAAGCACCAGTCAGAATTACCATCGTGTTCTTGAAGAAGTCATGGAGACCATTCCAAGAAGAGATCGCGGACAAGTGTCCGTCATGGTTGCCAGTCACAATGAAGAAACCGTCAAATATACAGTTGATGCGTAAGTACACTTACCTTCATTTCTCTCCCTGGACAGGGCCGTAACTTTGGGGGGTGATGGACGATTCTAAATCATCCCCCCTGGGCTTCAAATGGAGGGAGGCCTTCTAAAGCTTGGATTCACTTTCTGCATTTCTACTGACCTTATACAATCTTCACGGCCCCCAGGTTAGGAACCAGAAAGGTCTACCGGTACTTGAAACTTCAGTTGGCTTTTTTTCTTTCTTTCAGAATGAAAGCCCACGGGATCAAACCAGCTGACAAGCTCATTTGTTTTGGACAGTTGTTGGGGATGTGTGACCAAGTTAGCTTTCCACTTGGTAAGTTTGTATTTTTCATTTTAGTCAGGCGCAGATCCAGGGATCTGGACAAACATTTGCTCTAGCAGAGCACAATTTAGATTATTTCAAATATGTAAGTGAAGAAATTTTATATATGAAAAACCCAATTAATTATCCAGGAAACACCTGTAAGTGTACTGCTGGAGTTTTAAGGGGATCTGATCCTCCCTCTAAAAGAAGAAAAACATCTTTATTTAAGAAAGCAGAAAATGCGTGATATAAACATTATAAGGGAAGTGTGGTCTTCACCTCGAAGGTAGTCCTCCGCCCTACTCTCCAAAAATATTGACAGTAAAAGACAAACATGTTTAATTTTATTGTTATTTATATACATGAAAATAGGAAAACCAAAAACCTGAATTTTTAAGTAAAAACAATGGAAGGAAAATAAAAGAATAAATCAAATCGAATCAAAAAAAGAATATGGTACAGTGTCATTCGGTTAAAGCTTTCATAACAGTTACAAGACTAAGCTACTGAATCATTAAACAAATACATCATGAAGATCTGGGATAAATAAAACATACTATCAAATTTAACAAATTGAAATGAGAATCAACAATTTCTTAGAGGAATCATCCAAAACCATCCAAATGGTTGACTGATGATATAATGAATAGTTTTTGCATTTTTACCTGAAGGTATGCAATGAAATATTGTTCGTGTTAATTATATATGAAATTTAATTGAATTTTTCACACATGAAAATGAAATGAAACATATTGCTTGATTTGCTTCTAGCAAAGGAGGGTGGATAGATATCGAAGCGATTCCTTGTTAAAAGATTATGAATTTCATTATGAGCTCTAGTACAGTTATATAAATATGCAGATGTTTTGTGATTTTTTATATTAAACATTAAGGTGAGACTGTGAAGCAATCATCTTCTATTCTTATACATGGCGTAATCGGAAAATAAAAAGCAAGCCCCTGATATGAAACTCACACCCTTTTGCTAGAAGAGATCCAGTATACGCCTGGCCACTTTAACCATTTAGCCACAGCGACTTCATAATTAAATGGATACTAATTATAAAATCTCAACCTAATTCATTATAACCGATATTCTATGCTGTCAATGTTCACAATAGAGACTTAGAAGTCTTTTAATACAAAGATATTGTTAATTTTTCAAATTTTTTTTTTTTTTTTTTGGATGAATAAAGTATTGCAACATTATGACTTATTTTGACAAGTTTCAGCCTTCATCCTAATGTTCGGCTGCTTTTTATCGCAATTTCAAATCGGACCTTAATTCTATGGAAACAATTAAACAGCTTAATTGGGAATGAAGAGCCAGCCCATGATGTGAACTGAACTCTGACCCTCTAGCCTTTAAGGTGTAAAATCAACTATGAAGCCCCATAGCCGAATGGTTAAAAGCAGCCAGGCATATACTGGACCCCCCCTGGCTAGTTTGTAGTTGTTGATTTGATTTTCATCATGGGTTTACTCTTTATTTATGATTATGATGTTTAATCATTACCACAGAATTACAATCCAAGTCAAAGTTGTGCTTAAAAGGAACTGAAAGTTAGGATGACGGTCAAAATCAATTATGATAAAGAGTCCTCCTCGAGCAAATGTTTTACACACTATGTCAACTGCAAGTCAATTCTGTGCTTGAAATAAATTTCCTTTTTTTGCAGGGCAAGCTGGCTATTCAGTGTACAAATACGTCCCCTATGGACCTGTGGAAGACGTAATTCCTTACTTGTCAAGACGAGCCATGGAGAATAAAGGAATTCTGACCAAAGTTAAGAAGGAGAAACAACTTCTCTGGACTGAACTGAGACACAGACTTGCACGGGGCAAGTTGATCTACCGACCAAGACCTAATTAAAAAAAAAAAAGATACATATATATACCATCAGGACAAATAGTGGCTGGAGACAGATTCAAGGAAGGCAGCTAAAGAATAGGCAAACCAAAGCTTTTGCAGAAAGACACACACACACACACATTTGTTTCTGTTTTATGTTACCCTCTGTCATCGCTTAAACAAACCACCTGAGATTACACTTGTTTTCCTTTTGGGGAGGAGAAAAAATGGCAATTTTCAGATAATCTTTTGACACTCCATTCATTATTTTCTTTTTATTTTATTTATTTTTTAATTTTTTTACTTTTTCATTGGTTTTTACCCAATCGCAGGAATTTTTATAAGATTTATGTCTCGTTTTGTAGCCTTTAAAAAATCATGATTATGATATCATTTACAGATAGAATAGTGGTGATTAATTTGATATGTATGAACTGTTAATGATAATGAAAATCATTATTTAATACTGTGCGTTGTTTTGGAGAAGATTATTTACTTCACAAATTTTTGTGGCAGGAAGAGTATCAGGCAATGACATTTCTAAGATGATATTTAATCATGTTCTACTTTAGTCATGAAAATCAAGGAAACAATATATATATATATATATATATATATATATATATATATATATATATATATATTCATGATGCTAAATATTGCAAAGATATCAGTATAGTGCAATGCAATATTTAGAAAAGGATTTTTTTTTTTACAATGATCACCTCGGTGAGTGCGTACATATCAAAAGTGCTACAAAGCGATCAATTAATTTCTATAGCTTCTAATTCATCTATTTATCTATTACATATAAGACTTTAAATTAATTGGGCAAATTTAATGCAATTCACACGGAAATAAAATCAATCTGCCTGAGCACGACATCTTTTTGTCTGAAAGATTCATGTTCCAGCTGATTTCATAATCATTTAATAACTGAATATAGGTTTAGGCAAAACATTTCCGAGTTTTTAATAAACTAAGACAGTTTTAATGAATAGAAAAATATTGTATTCGAATCTTATATAAAAGATGAATTTGTTTGAGTTTATGAACTTACAACAAAATGGTGTTATTCCAACTTGCCATTTTTTTAACTAACTAATATTTCCAACAGAGATTCTAAACCAAAATATGTGTAAAATGAAAAATAGAAAATATGATTGGTCATTAAATATGTTTATAGTTATTCATTTAGAAAGTACTTTCAAATAGTTCAGTAAAATAAAATGACTTGTTTACACTCTGACAGAAGTCAGTTTCATTGAAAATGTCCCAAGAAAGAATCGAATTAAATCTCAAATTCAGATAAAAGGTGTCTCAATAAAATGATGCCCAACGGTGAGTTTGTTTGTGTTGACCCAGGGTAAAGTTCATATTTCTAAATGTGTTTCAAGTGATTTGTATGTATTTGAGTATGAAATAGTGAGTTTGTGTAAAGGTATGCATGTTTCCTTTTATGAATTTTTCTTTTTTATTTGCCTGGTATATTGTGTTTCAAAGTATTATGCTACAACATCATCATCATTTTTTTTTTTTTTTTTGTTCATAATAAGTCGTCTCTCTTTTCCCTTTATACGCTCTTACTTTCCCACTTGCTAAAATCATTGAACATCACGGCCATTTTTGAAAACCTTCAACCGTCACCTTTGACTGTCCCCATGGGTTAGTTTTGAGGCTACTTATGTTTTCATAAAAAACCCTAATTTTTCTAGATTGGATTGATGAATTAGCTTCTCTCAAAAGAGATATTGCAGTGATGCTACCTTGTGAACCAATTCACCCAGACCTTTTTATGTAACTCTTAGTCCTTTGGACACTAGTACCATTGGTACAACTTGAAAGGTATTTGGAATGTAGTACTATTGCTTGAGATTGTTTTTTTTTGTTTTTTCTCTCTTTCTCTCTTTTATTTTACCCAAGAAAGAGAGTAAAATTTTTAAATTAAATTATGATGCATTTAGGGATATATTTTGAATTCAATAAGAACTTGCCTCAAGAATGAACCAGAAATTAACCCAAGTTGCCCCCTGTGGTTTATTTCTTTATGCCCAATTAAAACAGATTTCATGGGAACATTATTTCTTTCTTTTTCAAAATGAATTCCCTCCTTCTTGACTTCTTCACATTTTTGTTGCTGCTCTGGTTTCTTTTTAGAAATAATGAGTTTCCACATTTACAAAAGGGTCTGTCAGATTTTGTATGAAATCAGCAGTATACTATGGGGGACACTTTATTTCGTCCCCTGCTCCTTTTGTGACCCCTCCCCCCCAAAAAACAACTTCTCTTATCTCCAAAGTTCATCCTTTTCTACATTCTCATAATACTGAAAAGCCAAAATGTAGTGACTCCAAATCTAATTCTACTTGTTGTTTAATCCACCTACAAATCCATGAGTCTCGTGCCAAGTTTTAGCAAGTATCATTCTCTTTGGATTCTGTGATTAATTTTTTCAAAATAAAATGGGGGGTAGGGGGAAAGTGTCAGAAATGTTGGCAGCTATGTCGTTAATTTATTTATTTTTTTATTGACGATATCCAAAGAGAAAGGCAATGTCTATTATCTTGTATCGGCCTCATGGATTGCATGTTGGACAAAAATATCCCTGTATACTTTCTTTTTGTTTCTCAAGTGATAATAATGTCTCAATGAGTAAATTGAAGTAATAAACCAAGATTCTAACTAAATATAATGATAATAGCAACAAAAACAGATAATGGTAGAATAATATTGAATCCCTGTAAATCCACAAAGACTTGCCCCACCAACCAGCCGAGTGGGCTACAGATTTTTCTCTCTTTGTTAGTCTGTCTCTGTGTATCTCCAAGCTCTCCTGGTCCCTTTTTTAGGGACCACAGCCCTAAAAGTTTCCTAGTGTACACCACTTGGCATCATCTAAAAAATAAATTTTGTTATGCTTTTTTTTTTTCTTTTTTTTTTTTTGCAAAAAAAATTGCTGGGGTCTCTGGTCATTTTGGAATCAAGATATTTGTTTTAGATAATTTTTCAGATAATCATTCTGGTACATGTGCAGGTTATGGTGATTCATTTATGCGTGGTACAGATATTTAATATAAATTTTGAGGAGAAAGTATTTACTTTTCAATGCTACTAAACTGACTTTCTTCAAAAACCGTCCCGATTCTTTCAAAATTTGCTCACTATATCCAACAGAGTCCTTTTTCTTTCCTTTTTTTTTCTCCCCAACCTTCTTTCTTTCCAAATTAGGCTCATTCGGATTATTTTAATTCAAGATCTCAAAATTTCTTCCACTTGAGAAGGTGAATTGTATAACAGATGTAATGAATACTTGATCTCAACATGAATAGAGAAATGATTTTCACTCCAAGTATTCAATCAGTGATGGATCTCAGTTCTTTTTTTTTCTGTCTTCTGATCAAAATACTAAGAAATTGAATCTCAAATATTAAAATACTTTGGCTCTTAGAAAAAACTTTGGTTGACTGATTAATTTAAGATATTTCATGTAGAGAAACGTGAAGATATAATTCTTTCTAAAGATTTGTCCATCTGACAGTTGCTTGACATAAAAGTTAGATATAACTCCAAGAAATATTTTTGACAAAAACAATTATAATTCTTGTTTGTTAATCAAATATTGTTTATCTAGAGGCCATATTTTTTAATTACTTTTATCCTTAATATTATCTCAGTAGCATCTGTTTTAGGTTTGCATAGAGTCTCAAGTACACATTGTTTTTCTTCAAGAATTATAATAATATCAATATTCAATATCATATAAAAGCTCATGTCTTTTTTTTTCTGTTTGTTGGTTTTCTGTCACACTAAACCAAACTGAAAGCAAGGAAGGGGGTAAATCAAGGCTCTACTGTGTCTGTGTTTATGCCTGCATCACTACTACTACTACTGCTGCTACTACTGCTACTAATACTACTGTCTTAGTAGCAGCAATTGTAGTTATAACAGGCATCTCTGACTTTTAATGAATAAAACTGATGTTTTTCTCATATTAAAAAAAAATCTGTTGGCTTATTGCTTTAAAATTTAAAATTTTAAAAATCGATAGAAAAATAAAATCCATTTGAGGTATGCATTTTTTTTTTCTCTCTGTTTGCACTAAATACATTTATACTAAAATATATATTTGTATAATATATCCATACGTGAATAATCCCGTTATTTTTGATGGTTACTCTGGTAGTTGTGGAATAATGAACAAGAAAACACAGAAGAAGCCATTTGCATAGAACTTACAGAGAGTGTTTGATGTATCTAAAAAGAGGTGATGGAAGCCTTTAAGTTATAAGAACTTTAACCAATTCAAATCCTATGTTGACAGACATTGGAGAAAAATCGTCATATTTAGAGGATGCTGTTCTACAGGGTCGTAGTACTCAACCTAAATTATCATTTATGAAATACACTGTTATTTACATATTGCTTGTTTATAATAATCATAGACAACCATTTATTTGTACTTGTATAATCAGCATTATTGTTTTGTGATTTTTATTTTGAGGAGAAAGTTTGAAATTTTCTAAATGAGCTGAAATTTAAAATGTTTCAAACATCAAACAATTTGAGGAAAGATTTGAAGAAAAATTGTTTTCTAAGCAAAAGAATTTTTGAAAAATCCTAACATTTTCTTCATTTCAAAGATCCAGTTTCTGATAATCTTATAAGGATTGGATTTAATTTAAGAATCTAAAAAATAGACCTTTTTTTTAATTCTGAAAATTAGTTACATTCTCTACAAAATATTTGAATAAGATTAATAATGTTTTGTTTTTCCTCTCTATCTGCATGAATTTTGAAAAGTGTTAAGATATTTATTTCTTATTTGCCTTCAATTAAAATACAAACCCTTTTTTTTCTGTCAAGTTTGGTTCTTCCTAGTCCTAAAAAATCTGTAATTCCTGCTTCAAACACTTTCATTTGGGGAGATATTTTCAACAGTCCCTTTTCTACTTATTTTTACTTATTTCTACTGTAAAATACGTATTTATAAATTGCTGTAATTTTTCTTAATGTTTCTATTCCATTTTATAACATTTTATGAATACTTCTACATTTTTTTTAATCTGTTTTCCAAAACACAAAAATTTACTCTCTTCATGACAGACAAATCTTTTAGCTATCCTAGAAGTATGGAGTGTTGATTTAGTGCTGTTCTAGTGTGGCAAGTGGCTAGATTGAGTAGTAACCCACTCTTTCTCCCAAGACTAGTTCTGTCTGCCTTCTTCTCTTTGGATATTTTGCTGTCCTAGTTGCAGCAGACATTCGGAAAAGATGTTAGAGACGACATCATATTAAACTGTTTTTCTATCAAGATTATCTTCCAAATATTTGTATCAAAAATACATCATTATTGGTTCAGTATGTTTGGCTAATTATAATTGGATGTCGTGAGAAGAAGCGTATTCCTACTTGGTTTGATGATTTTCGTTACATCTTTCCAAGATTATCTTTTTTGGGGTCTTGTATCAGATTGAAAACTTGGGGACCTGTTTTTAACCATTCAACTCAATCTAGTTTTCCAAACATGGTGTTCAACTTGTACGAACAAGAGTGGTTTTCAAATGCATTTGGAGTGTCAGAATGTTTCTTTTCTTTTTTTCTGTTTAGGAAAGTGTCCTGTTGACTGGGTAAACATTCCGATGTCTATTCAAAGAATGCTTATCAGATGTTGACAGTTTGGTGAATTGTTTTCCAGATGCATTTTGAAATGTCTGATTGTTTCTTGATAAGTTGCTTTGGGATGGGGTATCCATTGTATGGCGACCTTGTCTGCCCAGACATTGAAAAGTTTTCCTCTTGGGTTACTTCCCCAAAATGCATCAGTTTCAGGTTAAAACTATTTTTAAGATACAGTTGCACCTTTCAAGCCTTTTGACAACTGTTGAATATATTTATTTTTGGTCTGTAAGAAAATATCCCTATCCCGAGTGCCAGTGAAGTTTGCAACACAAGCCCTTGGGATTTATTTTACTCACCATGTTATGCACATCTCTTACCTTTCAGCTGGTCTCACTTTGAAAAATGCTCTTTGCAGAGTTTGTTCATAACAAAAGCCGAATTGTTTTTGGTGGGAAGTGGACTCCTGACTGAAACTTTGATAGGGGTGTTAGTCATGTGCACCACTGGAACCCCACTCAATCACTCACTCACACTCTCTCTCTGTCTCTCCCAAAGCTTCTTACTGTCTTTAACTAAACTTTCACTAAACAATGTCACTCTCTATTATTCACATTAGGTTTTAGGTTCTCCAAAATAACACCACCTGATTATCCTATGGGAAATAAGCATTGGTTAAGTGTTGTAGTTTAACTTGTGATTGTGAGTTCAATACTTGAGTCAGTCAGTGGAATTCATATTCTCTAGTTCAGAGGCGCAAGCAGAAGCGGAATCACCAGGATTAGATAACCAAACAATTAAGTAGCACAAGATGCAGGAACACTCTAGATTACAGGACTATTTTATTTTACATTATTTTGTCATTGCTAATTATGAAATGTAACAATCGAGCAAATCCTCCAAAAACAGTTCCTAATTCCAAGCTCCATTAGTAATAGAACAATGCTTGCCATATATGCCTCAGCAGTATAAACTGACTCTGGATTCTTGTAGCAGTCAATACATTTGTGGTCTTGTAAAATCTGCAACATAACCAATAAAGTTTGCTAGTGTTAATGCTTAATCTAAGTATATAGTAAGCATATACGACAATTTCTCGTGTTGGTTTGTGCTCAAGTATCTCATTGGTTAATTTACTTTCCTCTTATGACATTACAATGAAAATTCCATCATAGAAACATTTAAGAATTTTTCTTTAAATCAGGATACTTGGATTATCAAAAATAAACTACCTTTTAAAATAGCTTTAGGGTCCTTAATACTGATCCATACAGAAGTAGCCCCGTCATTTTTTTTTACGGGTGTATGCTAGTCATTTAAAAATGATTAACTTTCAAACATTTTTGTTGGATTTATAATCCTCATTGAAAATTTCCTCCCCAAGTTAGTGACGTTATAATTGAGGAATCTCTGCTTTTCATCAGGTAGTAATTATTGTCTATTATGATCTCAGCTTTGCACAATATTCTCCTCAAATTAAAAAAGTCATTTTTTGTTTAGAATACTATCAACTTCAGTTTACAATGTTTACAGTAATAAAAAAAACATATCTGTTATTTTTGCTTACGGGATTTTAAACATGACTAGCTATAAAATGGCTCTTTGTTTCTACTTTGACTCAAAGTGGAATCTTCTTCTCAGTACAATGCTCTCGAGGTTTCAGTTAACTTTGAGGCGTATTCATATATTTTCTATATTCTATTTTTTTTTCCTTACACAAATGATAAAATAGGATAGAAAATAAAATCCTTTTTTTAGAATGAATTATATTGTTTTGTTTGACTCGAAGTGAAATTGTTTTTTCATCAGACAATGATTGTTTGATTGTTTTATCTCACTTCTTATAATTAAAGTTTTGTAATAAAAAGACTTAACACATAAATTTACCCCAACCTATCGACCAGTAGCACGAAACAATGTCATGATCGTCATTGTGAACGTCCCCTCCCCTGCTGAAAAAAAAAAACAATGTATTGTCAGCCATTTTTATAAGTTAAACAGAAGTAGCCCATTTTATGAGTTACATTTCTTTTAAAAACCATTATAAGCAAAAATAAGTGTCCATTGGGGGGAGGGGAAACAGAATAGGAGAGATCCTGGAATGATTGGATTTGAAAAAAATAATAACAGTTGCTACATTTTATTTTTTTAAATGAAATGTGAAATGATGCTAGCTATTGTTTTTTTTTATCAAGTGGATTGAGATTTTTGTTTTTGGATTTAGGTATAAAAAGTGAGAAACCAAAAGAGATAAGAAATTAACTAAAAACAAATTCTTGAACCATTCTGTATATATGATTTTTTATTAGAAAATGTGTACATTTATTTTATACACACATACACACACTCACTCGCACACACACATATTTATAATATATATATATATATATATATATATATATATATTGCATTGTTTATTATATTTTGTAACTGCATCCATGTTTTTTTTCTTTTTTTTCCGATTATATGTTTTTGTTATTTTTCTTACATTGTTATTCTACCATTTCTCAGCAGCTACATGACAATTGTACATTTATTTTTTCTTCTCCTTTTTTTCTGTTTTCACAAATCAATATTTTTTCTGATTATTTTTTTTTTTTTTTTGTTCCTTATTGTAATTCTTTTTTTCTTTTTTTCTTAAATTCTGTACCTTTTTTTTTTTTTTTTTTTTTTTTTAAATGTTTTCCAAATGTGGATCCATCAAGGATGAATACCATGTAATGACAACATTGATTTCTCTTGCCTCATTGGTAACAGTTTATTGATCTCAATGGTTCCAGAGCTTAAAACTTTGTAGGGTCATGGCAAATGTGAGTCCATACCACGGGGAGCCTAGAGGTTTTGTGTTTTGTTTTGTTTTATTTTTAGTCACCCTAAGCAAGGCTTTTTGGCCACTGTTCACATCAAAGAGTTAGTAAAGAGGGGAGTTAATTATGCCACTGAATTAAGCTCAGTGAAAATAATTCATTGATGCTAAAATTGTTGATTTGGAAAATTCCTAAAACATGAAATAAAGTCTAAAAATGATTTTTTTTTTTAAAAGCTATAAAAGAGTTGAAATGGCTCATAAGAGTTAGAAACATTGAAAATTGTGGAGCTGTAAGGAAATTTGTTAAAAGGACTAACAATGAGTGAGGCCTTTAATTTAAAAATGCCAAGACTGAACTCATCAGAACATTCAGAAGGGAGTTAATTCCACATTGCTAATGTTCTTGAGAAGAAGCTATTTGAGCGGAACATGCAGCAAGTCTTTGTATTTAAAGAGAGGTGATGAAAACTTCTAAGTCATAAAAACTTGAACCAGCTCAAGTCCTATTTAGACAGACATAGGAGAAACATAGTCATAAAAAGAGAATGCTATTCTCTAGGGTGCAGCTTCTCTGTTTCAACACTCACTCTGCTACTGGGCAAACTTTTAATTACCTACATTGTTGTCAGTACATTTATGTTCTGATGAAAAAAATTCTCAAATACTATCAATATCTACATGGTCTGATAGTTTAAGCCTACAAACAATTTAGATGTTGTTCAAATTCATCACAATTCATTACTAAGTGATTGTAATATTTACAAGCTGCCATCTCCTTATTGGAGACGTGTTTGTGTTGCCAAGTTATTTAAATATATCTGACCTCATTAACTCAAGTATAGATTTCAAACTATATGCTTGCTCGGGTCATTATAGTCCCATGCTAGTCATCACCTTGAGGCCAGTATTTTACTTGTACCATTTCGTACTAGTAATGTCTGCGGTAGCCAAAACATAAACTGGGCAATATACTTGTTCCAATGTTGGCATTTTAAATGACAAAAAGATTCTTGCTTATTGTAATACAATTTCACTTTACGTATTGTTGCGTTATTCGGAATTTCTATTTTCTCTTTTTGTCATTTTGTTAAATTGTTTTTAATATTTGGAGAAATGAGTCTCAAATTGTTGAATCGGAAAATGGTGAAACAAAGCCGAAAAAAGAAGAGAAAATTGCAAAAAGAAATCTCAAAATTTTGTTCCCATGTAGCGTTGAAGTCTCCAGCATTTTATAAACAAACAAATAACCAAAATAAAAATAATACATTACTTATATCAGGCAGAGTTTCTGGAATTCCTTTTTCAAATTTTGCAAATCCCACCTCTCAAATCTCAGTTACCATATTCCATTTCATTTCCCATCAATGAAACTCCCAATTTTCTTGCCACAAACTTTTTGTAAAAACCTTCCAATTTTATTTCATTTCATTTCATCATTTAATTTCATGAACTTCTTCCTTTTAGTTTGCTTCGTATTATTTACTTACCTCCTGGCTTCTTGTGATTAATATAGTTTTTCCCTACCTGAACAATGGTTCACTAAAAACTGTACCTCCTTGAAATACATTATTTTTCAGTTTTGCTTTGTACTAAAAAGAACGCATCAAATCCAAGATGGGTTCCATTTGCATGTGAGCAGTTTTATCCAATGGTTGGATGGTTTGGTGAAAAAGCTGTTGTCATGAACATAATCTTGATTTCTAGGAAGCACAATGGAGATGTTTCATAGATATGGCTAAAATGTGTATTTTGGTGGGGTAGACACACCATTCTTTTAGATCAATTGATTAATTTAGTTGAATGCTTATCGAATATTTCATTGAATTTTGTTGTTCGGTTGGTTAAAAGGTAACAGAAACAACTTATTAGCCAAACAGAACTGGATGACTGAAATATTCTTGAAAATATTAAATATAAACACGTAAGAAAACCAAAATGTCCTATGAATTCATCCATAAATTAAATTTGTAGTCCTTTATGTGTGATCCTTCTCTGTTGTCTTCCAACAATCGCTTTGGGTTTGACGTCCAACGAAGTGAGTTTTCACTTGTTGAGGCCTATTCAACCGTCTTCATTCTTTTGTCTTTCTTTTTCACTCTTTACATTATATTGTCCGCACGCTAAGCGTGTGGTCCTTCCACATCGAAACCAACCTTGTGTCACATTTGCCTCTCACTCCCCTGTTGGGAGCTCGCTAAATAACTACATTATCTGGTATTTGAAACCATCAACCAAAACAAAACATAGGTTTCTTCAGTTTTCAAGTTGGTCCGGCTGGCTATGTATGTATGACATGTACAGGTTGCACCAATGAAGCCAGAGGGCTGAAAATTTTAACATTTACTCATTATCAAATCTGATTTATAATGTAAGCTCATGGTAAATTGATTACTTAGTTTGTGCCCGCTTTTGGGGGGGGGGTCAGAGTTTTTAGAGATCACCGACCAAACAAAAAGTGATAGTAACTCATTTATTGATCACTCCCTTTTTCCAATTTTTTTTATTAATCACCCCTAAAAAGGTATGCTGCCAAAACATGTTGGTCACATAACGGTTTCTATTGAGTGACTAGCCATACTTGGCATTCGAAATAATCCTGGCATTAACCTCAGGGATGGAATGTGTTAGAAACTAAATTGACCCACCCAATTCCATTTCTTAAGTGATACTAACCCGCCATTGAAGGTTAAGGCCCATCAACCCCTCACATGTCTTTTAGACCTTTGGGGAAGGCCCACGTCCAACAACAGCCATTAAAAATAGTTATGATCTAGCCATACAAATGCTATATATACAAATCCGTTCGACTAATTGTATAATTCGTTGTATGTTTCAGTCCAATTCCTGTTATAATCTAAAAGTTATAATGGATTTGTCCATGTGAAATAGATTAACAGAGCTAATAAATACAATTATGAAATGATATGACATGACAATAAATAATGTCACAGAATCACAGGACGTTTGAAACTAAAAGAAATGAATGTATAAGTGACTGAAAGCAAGGTTTGATGTTTATTTAAAATTAGGATACTTGAATTATTGAAAATAAATTATCTATTAAGATAGCTCTACACTCGTTAGTGCCGATCTATACACAAATAACCCCATTGTTTTTTACGGATATATTCTTGTAGAATATGAAACAAAGTCATACTGTCATATTTGCTTGTAATTAACAACAAAATGATTACAAACAAATGTCACCAATTCCAAACAGTAGCTCAGGTTTATGGTCAACTGTGCAGCAGATGAGCTCAAAAAAAGGCTCCAACTACGATTGAAAACTATAAACTTTTTTATGATGTCATAAGAAAAACAGTCGACTTTGAGAAAGATGAGCTCAAAAAGTCTTGACCACAACTGAAAATGATTCTTTTTTTTTTTTTTTTTTTTTTTTTCTCCGTTCATTAAAGAACGATGTGCAAAAGAAAAGAAAAATTGTAGTGGAATCTTCATAAATAGTCAGTTTCATTTTGGTCAGATCAGTAAGTTAAATACTTTATCGTTAATCCTGCTGGAAAGTTATTATGTGATTCAATGTTAATGATGAGAAATTGAGGTGAGGAAGACTTGCGTTACATTTTGGAAATCAAGTTCATGAAATTCATTCACTTCAGGAAACGAAATATTTTAATAATTCTTAACTTTAAACTATCGACCAGGAATGAAGTTGGAGAAAATGACTCAAAGGATATTCTTGAAGAGAAAATAAGAAGAATGAAAACTCAGAATTCAAGAATGATTTGCTAAGTTCAATGCAATATATATATATATATATATATATATATATATATATATATATATATATATATGTATATATATGCATACACATCAACATAAATAGAAATAACATACATACACAAAAACATCAACAGGAATAGAATAGAAAATTTCCTGCAGCAGCCCCATTTCCTCCAATAGTTTGTTCTATTTACATTCACCGTGTGATAAGGGGAGATCATTTCAAATAAGAATTTCAATATAATATTACATAATTTATAATCATATATATTGAAGGAATATCTGCAAATTACTGTGTTTAATTGTATAATTGGTTGTATGTTTTGTCCAATTTCTATTAAAATCTAAATCTTAATGGATTGGTCGATGTGAAATAGATTAAAAGAGCTAAAAATAAAAAAACAACTATTATTGTAATAATGATGTTATGACATAACAATGAATAATATTTCACAGAAATGTTCAAGACTTTGTCTGATCACACATTAAAACCAGTTGAATTAAGACTTTAAAAAAATCAGAATTTTGATACTTGAATTACAAAGAAAAAGACTACCTAAGAAAATAGCTTTATGCTCTTTAGTGCTGATCTATACATACGTAACACTGTATTTTTTGACAGGTATATGCTTGTGATACATGTATGTACAGAATACAATTTTAATTACAGTACTTGTAATGTTCCAAGTGTTAGTCAAACCTAACTTTGTTTTAATACAATGGCCCCTTCATACCACCACTAGTGAGGTGTTGTATGAATCTTCCCTTATGTCCCATACAACAATCCACCATTTTTTTCTATTATCTTTCTTATTACATCCTATGATGGACCATACTAACTTTAGGTAATGTCTGTTTTGAGTTTAAGTGGGACACATTTGCTCTCTCTCTAAATCATCAATATTGTTTCTTAATTGTCACTTGTTTTCTTTAACAACTGTATTTTTATATTACCCTCAAAGTCTATTTGCAAGGAAAATCTTATTGAACTATTCCTTATTCTACAGCCACAGTTATAGAAAACATCCTACATTCAGTTGTTCATTGGAAGCCACTGCATCATTTTTCTGCTCACTGTCCTTAACTCCCTCAGATTTTTGTCAGATCTTGATCTTTACAGTCCTATGTCTTTGAAGTCTGCTCACAGATTACCAAGCAGGTTTGTGCAGTGATGGTCTTTCCAGTTCTTGTAGTTATTGATCCCTACTACAGCATATCCTTGAGCTCTTTATACAACCTTTTCTTCAAGCATCCATTGTACATGACCAAATCTAGGCCACTTTACCAAACTGTCTAAATACACGAAAGTACACAAATCTTTCAACCAAAATTAAAAGAAACTTAACTAATCGATTTATCCGTGTAAAATTTGTGTTCAAATACTAACGTGACCAACTTATGTGAATTATATGAAGCAGTAAAAATAAATGTTTCCTTAAGTTTAGGTTCATTCTTTCAAGTGAGAAGAGAGGAGACTTTTATGACCCCTATGACTCATACCTGATAAAACCTAAAATCCTCCCTAATTATATGTCTGATGGAACTCTAGAAAATGTAGGTATTTATGACTTGTGAACCACTGTGTTAAGAGACATTAAAAAAAAAAAACATTTCAATGAAGGAAGATTTATGTTCAGAAAATCCAAGACCACTTGACCAAATTATTTAATGGCCTCTTGTAAAAACTTCCATATTTTATAAAGAACAAAAATATGACAACTACATCCTGTGATATATCGATGGATACTTTCTTATTTGGGATAGAATTTTGTTGGACTCTGCACACGATCACATTCATAGATCGCTCAAACTCGCTAGAACCAGCTTGCAAAACATACGAAGCGCTACACATCTGTAATAGTTCCCACTATATATATATTACAAGTTTTCGCAAATGGAAAAAAATCGGAATTACCTCCCTTGAACATAAACAATTCTGAAAGATAGGATCTTCGTTTTTCTCCTGTGAATATTTATACTACGAGATACCAGTGTGCGTGTGTGTGTGTATACGTTTACATTTACAATGTGTTTGGAGAGGTGAGAAAATTACTCGAACTTTTATTATTGTACTCTTAGTTACAATTTTCACTTATACATTTTATTTCAATTTTTCACCTGAGAAGAAAACTCTCGTAAAAATAGTATATCCTGCATTGAAAGGCTTTGCAACTCATTTCGATCTGGGCCTGCTATTTATTTATTCATATATATATATATATATATATATATATATATATATATATATATATATATATATATATATAACACATACACACTATATTTGTTCATGCATAAAACAATTCTTGTATAACACAAGTATTAGATTTTAAGATGAAAAATGGTATAAAATTGTAGTCTATTGTGTAAGATGGGTACTTAATTTGACCCCACAGTTCACAGGGCCGGCACTACTTATTAGGCAAACTATAAAGTCACCTAGGGCGCAGTACTGACTTTCAAGTGGAAAATTTAAAAGGTCAAGCAACAGGGGTGGGGATGCTAATTCTAAGTCTCACCTAGGGCGCTTAGAACACTGGCGCCAACACTGACAGTTCAGCAGTCCCACGTATTTTTGTGTTTTGATGTTTCAAATTTCTATACAGCAATACTGCAATTATACTATAAGCGCCCACTATCTTTATGTTGCGAACTGTTACAATGATAATTATCTTGATTTAATCAAAATATCAACATGAGATAAAAGCCGTTGTACACTCCTAATTTCAAGCAATTGTTTTTAAATATAGATAGATTTAAATAATTAAATCAATAAATATTTTAGCCATTTCTGAAGTAAATGTGTTGCACATGTTTCGCACGAAAGAAAGAAATATTGTAGTATTCAAAAAGTACAAATAACCCTTTCAACCCTTAAGCCCCAGCACCTTCACACACCCTATGACTGATCTCATGAGAAGAGAAGCTCAAATTGATTTTTTTTCTTGGGGGGGGTTCCATTCATTCACTACTGAAATGTTTTCGTCTAATTAATTTCATTTTTACAGTTTGTCTGCCTCATAAGTTAAATATATTTCTTGGTGGGTTGGGAGTTGTTACCTCTGTCATCAAATGGGCTTAATTTAAGTAACATATACAAAAATAACATATATCACGCCTCAGTTTAGAACAAATCTGTAGCAAAAAATTCCATACAATGGAAAAAATTACATATATATATATATATATATATATATATATATATATACAAGCAAGTGAGGTATTTGTATTGGAGGAAAAAAGGTAGTGTAGCTATTTAGCTTTATATGGTATTTTGATGGTGGCTAAGGTTGGATCGTTTTGTGGATACTTTCCCTTTCAAACAAATGAAATTTATTTCTCTACAACTCAAGTCAAGTCAAGTCTATCGACACTTTCAGCTAATCTTACATCTTCTTCAATGTCACCTAACAATGGTTTTTTTGTTGTTTTTTTTTTTTAAAGAATCTATCAAAACATTTCAGAAACATTCCATTGCCACAAACTGTCTTAGTTGACAATGTGAGCCTAAGAATACATAATTTTCAAATGAATTTTTTTCTCTATTTTACTGCCTTTCCTGTCTGCTCCTTGCCCATTTGTATCTTGATTCAAACAAACGATTAAATATTCAACTGAAAATCTTCACTAAATCATACATTTCAGTGGATTAAAAGGAGAAAAAAAAAATTTTCAAAATGTGTGAACTCTCATAATATGGTTTGTGATTAAAAACTCAGGACCTTACTGAAAATATCAGATCAAAGTGATGAAAACAATGAAATTTTGCGTAGAATTTGAATTTAGAGTTACTTAGAAACATTTTTGTGATATGTCTCAATTTTCAACAGTCCTAATCCTGCCCAATTCAATAACAAAACTGTAGATTCTCGGCAATGAAGTTGGAATTCTCAAATTGTCTCAGCCTCTTTCTGATCTCCCAATAGTTTTTCTTGAATACAAAAAAGAAAAGGCAGATGATTTTTTTCGAGGAATGCTACTGTTTTTCTCTTTTAAATTACTCAAAAATAAAGTGTAGTAAAGCTGAGAAATATCATGGAACTAGAGTGGGGAGGTGAAAATTTTAGTCGGAAATGGGTCTGTTTTTTGTTAACGTTATCTTTTTCAGCAAAAAAAGGCCTTGAAAGTCAACTCCAAAGTATATTTAATAGGTAGCATCAGTGTTATTTCTGTCTTTATCTTACATTTCCTTTTGTTTGATCAAACAAAAAAAACTAAGATGTTGAGGGTTAGGGTTAACAAGCAAATTAATAGAAGACTGGCTTTTGATGCGAGAGTAGAAATCTGTTTTGATTTTGGGCAAGACTATTATACCCTAACCCACTACAGCAAGATCATAAATGACTTGCAAAATCCACAATTCCTAATGATATAAATATAGATTTAAAAAATATTTCTCAATCTCTGACATTTTACTACATAACAGAAGAATGTCCCAGAACCTGAATTCAATTAGTCCTTTAGTTTGTGTACTGATCATAGCAAGTGGGTTTTTTACCCATAGTTAGGAGATAAATAGATTTCAGTTTTAGTTTTGAATTCTTTACTCTCCTAGACTGGTTACCAACCGAGGCTACAGAGCCCAGAAGAATGTGCAGATCAAAAATTACAAAGCTAACAGTTTGAAAGGGAGAAAACATTGAATATTGCAAATTTGGCTCTGCAGGGGTTAGGAAGTCATTGAATGATGAAAGGCTGAAACAAAAATTTGAATAACAAGCAGAGGCTAGGGTGGGGGTAACAGATCTCCTTCAATGTGGCAGCTAAAATGCACAAAATAATCCACCTTTACTTTCCGACTGGCAGCTAAAAGTCTGGATCTGTTATACTGTTTTTCTTTAAAACCAAATTGATATAAATAGATATTTGTTGATCATCGCTTACTTCTTAATATTGTCTGTTTTGTGGTAGACAACCAAAAAAAAAAAAATGGCTAAATTAATGTACCAATGCCAAGTTTCAATTGTTCCTATCGTGAGAGTTTTTTTGAAAGGTGCAGAATACATTTTGATCAAGCTAAAAGGTCAACGTATGTTGGAGATATAAAAACATTTATGATGTCTTTTGTATTTAGAAAAGTTGATTTGTTGTCAAACCAATATGGAAGATTGTTGGCTCTGTGTGGATATGATGTGCTACTGATATTCAGTCATTGTTTTTGTTTGGAGTGAACAGTCAGTATCAGAATGTGTTTTTAGTCTGTGTTCGTGGCAAATAAAACTCTGGCCTTTTTGATTAATTTAAAAAAAAAAAGGCCCTGTAGTTCTTTAGATCATGGTTTAGACCCTGAACACCAAGCAATTTCAATTGTTATATTCTAAATAACACAAGATATCCATTATCTACGGAAGACCCAGAAGTAATGAACCTTTAAAATGTATTGAAAATGTTTGACTTTTAGGATTCAGGCAGTCTGAACTTTAAATTTTGTGAATTATTAACTAATTTTTCAGGAAGTGAAAATATTGAAAACATTTTAGAATTTTCTTTTGATATTAAAATGACAAATTTCTGAAGTACCAAAAAGTCTGTATTTTTTTTTTTACTATTTTAATAACATATTTTTGAAAAATAAGGTTGGAGGGAGAATGCAACTTTAGAAATTAATCAGTTCAAATTTGAGTCAATATTTTGCAGTTATTTTACATTTTTCAGCAGTTCACTTATTTCTGGCTTTGAGAAATGTCTAAGCAACTCTACAGTATGGCCTTCTGGTCATTGTGTTCTTTGATAACTCAAAATAGTTTCTAAGAGCAAGAAATAAATCTTTCTGGAATGGAAACTTCAAAAAATGATTGACAATTTTCCTTGATAAGCTTCATTGGTTTTAAATCTAATTTCAACTATCTAGAATTTGGACGAGTCTTTCATGCAGTCTGTCCACTGTAATGTGGTAAAGATACCTACAAAGTGTGATATGGCCAGTTTGATTTGATGATAAACCAGGTTCATATCATTGCTGTCATCATTTCAAGATGGATGCCACATCTAAAACGAAACCTTCTTTTAAATTTATTAGCTTTACATTAAGTTATGACTCCCTCCTTCACTTCAATTGATACATTAACGGGTTAAACTTTTCATCTGGCAGCTTCAAGGTTTTAACTTAAATTTTCCTAAAACAATTTTCAAGTGTACAACAGCCGAAAGTTGACTTTTAAAAAAAAATGTAGGGACAATCATTAACTAGAGATTCGTTTTGATTAAATTTCAACTTTTTTCAAAAATTTATTTATATAAAGACAATTTTCAGCTTTGGTTTGTTAATGCTTTATTTTAAAGAAAAATAAAATTTGAAAAAAACAATTTGTGTTTCTGTTTTAATCAAATTATCCTGAATATTCTGTGTTGTAAAAGCTAGTACAATAATTTTCCAAGTGAAATCCTTACGGTGGTTTCATTACAGTGATACTTTATATACAATATGAAAAACTATCCAAACATTGTTCTGAAAAGAATTTTATCTCTCGATAATACCATACAAAATTATTGTTAAAAAATAATTGTTGAATTTAACCAAGAAATTTAATTCTGTAACTTATAGTATATGAGGATTTTTTTAAAAATAATACTGGAACTTAATTATTTTATGGGGTGATAATGAGAAAATTTCCAAAAAATTTTCTTGAAAAAATATAATTGATTTTCTTTTAAACATGAAAAATCCCAAACCAAGTCATCCCCGTTCAATCCCAATATTTACGAGAATTATTCCAAGTGGAAAAAGTCTGCTACTGATGTACCTTTGCTATGGATTTGAACTTTTAAAAAAAATCTTCAATACCTAAATGATTAATTTGTAGATTAATTATTGATTATGCCAACCAAAATGATCTAAAGATTTTCTTCAAAGAGTCATTCAGACAATTTAACTCCTTGTTGTTAGCATATTTTGGGCAATTCATTCTACAGCCTTTTTCAGGTGCACTATACGAATGTTATAGTGGTAGAAAGAATTTTCCAATGGTACCCAAACTATAAGATTGGATTCGGGCAATGTCAATCTCTCTGGAGAAGGCCATGAATGGATGGGCAAGAACATAGTGTTAATCACGCAAACAACAAGATCATTCATCTGGAAAATTCTTTGAATGCTAATGACCCTTCTTCAAACTAGATTGTATCTTTTTGTCTGAAGTAAATTTTGAATGAATTCAACTCAATCTTATTTTGCTTCCAGATACGTAGATACTATAAAGTTCACTATTGCCCATGGAAAAGGCCTGAATCCATCTCTTCTCCCTCAGCTATGGATAAAATAGCAGGGCATATGGGGCTCTTTAGGCTTGGAAAGGCAAACAGTCTAGGAGAAAAACAACTGATTCCAAAACCAGGGAGCAGAGTCCCTTTAAGGTGGTTGGATGACAACCTTGAGTTCCTTCCGGCAGCTCCTGCAACTATGCTGATGCTTGCACCCCACACTCCTTGGAATTACATCAGCAAGGCTGTGGGGGATTCTGTTGAAGGGGCATCACAGGATCTCCATACACTACGGGGTTGCCAATTTAGATGAGATTTTTCTAATTTCCAACTCTGGAAGTAACTCTCGATTTTGAAATATTTTTTAAAAATTGACAACACTCGACTCTAAAACATGAAGAAAAATTAAAAAAACATCCAAATGTTGTCAACACTGGACTCATAAATTCAAACAAACAAAACAAAACAAAAAAAACATCTAAACTGGCAACCCTGTCCCCAGGCGCACACCCTGGAGGGGATACTCCAGTGCCATTCCAATGTAAAGATGGAACAGAGACCATTTCATTTCTGTAATGTTCACCATATTTCTTGAGTAAACAAAAAGTCCTATTAAGTTTGGCTTTCGTGAAATCAAGTCTTCATTCATTTCATTCTTATAATTAATGAACTAATAAATCATACACTAAAATCATATGAATTTTTTTTCTCTTAATACGATTTTAACGAAGGAAAAATGGTGGAATGATTTATTGTCTGCAATTGTTTGCCTGACCAAAATATTAAATGATGAGAACTTTTTCAAAGAAGTTATCATTGCAAAATAAAATTGGAAATCCCATTGAATAACATCAAGACTAGAACTTATTTTCTTTTTTTTACAGCAAGAGGAATTATCTCCCCTGAACCCGGCAGCTGGAACTTCCTTGACGGTATTTATTGAGCTTAGTGTAGTCAGACACAAGGATATTTTTTATCGTTGACTCTTCGCCACCAATATGTTGTATAATAAAATCGTCAAATCGAGGTTGTAGTTGCTTTCACTTCTCTATAATAATGTTTTCAAAACTTCAAAAACTCAAGGACCCTTTCTATAAAGGAAATATTCCGACAGATGTCTATTTTTATCTTTTTTTTCTTAGTTTAATGAACTACAATAATAATCATTTTTTGATCTTTAAAAATCATATTTATTTTAAATTGACTGCATCTATTTGAATCCTAATGTCTGTGTACAATAATTGTTTTTCTATAGCTGTGCAATGGATGATGGTTCTCTGTCACGAGATTCGAAATGTCAGATTCAGAGGAAACACTGCTGCTGACCTTCAATCATTATTTATCAGACCCCAAGATGTCTGCTGACCTCAACTTTGAAAACACTGCTCTATAACATAGATTGATATAATCAAATGATGGATCAACAAAATAGAAATAGTGGACAATATGCTGATCAGACCAACCCCACTCAGAGCAACCCTCACAACACAGATGATTCCATCATTTATATGCAGATGATTGCTCTCTTATGCATAGTCAGTAATTGTCTTTAGGCTCCCCAGAAACCTCCCCTTTTGATAACAATAATGTCTTCTTGAGATCACCTGAAGAATGTTTCTTCATCTTTTTGAATGGCAAAGTATTTGAGGGACACATATGTTGAGGATTTCAAATGTTACACAAAAATTCTAATGGTAGCTTCAAATCATCTCAAAATAAGAGTATATCAAATAAAATATCATATGCACCTTCTTTTAGTTCAATCGATTCCAGTTGAATAACTGCAGCCAAAGGGAGACCTGAATCCTATCCCTTTTTATGTGGGTCTTCTAGGCCATACTGTTTTGTCTATGTACTTGAAAATTGGCATCAGTACACCATTAGACCCCCTTTTAAATTGAAAAGAAAAGAAGTGGAGCTATTTGGGGTCTTATTTTGACACCTGAATTCTCCAGAATCTGGTTGTTTTGGGGGTTTTTTTGTTACTTTATTTTAGACGTCTTCCAATAGTAAATGCCAGAGATGTCATAAATAGAATTTATTCTAACCATTTTCATTCTTTGATGAAATTTTTTTTCCAAGACTTCAAAATTTTGACACTAAGGTTGTTCAATTATTGACTGTGATGGTGAGTTTTGTTCCATCTTTTTTGTTATGGATTGAGACATTGAAAATCTCAATTGCAAAACAGCAGCAGAAACTTTGAAGAGGAAACGTGAACATAACTCAATTATCAACAAGTCGATTCCTGTCTTTAGTTTTGAGAAGGGTCATTAACATTCAAAGAGTTTTTCGGATGATCGAACTCCTTGTTGTCAGTGTTGCTAACACAACGTTTCAGCTGCTCCATTCTATGGCCTTCAACTGGAAACACAGGTGGAATGAGAGAAACATCAAAAAAGCGGCATATATCAACATGTTGATTGTGTGTTCATCAGATAATAGCACAGTTTAACCCAAGGTGGCTTCTGCTACTCAACGTGGTATAGAAATCCAGGCCTACCATAGAAGGGAAAAGATATTACTCAAATCCACCATTGTTATATTGCTACCATCGCAGAAAAATCCTCTTTACTGCCATTAAATTTGGACAGTTTACCTGGAGAAGGCTGTAGAATGGATCAACCGAAACTTAACACTAACAAAGATTCGATGTCCCAAAAATCTTAAATAGTTGATACCTATGAAAAAAAAAAAAATTCATGGATATAATTGAAAATCAATGTTAAGGAGTGGAAGAATTTAGTGTAAAGATAGAAAAACAAAAGCATCATTCATTTTATGATATAAGTATATCTACTTGGCACGAGTCGGTATCAGACCATCTACCCTGGAGATATGATGAGAATCAAGGCCACTAACAACAGCCAGTGAGATTAGTTTGCTGTTGATATACAGCATGCATCCTGATCAATATTCCCAGGGCTAAAGAGCCCAATCATTTCTATAGCTGGGGGGGGGGATGATGAGTTCATGCCTTTCCAAAAGGCATCAGTGTGAAATGAACATAAAAAAGCCCTAGTCAGAGTTTGAACTCATGTTGCAGATTCCAATGTCTACACACTTACCGCTGCATCTCATCTCTAGTATTAGTTTCATCAGTGGCAATATCAATTTCTTACTTGGAGCACCTTGTTAAATTTTTTTTTCTAATTGATGATAATTGACAATCCAAGAAATTAAAATAATAACACTAAAAGTTACACTCATTTACAATAAGAATTGAAATTTCGAACAAATAGAAGTATCACAAGTTTCCACTTTAACAAAATTTAGTTAAAAAATATCATTCAACGGTACTTATACAAGAGTGGGGCCTAGACAACTAAGAAAAAAAAAAAAAAGTTACTTTCTTTGAATATTTTCTAATTTTTTGAGACCAGTGTTTAGATGAAAATCAAGAAATCTTATTTTGATATTTTTCTCTTGATACAGGGAAGATACCCATAAAATACAATGATACATATAAGAGCAATGTATTTTATACCTTAATGTTTATGGTTTTATAGTTAAGTCAAAATGAAATGAAAACAGAGTTTGAGTGATATAACTGGGTGTAAATAAAGATATTTTGCATTTAATTTTATTCGATAAAGTATTATAAATCAATTTTCATGAACACTTCTCACCACCAGCTTAATTTTTAGTTGCTTTTTAATTTTTTTTTTCAACAGAACAGAACTTACAATAAAACTTCCCTCTCCATAATTATGGAAAAAGTGAATCTAAAGCTTTCAGAATCTACATAAAGCTGATGTTTTTTCTTTTTAATGCACGGGGGACTTTTATTAATTTTGAAACAAGTTTTTCAGCAACCCAATCTGGCAGGTTATAGATTTTTTTTCGAAAAAAGGGAGAACTAAAAAAAAAAAAAAAAAAAAAAAATTAAGTTCAAGGCAAAACTGGTCATAAAAATCAATGATTTATAATAATACTTCATCGAATACAATCAAATGAAAAATATATCTTGACACTCAGACCAAGAAATAATTGCTTCTTTTTTTTTTTTTTTTTTTTTTTTTTTTTCTTTCTTCAGTTCAACAGTATTAATTTGATTTTAAAGACAAAAAGCACACACATTAAGGTGAAGGGTGCATCTAGATTCACATTTCTACAATATCATAATGCTACATATTGCAGAAATGTGAATCCAGATGTACCTTACACATTCATGTTTTCATGGGCATCTTCCATATCAAGAGAAAGATTTCATAATAGAAATTTCCTGAGCAAATATTATCGTCTATCTCTGGCCTTTTAGTTAGTGTATGTGTGTGCATCAGATTCTACTCTATCAGTACCCATTTGAACTAATTTTGTTGAGCAGTAGCTCTTCGGATCGGTATAAAAATTGAAATTAACACCTGAAAATTAAGAGATAGAAAAATTTAAAAAAATAAAAAAATTATAAATAAAAAAAAAGTAAATGAATGAACAAATTTAAAAAGATAATTCAATGTTTACAAATAAGAATCATGGTGACCAGAAAGGAAGATAATCCGAGCTCCATTGCTGTGAATTACCCAAGCGAGTCAGAGACAGACCCTCCTCAAGAGGCTGGCATTGAACTTCTACCTCCAGACTGGTTTGATTCCTGAATTCAACCACAATGCCAGTGTCGGATAATTCTGGGATCATCCCAATTTGGCCAAATCCAGCCACCCTGACAAGAACAATTCAAGGAAACAAACTTAAAAACAGAATGATTTTTATTTCAGACTTTTGTGATCTCAGCAGGTTTGCACTTGATTCTCTCCTCCCACAAAATGAACATTAAAAAAAAAAAAAAAAAAAAAAAAAGAATTTTTTTTTCTTTTAAATCAGGGAAAAAAAAAAAAAAAAAAAAAAGCAGGGAGTGAGAGAATTGGCCATAAAAATAATAATAATAATTACAATGTTTCAGTTGAAATAACCGAATAATGACATTCAAAAATAAAATAAAAAAGTGAATGTATGTGTATACATAATAGTGTTGTGTTTTTATATATATATATATATATATATATACATATATATATATATTATTTATATACATGTGCATGATACAATTTTTTTTTTCTTTTAATATTCAATAAATTAATAAAAAATATACCATTTCATTTACACATTTCAGTACTTGTAACTACAATTATTCAATGACCATATTTTCCGACACACAAGAGACACATTTAAATAAACAATTTTTTTTACAATATATCCAACGTATTGGTATTATGATCAGGTGGCATCTAGCGATATTAAAGGAGGACATCTATAGAGCTTGGAGGAGTTGCATTGGGCACTGGTCCCCATCCCCCCCCCTCCACCAAATGCCATTGTAAATCGTGCATCTTATATGCCAGGAAAATACGATACTTCCTTTTAACCCTTTCATGCAACTGGTTGTTGGGTAACAACAAATTGGATCAAAGATTTTTTTGCAACAACTGAAATTAGTGC
This sequence comes from Thysanoteuthis rhombus, assembly GCA_963457665.1. Classification (NCBI taxonomy): domain Eukaryota; kingdom Metazoa; phylum Mollusca; class Cephalopoda; order Oegopsida; family Thysanoteuthidae; genus Thysanoteuthis; species Thysanoteuthis major. Next base: position 22,453,330 of record OY735238.1, on the reverse strand, counting down.
AGGAAAGGGTTAAAATCTTTTCAAAATTTCCAAATAAAAAATTTGAATAAAAAAAAAAAAAAAAAAAATACTAATTTGAAAGTTATCAGAATTAGACCTGCCCAAATGTTTAATTAATCCAACATTTTGGCTCTAGGAATCAAGGCTTCTTTGCAACTTTGCCAAGAAATTTCTCTTAACCCATTGTACAATTTTTTTTTTCCTTCTAGGTAGACATTCGTCAGTTCCTTCTCATAGTCTCATGACAAATCAATGTATTGGAATGGGAAAAAAAAAAAAAAAAAAAAAAAAAAAAAAATTAAGTACACTTATCTCTAAGTCACACTAGACTTTACTAAGCCACCTACCTGACCCAAACTCATCGGACAGTGATAAAGGGTTACATAGATCTCTGCATCAGCTTGGCTAGATCAAAAGGCGTCAACATGCAACTGACTGACATTGCTATGAGAAGGGATGTCGCAGAATCAGTAAGACAGATAGACAAAAATATTTAATGAAAATTAAGTCGTACACTTTCCCACTCTCTAACCAAGTTTTTCCACAAACAAGTACATAACTGCGGTACAAAAACGAGTCCATTTTAGGATGGATTATTATTGTAAATCGAGCAGCCTCCTACAAACAAGTGGAGGGGGAGGGGGATTTACAACAAAAAAAAATTTTTTCTAAGAAAGAGGCTATTGAATTTTGTATTAGCAATCTACTAAGATATTTCAATCTATTTTAAACTTTCATCACTGCATTTGAACATCATTGATTTAAGAATGAGAAATGAAAAATTTAAGAAAAATCAAATCATGTAAATAAAATGAAAATGAAGCAAAATATCACTGCCTAAAAAATTAAATTCTAAAAAATTTTCAAACTTTATGCTTCACAAAATTAGAACACCTACAACATCAGTCATTTTCCACAAAACTAAAAAGACATGATATTTTGCAGAAGATGTTGATTCATCAAGGTCACCAATTACGTCAGATGGGGAGATAATCCCAGTTTTTTCTTAGAGATTTTACCAACACAGGCACTGGAATGGCATTAGATTTGAAAATCAATTGAATCTGGAGTTAGAGATTCATTAACCACCTTTTCGTAGCAGGCCTAAAGAAGCTGCATCCAGACTTGCTCGATTCCCAAATTTGATACTATTCCAATGCCTATTAGAGTCTCTGAGATAAAATTCAGATCATTCCCACTTCTGGCTAAATTTGCCAACCTTGGTTGGTAGTGAAGATATCTGTTCTATATAATATTTACTCATTTTCTATTGCTAATGAGCTACCCCCATAATATCAACAGGACATAAAATTACATAAGAACACAGATCTATGAAGTAAATTTTTTAAAATAAAATGACAGCCAAATTCTACTCATAAAGATAAGGTTCTACTAACTAGAAACTGTGTTGGTTCCTTCACAATTACAAGTGTGGAATGTACAAGGATTTGTGTTATAAAAAGGTGGACTTATAGGAAAAAACACATTCAAACAAAACCTTTCATTATTGGACTCGACTTTTATGATAGACTATTAAAGAGAAAAATTAAAAATTGATAGTAAAAAGTATTATCAGTAGGTTTCAAGATATTTGGAAACTATATTCCACAAGATCATTACATCATTTTTTCCTTCCCGATGGTATTTTAAAAATAGATTCATTACAAAAATTCAGGGATCGTGGACCAATATTCTCCCAGGGGTGACTAAAAGAGGTGTCCGACATATGGTTATGGCCAAAAAAAAAAAAAAAAAAAAAGAACTAGTTTCTACTATGATCATCTGAATTCCAGGGGCGGGGGGGAGCTATAGCACCCCCTAATTCTCAGCTATTACATACAGGGTTCTCTAACTCATGAAAAGGTTGTTAGATTTAGCTTTAGAGAATTTCATACGATGTAGTAGAAACAAACTGCTTTAAGACCCGATAATTATCCTAGCCATGCAGCACTTTTGAACATTACAAATAAAATATGAAAGTGATACAATTTTCTAGTCAGGAAAAATGTTAGTCTACGAATATAATTGAGAAGCCAGACAGGTCAAGAGCCTAATGAGCCATTAAAAAGCTCAGAAAATTGGATTTAAAGTTTGACAAAATTTTACTTGCAATGTACAATTTCCATTTTGAAGCTTGAACATAGTAAATCATGATTCTGATGTGGATTACATTAATGAAGTTAAATGCAGAAAGTGAGATTTCTCATCTTTTTTCTACAAAAAAAAAAAAAAAAAAAAAAAAAAGCTCCCAATCTTGGCTTATTCACACTTTTTAGTATCTTAAGAACATTTTCATGGTTATTAGAATTAACAATTAAGTATCAAAGCTACATAACTAAAATGAACTTCTTAAAATAGACGGACGATTTTCAGAACTTCAGTAAAAAAGATATCAGTGATTATGTTCAAATAACATGCTGCATTCATACAAGATTTATTGAATATGAATCGGAAACATAATGCAGACAATTCAAGCTTCATAAGGAGTTAAAAATATGAGAATTGTTACCATAAAAATGGAAATATCACAAGCAAAATTTTATCTGTGAACCTGATTTTCTTATCTTTTTTAAAAATGGCCCATTGGACGCACACACACTCAAATGGGAGAAATAAAATTAATAAAAGTTAATTTCTCTTTGATCTCTTTGATGAATCAAATATTAATTTTCCAAAAAGAATTTTTCATCTTAAATCACAAATGATTTTTTTATATGAGAAAATTTCAAGGAAAGAAATACTAGTAAAAAAAAAAAAAAAATAGATAAATAGAAATAAAGTTCTTCAGTGGATTTATTTCATTTAAAAGCAAATTATCCAATTTGACAGGCATTTAGACTCCGGCCTGAAATTAAAGTTCTACATTTTTCATTTTGAGTAATTTTTACCTCAATTTTTAGTTCCTTTTTATCCCAATTTTGACCAACCGTAATCCTATAGCGGCAATTAAACAGCGTAATCAGAAATAAAGAGTAAGCCTATATTGAGAATCAAACTCACACCCTCTCACCAGAGGGAAATCCAATATATGATTGGCTGCTTCAGGCTATTTGACTACAGGATTCCATGATTTAATAGTAACTCATTTAAACTTAATTCCTTACGAACGATACTCAACACTTGTAGATGTTTACAAGTGAGATCTTGCACTTGTGATAAAAGCAACTAAAAATTAAGATGAAGTTAAAAAAAAAAAGTCAAAATTAATAATGTTACAGTACTCCATCTTATAGGAATAGATTGAAAAAAAAAAAAACCCACAAATAAATTGAATATCTCACATAAGTGAATCATCATAACCTTAAGTGTGTATTAGAACTAATTATCTAAAAAATTGGTTGAAGTTTAGGTTGCCGATTTCTGATAGGAATTACGTGATAACTCACACATGTATAAGAACGATTGAAAAAAAAAAAAATCTTTCAATCTTTTATCTAAAATAAATACCAGTGAAAGATTGGGGCATTTTTGGTCAAAAATGACCATAAAGACCAAAAAAAGGCAACAAAACGTTTTTAGATAGTGTCTAGTGGTGTTGAGGATGTAGCTCCAAAAATGTGACCAGGAGTGCCTGGAAACACACACACACACTCAAAAGAGAGGAGAATCTGCAGCCCACTTGGCTAGCTGGTTGGTCAGGCTATTTATGGGGCTATGATGATTCAATATCATTGTATTGAGGTTCTGTAGTTTATAAACCTCTTCAGCTAAGGTCATTCAATAAAAAGATATTTCTAACCCATCAATCTCTCTTAATACTCAATAAGATGATAATGGTTATTGTTTAGGCACTGCAACACTTAAAAGAAATTGTTAATACTAAATATAAGCAGAATAAATCTTATAAAATCAAAACACCAAAGATCTGTAACCCCTATTTAAACTAGTTTGTCAATCCAAAGAATTTAAAAAAAACATCAGTTACAGTAATGTGAGTGTAGATATTTAAAAATTTCCATCAAAACACTATACTTTATAAGATTTTTTAAAAAGCCTAAGAACCCCACTGCCTTCTCTCTCACACAAAGAACTTACATGTTTTAACAGGAAAAAGGTCTTAAAATCTAATAAATCTGACAGCATAATTAAAATGAACTCCAAAATCCTGTTAGCTCAAGTTAGATTGTTAAACAAATATTTTACAAAGTGTTTTAACATATTTTTATAACAAAGCCTTTAAAATATGGAAGAAAAAAAAAAAATAGTGACTTAACATCTATATCTTTTAACTAATCCCCCAAACTCCCTGCCATTAAGCCTCTGCAAATAGAAATGGCTTCTTCAACCAGTTAGACAATAAGAGACTTAACTTTCAACATCCACCAAAACTTCTGAATATTCTGATAAGGGTTATAATATTCAATGCACTTGCAAAATGCAGTAGATTACCCGTACATTTTCAGGGTCTAGGCCTTGGAGAAATCTTTCAATGCATCCCATTTCATTAAAAATCAAAGATAAGCTAGTGATCTTTAGTCTCAAACTAAAATTAAATGACTATTTCAGACTAGTTCATGAATTCGAAGGGAGACAACTCTAGATAAAACCCAACGAATCCAAGAAAATATGATTGGTCTTCTATAGTCAAGAGGTCAGCACCGCATTGGGGGCGTAATGATTAACAAGCCAGTCTAGCAAATAACGACCGCACAAGAGTCCTACTGGGAAATAAATTGCACCCGCTTTTTGTCTGAGCTTTTGACCTCAGCACATGTTGCATTGCTGTGAATGGTTTTTTTTGTTTTTTTTTTTCAAAACCATTGACAAATAATCAGGAGCATTTGTGACACCCATTGGAAAAACCCATTCCAGACTTAGGGAAATATACAGTCTAGATGTCTGGAGTTGTTTTAGTTAATCTGATAGGGTCCCTCAAGGCCATTACTAGCTTTCTTTTGTGCTGCAAATTTCAAGCTCAGGGTAAGGTTCAATAGATAAGTTGTATGCATTTTTTCATGTAAATTTTTTTTGAGTAAAAAAGAAAAAAAAAAAACAACAAAAAAACTCATCTATTAGTATATACAGTACTAATACTTGTAGCAGGAGTGCCTCATCTTATGGCCTTATATCAAACTTATTCTATAATTAGCAAATATACTCAATTAAACTTCAATGCCATCTTAAGTAGTTAACTATTGCAGCATTTGCCAATTTTGGAAGTGTTCCAGGAAACCAGAAAAATTTACTTTAAGTCATTTGATTGTCATGTAAACATGAATATACTGTATATTTTAAAAGATGAGACAACACTTGAAATATCTAAAAAGATACCCACTCACCCCCAGAAATAGAGCTACCCTATAGGCCTGATGCAAAAAAAAAAAAAAAAAGGGGGGGGGGGTGGAGCCTAAAACCAATATTCTGATTGAAATAAGGGTCCTGCCTTATCTGCCAAAATATACAGTATAAGTTAGATATAGACTGCCATATTTGAAGTTCACAACCTTTCAATAACATCATTTTCAGAATTAAAGCCATTTTGGTTAGGGTCTGTACAAGTCCCCTCCATTTTTTTTCGGGGGGGGGGGGGGCATAGATCAATGTAAATTGTACATCATAGTAAAACTAACTAAACTTGCCTGAAATAGTGATTTGACATATACTGTAACTCAATAGGGCTCAAGAAATTCAGAGATAGTGGATTGACCATTCATTCTTTTCATGGTAGCCAGGCATTCACGTTGTAGAAAATTACGCAAAAGGAAGATGATTAGATTGATATCATGGAAGGCACAGATTAACAAATCTACACCTTGGTCAGATAAATATTTCAGTGAGTATTGCCAACCAACACACTTCTGTGCTTCTGTCACTTTATTTATCCAGGGAATCGTTTTTTTTTTCTTTCTTGAAAATAATTTAAAAAGGGAAGTAAATATTCAAAATAGTGATCAGGGCAGAGCTTTCCAAACGGTGTGTTGCGACACTTTATAGTGCCGACAATCGTCTCTAGATGTGTTATGAAATTGAGTATAATTTTGCATTCCTTTCAAAAGATACTTTCCTTGAGTCAGTTGAACTGCTGGGATGACATCATATATTTGGTTTGACTAACAAAACAAGCAAGGTGTTGAAGAAATAAATCTTATTTTTGTAAGTGAGTCACCAATGTGAAAAAGAATGGAAAGCGTGGGTAATAAAAACCCAAGCAGCATGACAGTCACATGACATTTGTTGAGCATTTCTGATTGGTTGATAAGTGTCAAGAATCACTGATAGCAGCTCTACACCACAATCCTTTTGGTCAGAAGCATGGGTGGTGCAAAGAGGTGCATCTGCATCCCTCAGGGAAGGTACGACAATTCATTTGCAAATTTTTGGTTCTAAATCATGTGTACTCCATAGATTTAATTAGTTTGGTCCTCAAAATAGTCTTAATAAGAGTCAATTTGATTCAATTTTTTATATTTTTCAAGTAGGAGGGTAATTCATACATGGTAGAAGTATTCAGGATACCTCAACCCTTATTTGACCAAAAAGCGATTCAAACCTTTTCTGTCCGTATAATTTTTTTACCTTTTGGCTTGGTTCTAGTGTTTGCCGACATAGCTATACATACCCACTCAGTGGACATGAAATTATGTATTGATACCTATTACTAGTATTATTTTCAAAACCCTTCCCCAGATACTAACAGAATTAAAATTCTAAAATCATTCCCCTATTTCGAAATTGTTTTTCAATGACTTGATTCCTTCAGGCTATCCAGAATTTTTTTTTTTTACAGAAGTTTCTAGCTCCTCAGCCAGTGCTTTTTTAGAAAAGAGTATTGATTGGGGTCCTATAACCCAGACAATTTTGACCCAATCATCCGAATAAGACTTTGCATATATCTGTTTGTGCCCCCACCCCAGGAAAATATATCCTTTTGCAGTGACTAAGTCCCTGTTTCTATTGCATGTATCAGCTTAGTGATCCTCACAACATTCAGTCAAGACCAGGACTTTATTCCTAAATAAATTTTTCATGACCACCCCCCTTTTTAGCAGAGCACAAGTCAATCAAAGGGATGCCTCCACACTAATCACACAGGGTACTCAATAAGCTGCTGAGTGCACATGGAAATTCGTTCTAATGAAGAGTTTTCCACACCCATACTGAGAATCAAAACCAGGACCTCCAGTGTACGAGGCAGACAAACATTATACTATCCGAGCAGAGATACGGGTAACACAGGATAAAACAAAAACAAATATTCATTACTATTCTAGGAGTTTTTTAGGTTAGCAACGTGATATTTGTTCCAGGATAGTGAGAGTTATTTCCTGACTGATTTTGCCTGAAAAGTATAGAAAATGGCTGTAAATATTCTAAAAGCAAGTGTCATTCAGATGTAAACTCTCTGCAATAATGATGACTCTTAAAAGGCTTCAATCTTGAGACAATGATAAGCCACAACAAGAAGAATCAAGTGAGGTGGACTTTACAGAAACAAACAACTAACAAGATTAGTTAGTTTAGTCACTCTAAGGTGCTTAATTGCCAGTGGGGGGGGGGGTCAAAATAATCAAGGGGGTCGGAAAATCTGTCACAATTTAGGAGGATCTGAACAGAGTCGTTTGAGAAAGATTTATAGTGGGGCTAGAGTAGGCACGTGCGAAGTAAAAACATACAGTATTGGCAGGAACAAGAAAACTTGTTCTCAAAGAAAAATTAAACTGAAGTCTTTTGGTGGTAAAAAATTTGAAAATTAAAAAAAAAAAAAAATAAAAAATATGAAATTAACATATACAAATCAAACTTTTTGTGCTTTACAAACACAATTACTTCAACCAAATCCTCCCCTTTGCATTGTTTATCATAGTTGTCTTTTGGTGGACAAATTCTGACTTATCTGTATACCCCCCCCCTTCGACAATTAGTAGGGAGGTGAGACTAGAGGTAGACTTACAAGAATTACTTTTTAAGAGTCAGGGTGAGGTGGGAATTTTCCCCCTAGCAATAGGTCCTCCCATGCTGCAAGGCATATTGGACAATGGTTTGTCTCCATTTTGAACAGTCTATGGAAGTATCCTACATGCTCTCCAGCTTAGCCCCAACTCTCTAAAGGCCTTCGGGGAGTGTGTGTAGGGGGAGTTCTTGATCTACTTCTCCTTCCCCTCCTGTTTGATGGAATCCACCTCATCACCATGAAAGCATTGCAATTTTCTGGTAGGCGGAAGGTGTCCCCGGCTAGCTTTCTGCGTCTCTCCGATGAGGTCAGTGAGCAGTTTCTGCTCACTTCTCCCGAGTATAGTTCTTCATTAGTAAATTCAGTCTCCAGATGAGATTTAAAGAATTCTTCTGAGGCACCTTGGCTGAAAAACATTGAGCTTTTTCATGATCTTTGTAGTTATTTTCCAGGTTTCATTTGCATAGGATGGCTGTAGGAATGACAATGCTATTGTAAAGCAGTGTTTCGATTGAATGGAATGGCACTCACAAACCAAACAGATTTCCTGCGATGAAATATTCCAGAGACCTTTCCATGTCTGCAATTGATATCTAGTTCAATGAATCCCTCAATGGAAATTATGCTTCCAAAGTATATAAAATGACTTCTTCAATTGGTTCAGCTACAATATTCACCATTTGGTTTATCGTCCCTAAAACTTGCATGTATTTTCTTTTTCTTTCTTCCAGTTACTGAATCGGGGTCCAACTTTTCCTCGCTGCTATCTGACCATTGTTTGTACTTGGGTTAAACTGGTTCCAGGAAGAGCTAAATCATTAGAATGGATTCTGTTCACTGGATGCCCAGGTCATGATGGTTAAGCACTTTCATCACAAAACCAATGAGAAACATTGGAGACAGAATACAGTGTTGCTTTCCATATGGATTTAGAAGAAAAAGTCCGTATTTGCTCTTGTAGACTTGATACTGCAGCTCAATTCAAAGTAGATGTTCTTTAACACATCGGCAAACTGATTGGGGTGTCATAAGTTAGCAGGATTTTTAAAAATGTTCCTCTGTCAATGCTGTCAAAGGTCTTCTTGAAGTCAACGTTCCATCATTTAATAACCTTAGTGCTGACAAATCAGTAAGAATATGTACTTCAATTTTAGAGTTCATAAAATAGCTTGAAACATGGTATTTAGTTTAGAACTGCTCCATACCCTCAGGAATAGAGTAAATATGAAAGCTGCACCTTTTGTTCGTTTCTGCAAATAATTCAAAACTTTTTTATGTTCATACAAAGATGGAAAGAGACAGTTGTCATTATCCTTGTTACTAAACTGAAAGTTAACAGTGCAAAAACAGACTGAAGAGTATTTGCTTCCCTGCCAACGTTGAAACCTATCATTAAGTTGAGATGTTAGCCACCTCAGAGCAGAACCGATTCAAACTACGCCATATAAGTCTACTCGAAGCAGCCATAGCAGATTACTCATCCAGAAAAGGCTTTGCAAAAGAGGTACAGTGTTATTATACATTTTACACCAGGAAAGGTTTGAACCATGAATTATTTCAAGGAAGGGGGAGGTTAAGAGAAATTCCGACAAGATGGTTTTTGGATTCACGAGAATAACTTTGTATATAAACTACCATTCCTCATGATATTTGGATATTCACTTAAAATATCAGTCCACAACAAGCAGTGCAGAGTTTTACAGAGTGAATACAGTAAACATGACTCCGTCAAGAATACATTCAAATGTAATTTGTACATGACCCATACGGCACTGGCCGCAAATATCATACAGAAAAAAAAAATATTGTTGAACAACCGTAGCTATCTAAGACGGCAAAGGATACTATCCTTTTTCACCTTAGCATGTGTGTTCATTTGTTCCAATGCTCCAGACCATACCGTTCTGAAAATTTTCAGACTTGAAAATCGGCATCAGAGCTCCATTAGACTAAAGAGTCGTTTTTAGATGGGGGGGGGGGGGATAAGCTTTTTTTTTTAAAAACCTTTTTGCAGTCTTATCCTGATGTGTTTATTAATGACATCTAGATTCTCCAGAATTTAGATGCCCCCCCCCCGTTTTGTTTACTCTATTTTAGATGTTTTCCAGAGGAGAACACCAGTGATGTCGTGAATTAGAATTTATTCCGACCATATCTATTCTTCGATGGAATTATTTTACGTGACTTCAAATTGTGACGCTACGGCTGTTTTATCATCGTGATGGCGAGTTTAATTTAAAATTTGGATATAAAAGCTGCTCACGTGCTTGAAATGGTTTTATAAGAGGCCTTGATTCTATTTACAAAGTGAAAAATTACTCAATGCAACAATGTAAGGTCAATAATTGGGTAATTATTTGGCTGAGTTTTGCAAAAAAAAAAAAAAAAAAAAAAAAAAAATGTTACTTTACAAGAAAATCGAGTACGGAATCTAAAATAGTTACCTCCCTTTTTTTTGTGTGAACGTCAGCCAAACGGTTACCAATAACTGTTATAACACAGAAACATGAATTTCAATAGTTTGACAAGTCAACATTTTACTTCTGAAATTGAACGAGGTGCAAATCACTCATCAGCTCGCACACCGCTTTTTCTTAAAATAAAATTCAGTGATATATATAATACCAATTGTTAAAGATAATTTCCGTCAGAAGATAGGTTTCATATTTTTACTACTACTAAAAAGAACATAAAATGTTTATGACAGCGGTTCCCAACAGGGGGTAAGGCTATTGAGTAAAAACAAAAGTTGTGGTGAATGTTTTTGGCTTAAGGGTAGCAGGGATGTGCAATGCAAGATGGGAGTATGACAAACGTTTTTTTTTTGTCGTTTTTTTTTTAGAATTTGCAAGTCCAGTGTCACCAATTGAGATTTTTTTTTGAATTTGAGAGTGACTTCCAGAATCAAAAATTGAAGGAAAAAAAAAAAAAAAAAAAAATCACAGCTAAATTGGCCACGCTGGTATATCTGTACAACCAAAGGTATAAATTTTCCCCTATGGTTGTCGTTTATTAGATTCATATCAAGTTCAGTCTCTAGCATTACTTTTTTGTAGTTGTGTTTAATTGGTATTATCGACTTCAATAAAATTTCAAGTTTTTATAAACAATTGCCACATTTGCTTCCCAAGATTGATTTGGAAGTGATTTCATTTTAATATGATCAGTGACAACTACAATGATCTTTTGGCCAAAAGTGACATGTTCATTAAAGGAGGGGAAAAAAAAAAAAAAGGAAATGAAAAATGTAATCTTATTGACAGAAGTGGTCAATGACCCGGAAAAGGTTGGGAACCACTGGTTAATGTGCTCAATTCATTGTTTTACAATGCTGAACAAGGACAGGTTAATTTGGTTTGTATATTTTAATGCCAGACTTAGAACAAATTATCACTGTGGCAAAATTTTTAAAAAAATATTCAGTAGAGGCCAAATACAGAAAGCACTTCAAGTACATGTCAATCTGACATTGCATGTAGATTTCTCATGACTGAGATGCCTAGCAACAAGTATTTTACAAGATAGCTGTTGAGATTCATCACTCAACTTTCTGATCATTTCAGCCCAAGGGCGTAGCTAGAGATTTGGAGGCCCAGGGCGGAGGGCTTGGCTGCTTGAAGGGACCCCAAACATTTAGTGAGATTTGTTTTTGTATCATGTCAGTAGAAATGCAGTAGGTGAACTACTATCTACAAAGCTGGGGAGGGGGCTCCTCAATGGGGGAGGGGTCGTCTCCAAAAAAGCCCCTTCCCCTCATCTCAGCTGTTTCAGCCATCAATTTTTAAAAGTTTTAATTTTATGCAGTTTAGTGTCAACTTTTGTACTGTTCAAACACTAAAATATAAAAATTGAGAATGGAAAAAAAAAAATTTAATAAATAAAAATAGAATTTATAACCAAAAACAGAAGAGATCACAATTTCTGAGACGAGGGGCTGTAATTATTATACATTGATTTTGAAAGAATAAATGTATAATAATCTTTGATAATGGAAAAAAAAATGAAATAAAATAAAAATAAAAAAGCTTTCACATGCGTTCAGATACAAACTATACAGGGTCAGAGACACAGGTACACGTTATCATGAACAAATCTCCATGTACAGAATACATGAACATATTTATACCCCATCACGCATACATCCAAGTGAGAGATGGGGCCTAGCATTCACATACAGTTGAGCACTTCTTATCCTGGGACCAGAAGTATTTAAGATTCTAGAATACACCTATGTCTATATCCAGTTTTCTCCAATAGCCTGACTTCCTGGGCTATACATAACCATAAACACTTCTTCATATCACTGTTACTCACAGGGGTACCTGAAACCTTTCTTGATATTATTAATATCTTTTTACAGATAAGAGAATAAGCAAAAAATACAGAGATTAACACAGGTAGGTCCTGCAATGACAATTTCTTTTGATTGCGACTGGTTTCATCTTCCACTGATTGGGATGTGGGTATAATTTTACATTTCTGAAGTTACGGACTGCCAAGCCTTTACTGTTATCAGAATGAGTTGAAGGTCTTGGAAATCAGCCTTGTCTCTCATCTTTGAATCATACTACAGTGAAATCAGGTGCATAATTTCCCCGCTTGTGATGTTATGTTGGCTTTGAAAACTTTCAGATTTTTGGACATTTCAGATTTTGGAGTTTCGGATAAGGGGTACTCAACCTGTATTTGAAAGAATACTGGCCCGTGTGCACAAGGTGGAGGTATACGAGCCAGAATGCATGATTTTATCGGAACGGTACCAAGTGGCATCAAACACTCGTTCATACAGTTGTACGCATCTATGAACGCACTTTACACATCAATATATACGCACATTTATGAAAAATTATGCTTATGCAAATGTGTACTAAGTTGCCTACTGACATATGTTATACGTCAGAACATGTGAATTTCGCTGAAAAAGTTGATGAAATAAAAGCCACGCTAATATACGTGTGTTGTAAGTTTCTATCATGTGGTGGTGGGAGTCATAGCAACTGATACTTGTACTGTTGTTGTTGTGGGGACTGTAACCATGACGAGGGGTTTGGCCGTAACTGACTGTCCCACGACCTGATTGGTAGGAAAAAGCTGTGACTGGATGATAGGAAACATGTTCAATTGGGCGGTCTGTGGGAGACCAGAAGGGACATGAACCGTCGGGGAAACGAGTTGAGATACAGGGGTGAGGGACATGACTGGGGGCATCGATGATATCTGGGTTGATGACGATGTGGTGGATGTGCTCGCCGAGGGAGAGGAAAACATTGAAGTATTCAGAATTTGTGTCCGCGTGATCGACTGACCCAACAATGGATTCACAGCAAGTGGACTCCCCGATACGATTTGAGAGCCAGACGGGGTTATAATCTGTTTGACAGCAGACACTACGGGCACCGTCTGGGATACGATCGGATGGGCAGTCGGTGTCCGTACAATAGCTGTTAGCGCTGAAGGTACAGTTGTTGAAGGGACACTGCCAGTGGAGGTAGGGGAAGGGGAGGCGGTGGAGGAGGACAAGGCAGCTGTGGCCGACACGCCTGGAGGCACAGAAGCAGGGGATGTCTCAACCATAATTTTCTTGTGAGGCGTGATGGCCATTTTGGTGGGTTTGTTGACAGGAATGGTTAGCGTGGCCAATTTGATGCTGGTCGATTGAAGTCCAGGTTTTACTGAAGTGGTGGGCAGTGGAATTACAGAGCAAATTGAATTCTGGGGCTTCAACTGAGCAGCAGTCCGGAACGTTTTCGAGGCTTGAACTGTGGTCACTGAAAAATCAAAATTTATCATCCATTAAGAAATGAAGCATTTTGGTATTCAGAGTGATAGAAACTATTATACTATAATGTTCTTAACCCCTTTAAAAAAAAAAAATTTTTATCCCTCTATTTAGATGATATTATTATAATAATAATAATAATAATAATAATAATAATAAATAAAATTTTACATCTTAATGAAATTCACATCAGTTAAAATGGGGGGCACCAAATTGGGAAAAATTCAAAAGTAAGTTTCTTACAAGCAAACAAAAAGGTTAATATTGATAGCATCTGAGAATCTCAGAGAAAGACAGCTCTGAAAATGTGAACAGATTATTTATTGCAAGGGAAGCAACTCTGGATTAGACACCGAATAAACAATCCGAGAATATAGAGTAAACAAAAACTGGATGTGACATGTCCAGCACAAACGAGCATGTATTCTGAAAAGTGATGCCACATTCTAGAAACAGAAATACCCAACGAAGGCTGGAAGGTTCACAGCCAATATATTGTGAATGTACATATAGACAGGGAAAATAGTCCAGTCATATCATACAATGATTAATAAACCTGTCAATCAAAATTCAGCCAAATTAAAAAGTTTTATGAATGTTATAAAAAAGTGCAATTTATAAAGTAAAACTTGACCCTTACTTTCTGTTCAATACTGGATAATCTATAGCCTCACTGAAGAGTTGTAATACAACGAAACAGTTGTCTGTGGATGACAATAATTAACGCTCCCCAATTCAGGGTTGAGTACGCTGTGAGGCAACTCATTCAATGTAAGCTTATGCAATGCTCTTCCATAGGAATAGAGCACTGATGGATGGGGAATATGAGCTAAATAAATATATCGCTTAAATTCAACCTTACAGACCATTCGGTTCTGTGGAGCAGAGATAGGATACTGGCCTCCGGATCTGAAGCGAAGGTTTCAATCCTACCTCATGGTACTGGATGGGATAATGGATTGTCTATAGCCACACTGAAGAGTTGTAATACAACGAAACAGCTGCTTGTGGATGACACTATATATATATATATATATATATATATACATACACACACACACACACACACATACATACATACATAATTTAGCCAAATAAGCTGTCCATGGGTCAGATATTCAGCTAGTACTTTGAAATACTCACCTTGAGCAGAAGATATTTCTGACTGAGTGTTACTTGTAGAATTAACAATCAGCTGTTTATGCTGGGCTTGTCTCTGAGCCAAAGTTTTGTGTAAAATTTCCACCACAGGCCTTTGAGGAGTTACACTGTTGTTACTAGTGCTAAAACTACTGTTACTATTATGGTGAGTGATGTTGGTAGCAGATACAGTATTGTTGGTAATTACTGATGTTGCCCCTATTGGAAAGCTGATATTATTCTTTAAAGGTTTTATGGACCCAGGCAATGAAGAAGATGTGGACATCACAGAGGAACTAGAAGCAAAAGTTACTCTGGGCGAGGCAGTTCCAATGATACTTGATGGGGCAGCCCCAATTATAGATGATGAAGCAGCCCCAACTATAGAGGAGGCAGTTCCAATAATAGATGATGAGGCAGCCCCAAGTATAGACGAGGGAGCAGCCCCTATTATAGACGATAAGGCTGGAGATGTAATTATAGAAGGTACTTTTCTTTTCAAATCTTTCATCTGCTGAGAATTATCTGAAAATAAAAAAAAAGGTTTACATTACACTTTCAGGCAATGAACTCATGGTTCACACTTTGGAGACCAAGTTAAAAAAAAAAAAAAATAGACAAATAAATAAAAAATTCAAAAAAATTATATAAGTAGACTCCAAGGGAAATTATGAATCACAGTCACCTATATATACTTTATTTCATTTCATAAATCAAGCAGTGGTTGTGGTCAAATCATTTTCCTTGATGAAAATACTACCAGTATGGTTGGAATTGTAGATTTTTTTTTCCTTTCCACCATCAATAAGAACAGTTCTGATTAGTTACTTGATAGGGCACCCAATCAAAAAAAATGGAAAAAAAAAATGATCAATGAATAAGTTATTTTTCTTGGGCTGAATTCATGGTCAACACTTTGGGGCTAAGTTCAAAGAAAAAAAAACTTAATACATAGATAACTAAAAAGCACAAATTTCCAGAAAAAGAAAAAAAAACAAAAAAAAACACAAGGATGTGCAGCTGGACACGAACTGAGGGACCAATTTGGCATATAACTTATTGTAAACTGAACTCCACAATAAAGACTAATTTAGAGGGAAATCAAAAGAAAAATTTCCAAGTGTAGGCAAAATATCAAGTTTCCACTATGAACAGTTAAGGCTAGGTAAAGTTCAGATTGATACATATGTCAGAACACATAAATAACTTGAACCAAGCAACAGTGGTTAAACTGGTCTCTTGTGGGTAACAGTGATTAAAAAATATAAAGTCTTCATTCTCAGCTTACTGGTCAAATAAAAGTTTCAAAGAATGCATTCAAAAATGGTCTGTCTCATACTTTTTAGTGTCACAATACCCATAATAAATACTGGTATAAACGGAAAAATACTATTGTGGAAATATTCATCCAAAATAGACTAAATTATCAAGCTTAAATTAAAACTTTGCAGTATTTTACACAAATGCAAGTGGTATCTATTCCTGGATTGGTAAAATTCCACAAACAGGAAATATTTCCCATGATACATCATTTTCAATAAAATATTCTATTAGGAGTGCAGCAAAAATATTCTCAACAATCAATTATAGTTATAAAACTTGGTTGCCCTCTGGAATTTCAAGCCAATCAAAGCTAAATCAACCATATAATTCATGCCAGGATTGGTCTATTGAGGATAAAACTTAATGAAGTCTTGATAATACTTCTTGTGCTTCAGAAGCTCCGTAAAACTAAGATTAAACAGGGAAAAAGAGTAACTATTGATGGTTTCTGTTTTATAGTACAAGCCTAAATAAACCCAGTTCAGGAGTCATGAAGATGAAAAAGAAATTCCAGACAGAACAAGTCTACCAAAAGACAATTTCACCAGAATGTAACTGGAAAATCAACAAGAAAAACAAATCCAAGCTTAGTCAAGAGCAAGTGAAACCTATTTTATTTCAAAGATTTTTTTTGTAGTGTTCCAGACCAAGATGATAAAAAACCCGAAGTCCATTAAGGAATTAGAAAAGTCTTTTTGTTTATCCTGAAGAAAACATTTTCACTATTTGCCACAAAAATTCAGTGGATGCCAGGCATGGGTTAGGGTGATGTTTTTCAAATTACTAAGGTATCTAAAACAAAATTATACTTAGCACTATACAAAGGAAGTGTGTGTGTGTGTGTGTGTGAATAAAGAAAGGAAAAAAGAAAAAGGAGGCATTTTTAGGAATGGAGTGCTTATGGACATTTGAAAAGGTTATAGATTAAATGGTGTGTCTGGTTCAGCTGACAAGATTTTGAAAAATATTTTGTTTTTGAAATTCCATTCTGAAAATTTTAGATTTTCAAAAATCAACAAAAAACATCTTCTTGGTGTAGTGGAGTACTCATGTTGATTTGCAAGGTTTTAGGCCAAATGGTGAGCCTGGAAGTGTGGACAACCCCCCCCCCCCCATCTAAAGTTTTTAGAGGTCTTTTGGAGTACCTATGCAAAATTTGCAAGTTTCCAAGCCAAATGGTATGTCAAGTAGCACTCAGAAATTTTTTGAAGTTCTAAACAATTCCATAGATTTTTTTTTTTTTTACAAAAATCCACCATTTTAGAAGATGACAAGTGGAGTAATCATGCAAATTAGGGAGGCCCCAGAATTGTACCAACAAGATTTTCTTCCAAAAAGTCAGTAAAAAAATTTTGAAAATGAAGAAAAATCCCATTCAAAAAATTAAAAGTCTGAAACACCATTTTGATAGATGTTTAGTGGAATACTCATGCAAATCTACAAGGTTGTAGACCAAATGATTTGTTCTGATGAGCCAATAACAAAATCCAAGTGAAAAGAGAAGAATACCCTGCCACCTTGCTTGCTGTGTGACCAGGTCAATGATTGTGGCAACTGTGATTCAATTGCTCATAGCAAGTTTTGAAAACTATTTTAAAAAGAACTGTTCGGATTTATTTGTATCTCCATGCACCTTTGAGGGCATTCAAAGAAAGGATGAAAAACAAAAAACTGAGTTCAGATCTTATTCACAAATCTTACCTTTATGCACATCCCGAGTTTTTTCTTCATCAATATCACTCATGATTGGACCATCACCTTCTGTAAGAGAGACAAAAAAAAAAAAAAAAAAAAAAAAAAAATGAATGAATAAATCGGAGATTTCGTCTACCAAATCTATTTGTAAAATTACGAAGGCATTTTACTGGAAAATCAGCAAAATTACCAACATCACTTGGATTGAAAAATAGTCCACATTTCAGTAAAAATAAACAACTTGTCCAACTGTGGATACTACATAATACACTAGAGGAAGTGGAGATTCTACATATCCCACTACAATTGAAGAGATCTCCGAGTGCATACATGTATGCACTGCGATCACTGAACAACTGGCCATTGTACAAAGTTGACATTCGCCAGATATATCAGTCAGCAC
The DNA here is from genome assembly GCA_963457665.1 of Thysanoteuthis rhombus. Taxonomy (NCBI): domain Eukaryota; kingdom Metazoa; phylum Mollusca; class Cephalopoda; order Oegopsida; family Thysanoteuthidae; genus Thysanoteuthis; species Thysanoteuthis major. The sequence goes on along the minus strand of OY735238.1, from coordinate 22,435,099 downwards.
AATTGGCGGTGGAGTTTGGAGTTGTTTGAATCAGCAGTTCTCAATAAAGCTAATAAAAATTAATTCAAAATAACAGCTATTCATTTATATTCAAATGAATAAGTAAAAGTATGGACATTAACAGGCATAACACAACGTATGGTATCTTCCATACTCAAGGTTTGTAAGGCAAGACGAAATTACAGAATTTTTTGTGCTGTCATGCATCAGACTTTTGTCTTCTGGCCAGACGTTGCATTCTTTATGTCCTCATAATACTCATCACAATGTATCCTTGGCCAAGTAGGTACCCAGTAGAGGGAATATTAATGACCATCTGCAGATTTTGTTTGATATGATATGTTTATTCCTTCTAGTTTGAGAAAAGATGGTTAAATTTTTCTTGACCATTATCTTTTCCAAGGTTATATTTGAAGGAGGTTATGTTCTTTGATGTAACAGGGTTTGGCCAAATGTTCACTCTGGTATCCATAAAGTACCCTTTTGGTCCTTACGTTTGCAGTTTGTAGCCATGACCAGGCACTTATTAGCTAAATGTTGGCTGTTTGACTTGTTTGGGTAAGTGTGCAACAAGTGGATTTGTCCAGAATGCAATGTCCAGGGATGATGTAGAATGTCTACACCAAAGTTCAAGAGTTTATCCATTTTCAGGGTCTATTTAAATCCAAGGATTGAATTTGTAATCATATTCAGAGAGCATGACATGCTTGACATTTCTGTTGTTTGATTAGGTATCAATTCCTTTATTTACTGCAGTAATCTCACAACCCTGTTTTAACTTCACTGAGCACTTTTTTATTTTTTATTATTATATGCAAGTTCAAACAATTATGGCATTATTGGGATGTGTGTGGTTTTATATTACTGTACCAAACTATTTTTCAATGTTTCCAGAGTAGACTATACACAAAAAAGTACATAAGAGAAATTATCACAACTAAAAATAAACAAAACTAAAAAAGAAAGACAAAAACAAATATGAATGATGCATTTTTAGATGTGTTAGCAGCAATCACCGTCACTGACTGACTGACTGACAAATCGACATAGCAAACACATCACACCTACAAATTCTCTTTCTCTTTTCCTAGAAATCTTATATCACTGGAGTGACATTCTATTATTACGTCATCAGAACATGGAATTCTATTTCAATATGTCAGCAGACTAACAGGGATCGATCGCATGAACAAAATTTTATTTCCTATGATATTAGCACTAAATGAAGGTTCTTCCAGTGGAACAGACTTTCAAATGGTGGTAGCTTTGAAAGGAATTGGTCTCTGAAAGTACTTAGAATTGATTTAGTGCATCTATGCTTTGACTGTCTTGTTTTTGTTTTCTTTTTAAGGTGGCTTAACAGAATCACAGAAAGTCAGAGAAACCATTTCAAAATTAATGGTGGCCATTAATTTTTTTTTTATAAACCAGTAGATATTTAGAAGGTGTGCATAGTTGGCCATTTTACAAGTGGTTGTAAATCAAGCAGTTTGAGAATTATTTTAATCAGCTGGGTTAGAAAAATAATAATGAGATACATATAACTAATAAAAGCTGTTAGAGCTCCACTAGATAGTTGGCTGGCAAGGGCAGAGAGATTACCACCTTGCTGCATATGTACATAAGAGAGTATATATTTCATAGAACCTGGAGAGACAGACATTGGTGTTAACAGAAAAAAAAAACTGCCAAGACCAAAACTCAGTGTTGCCAACTCAAGAAATTTTTGCGCAATTCTCACTATCAAAAAAATGCTAAATTTTTTTTCCAAAGATAGCCAAAAAAACTTTCCAAAATCACCAAAAAGATGCTTAAAATGATCCAAAAATGGCCAAAATGTTAAAGCACCTCTGCATTAATTCTGCTATTTCCACACTGCAAAATTTTTATCTGAATAATTGGAATTCTGTCTGAGGACAAAGATCTAACACCCATGCTCAGAGGAAGTATGCGAAACAGAAACTTCTGAATTTTGGCACTTCAAGCCGCTAAAATTTCTGGCAGTTTAGAAGGAATTTTGGTGATTTTCCAAGGCTATAAAGTAGCTAATGGATTGAGTCCACTGTTTAATAACTGTAGATCTTTATGAGAGACAAAAAAGAAGGAAGAAAAAGAAAGAAAAACTTTTGAACAGAGCGTTCTTGTTTTGACTACAGGAGTATAACACCTGCCGTTTGTGATGTCCATGTATTTCATTCATGCATTTTAAGTATAAAGGGAAACCACTGCACCATCTGTAACCGGAAGTTACAAGCAGAGAGCCTCATTCCGAGTAGTGGAAATTCAGCACTTGATCAGCGGCCAGCAATCACGACACACGTTTCTCCTTAATCCTATCACTACTAAAATGGTTAAAACCAATACAACTAACCAATTAACAGCAAGCGAAGACATTACACAATTCAACAGAGAAGATTTCAGCAACAGACACGCTTGCCAATTAAGATATGATTTTTCAATTCTTAAATTCTCGAAGTAATTCTCAAATAGAAAAAGAAAAAGAAAAAAATCTAATTTGGCAACCCTGGCTACAGACTGTCACTATGCCATAACGATAACCCTAAAGCCAATAGGGAATTGCATCATTCACCCATAACAACAAATAGATAAAAAAAGAAATGAAAGCAAACCTGAGTACAACCAAATCAAAATTTTCAGTGTCACCCCAAACCTGAACCAAAGATCAATACTAGTAACTAATAACTAGTATGAAAAAAAAAAAAAACCAAAAAAATCTGTTACTGTAAGACTGCAGTGCATTACTAAACATTTTTCTCCAAAAGTGTGGTTTTTATATTTCTAAAACGCCACACCGATAAAAAATAGACATCATCTTCCACATAAAAGCTTTGTTTTTTTCTTCCTGTTTTTATCTCCAGTAACATGGAAAAAAATCTAGCCTCATAAAAATACATGGAACAAAAAGGTACAATAATTTTCAGCATTAGTTGGATATGACACAGACATCCTTGGAAATCAAGTAAAATTCCCCATCTAGAGTCACTGGTCAAGGAGGAACATTCTCCCTACTGCTTCCTAGTATGAGGAATCATTTTTGTTCCAGATTAGTGGATGTTATTTTCTGATAGCCCATGTGTAAAGAGTATAGAAAATAGCTATTATTCCCTTCTAACTGTTTTCATGTCTGGGACAGCGATATTATCATTCAATTTTTTTTTTCTTACATCATTTGATTAAAAAGTGCAAATTGTCCGATTAATAAATAGATTTCAAATTATCACTTTCCAGGTCACAAAAGCAAAGTTCGAAGGGAATAATAGACATTTTCCTCCCAATAGCCAACTATGGAGCTGAAACATGGAATTTAACCAAGAGACAGACCCGCAAACTGAGAAGTATGCAATGCGTGCATGAGAGAATCCTGCTCAACCTTACATGGAGAGATCACAAGATCAGTATATCAGGAAGAAAACAGGAGCCAGAGATATCATAGAATCTATTGAAAAACATAAATGGCAATGGGCAGGCCATGTTGCTAGAATGGCAGACAACTGATGGACTGATTGATGGATCTCCAGAGATCACCTGCAAAACCGAGGCCAACAGAACACGAGATGGAGAGATGAAGTAGACAAATTCAGAAAATACTGGCTCCGCGATGCCCATGATAAAGAATTGTGGCGGATCCTAGAGAAGGTCTATGTCCAACGACAGACGTTAAAAGACTGATAATGATTTTTTTTTTTCCCTAGACATAATCAGAAAATATCATTCATTACTCAGGAACAAGGAAAATTCAAAATTCAAAACTTTTTTTTTTTTCTAAAAAAAAAAAAAAAAACAGTTGGAGTGTTACATAAAAAATGGCCACTGAAATCTGAACCCCTACTGAGAACAAAGAAGAGAAACACGTTACCCGATGCTGTTGACGTGGAATACGTATCTATATCTGCTTCTTCTTCTTCCTCATCTTCTGAGTTAGGTTCGTCCTTCACAGAACATTCAATATTCATAAAACTAGTGTCCATTTTCAAACGCCGTAGTTTCTCCTGAAGTGCAATTTTGTTCTGGGCTAATTTTTGTACTTCCAACTCGTGATCTTTTTCTTTACGCCTCAACGTCTGCAAAAATAGAATTTTAATTTTTTTAAAATCATGCATCTCTGATTACTTATATTCAAAAACTGTCATAAGCAAGTAGTTAGACAAGATATGTTCAAATATCTGTACCTCACATAAATGAATCACCATAACTTGCACAAGTACCAGAATCAATTATCTAAAAAAAAAAAAATTATCTTGAAATAAAAAATACATCTTTTATCTATAAAAGAAGAACAAGAAGAAAAAAAAAAAAAAGCACAGGATCCGAGTATTGGTGGTCTCAACTTCACCATCGAGACCCTGAAAGACACCCAGGGGAAAGAAAAGAAAAGAAAAAAAAAAAAAAAAAAAAAAAAAACACAGATGGTAACTAGGGTACTCATGCAAATTTTCAAATATGTGACCAGGAGCACCCACAAATACACACATCACACAGACTCAGAGAGAAAAGAATCTGTAACCCTATTGGCTGGTTAGTTGGCCATTTGTGGGGGCTATGGTTATTTGAAAAGGGTTGCTTTCAATTTTACCTAAAACTAACCTGTTTGCAAAGCTTAGTGTCTGGTACAAGGCTATAATACAAGCACCCAGCTGAAATGAGACTTCAGTGAGCTTCTACTTGGCAAATGAATTCAGATGAAAATTAGTTACTGACAAGCCATTGACTAATAACACAAATTACATTTTAATTCGATTAGAAGATAATTTCATCAGGTATTTTGGAAGAGGTTATAGAGTACTTGTAGACAAGATCATACTTGAGTTAGATGAAGTATTCTTCAAAATTATTTTTCTCCGTGTGGGGGGAAAAAAAAAAATACGTTCAATTACATTTTTCACGAATGTAACTGCTTGTAAGAAAGGAGAGGACTCAACTTTGTTTAGCTGAGTTAGGATCACCTTTTTATTTTGGTTGATGGGACTGCGAGGCCAGCTCAGCATAGCAAATACAGATTGTTAGGGAAAAGAAAAAAAAATATATATATATTTTTTTCTGCCTCAAGGTTTGATTGGCTAAAGGGATTGTTCATTTGGATCCGCTTTCAGCAAAGTAAGTAAAAAAAAATAGCAGGGGCAGGAGGGGGGGGGGTCAGTCTTGCTTCCAAATAGTCGCAAATTCTGCTACGACACTCCCCTTCTCAAAATCTATACTTACCTCAAAAGAGAATAAAGGAGTATCAAGTGGAAATATATTAGGGTTCTAATTTCTTCAAAGTGGTACTTGTTCATTAATGGAAGTGGAAGAGAGAGTACACATAAACCAAGTTTCAGTCCATCATCCAATACTGCTTGTCCAAAGTATGTCAGTCAAAAGGAAACTGTCTTCCTGAGTGGTTTGTCTATGATGAAGAATTTGTCACCGCTTGATGGAGAGGTCTCTTCCCGATACAGGTGTCCCATTATAACATGGGTGTTGGGGTCCAAAACAGCCGAACTTATAATTGAGCCACGATAACAGATTGCCGAGTAAGCTATTTTGGAGCTGGATTAATATTTTAGGGTCTGCTATCCATCCATCCACATTATAATATGGACTGAGTAGCAACAAACCCAGTTATATTAGGGGGTTTGTATAATGTCAAGCAAAAATAAAGTTTCTCAATAGCAAGTGATTGGAGTGAATTACATTAATGTAAGTGTGTAGATATGAATAATAATTTTGGCAAGGTTTCAATCAAGGGAACAAGTGGCAGTTGGGGTATTCCTGCCAGTCCCCCATTAGTACCACCAGTAGGGGGCATGCACGCCCCTCCCCCGTTGGTGGCACCAGTAGGGGGTATGATGTATGTATAGCTATAAGAAAGGCTATACAAATCAATCTTATCATCAGTCTCTCAACATTTGTCGTTAGACATTGACCTACCCCAGGATTTGCCACACCTCTATCGTGGGTGTCATGAAGTCGGTACTTTCTGAATTTGTCTAGGTCGTCTCTCCATCTAGTAATCTGCCAGCCTCGGTTTCGTATGTGATCTCTGGGGATCCATGTAATGAGTCGTGATGTCCATCAGTTGTCAGCCATTCTTGCAACATGGCCAGCCCACTGCCATTTGAGTTTTTTGATTGGATTGTATGATGTCTGACTTTTGTTTTCTAACAGAAATATTGTACATAATTCTTTCATGTGCATGGTTCTCAGTTTGCGGTCCAGTATCTAGGTTACGTTTCTTGTTTCAGCTCTATAGTTGACTATCAGGGGGGTGCATTGGTTGTATACCGTTCTTTTTTGGATTAATAGGATTTCGTTTTCAAAGGTTGAGCTTGCTCTGTGGCGCACTTACTAGCACAGGAAATCTTATGGAAAAGAGGCTTATAACATTGGGGCTTATAATGTTCCCATTTTTACTAGCATGTCTGAATATAAATGAAGAGAAGCAATTGCGCCCCAATCGTAACTTGACTAGAAATACTAGCCGGGGCCTTGATCTGAATAGCTGAAACGTACACTTGATCAGCGGCCAACAATCATAACCACATGTTTTCCTTCTTTGGTACATCCCTTTGTTTCTGTCATTACTTACACAATTAAGACCAAGAGCATTTTAATCAGCATACAACCAGCAGTAAGCCAAGACAATAGGGCAGAACATATGAATGTTAGGATACAGTGGGTGTTCTGAATATGATTGTGCCAGAACTAAAGATAGGTATTATGGTCAGTTTGATAAACATTCATATATTTGTTTCCGAGAAATGGCTTTTGTCAGACAACTGCACTCCTTTGTGTTGTTGACGTTTTCCACAACATTCCATTCCAGTCTCCTTCAAGTTTATAATAATTAAGGAAAGAGATAGTTCCCCCCCCCTTCCAGATAGAATTTTAAAAGAAATGAGGAGGCGCCAATATCAAAATCTGTTTGCAGGCCCGGTGAAAGCTAGGATATAACGAAACTTTTGTATGCAAGAGATTGTCTTCAAATTAATGAAAGCAAGTTGAAAACAAAATTATCAGAGATAACTGAAACGATTGTAAAAAATATATTCCGAACATTGACTTCACTTTCAAACATTAAGAGCAAAGGTTATTGTTGAGGATTCCAGTTTTAACATACATAAGACACTCCTAACCACCAAAATAAAAAACTAATTTTCAGAAACAGTATTAAATTCAAATTTAGCCCCAAATGTTCACCTGGAAACAAAGTTAACTTATTTAAAATAAACAGGTTGCAGGATCGAATAAAATTCCAGGGCATTTCTCTTGGGTATAATCTTCAAATAAATGTAATATGATTGGATCTGAAAGGAATTTATGAAATGAAAATTGGGGGGGGGGGGTCACTTGAAGAAGAAAAAAAAAATCTTATGGAAATACTTTCTAATAAGAAAATTTAATAATTGAATATATCCTCAATTTTTTCATTAAAATCGGTCCATTAGCATATTTTGGGTGGAATTTTAAAACGTGTGAAAATTGCAATGTAGTTCCTACAAGTCAACCGGTTTCGGAATGTAAACAAGTTTTCAAACATAGCTATCTCCGGTTTCATATTGTCTACAGAAAAAAATTTTAGTTGATAATTTTTTTTTAATTATAAACACAAAGATTATTACGATACAACTGTTAGATTCCAAGATACAAACATTTTAAATCAACTAATGTCGCTTTCTTACCAGAAGTCCGTGAGAGTGGCTATTAAGCACCTTCATTTATACAATCGCACCGTCTAGAGGAATAAATCTCAATATTCAATAATATAACTATGATAAAAAAAAATCAAAATGACGTAACATTTTTTCAGATTGTATTTTATTTCGTTTGTCTAAGTAACACATTGATATGAACTAGAGACGTACGGTTGTTGAGAGTTGACTAGAATAAATTCAGTACCACTCTTGTCAAGGTGGGTGAAGTCATTTAACCTCGAGTGAGCCAGACAGCTTGAGCAGTACCGTTACTGTATAGTATGGGTGGGGTTTAACCCTTTCAGGAATAACAGGTGCTTAATGTCCGTATTTTAAAAAGGGTAAAAAAGCGGCAAAAATAAGTTGATTTTTTTTATCAATTATTTCAGTAAATCAAAACCTTCAGTGTTTTGAAGAACCAAAATCATGATGGAATACATCGGTCCTATACCAAAGGGTTTGTCCCTGGAGTCTCGAAAAGATTATAACACAATTATTGTAGCCGAAATAAATCTGCGCGTACTTTTTATGCCTAGTGAAACAAAAATGGATGAAATAGATAAGTCTGAAAATCAGCCATAGTGACTTTTCTCTAAGAAATTACCAAGAGGCCATCGACGAAAATGAAATAATACAGGACCCACGCAGAGGAGAAGGCGAATAAGGAAAAAATAGATCGGAACATTGAAAGCCGAGAGACATTTTGCAGGTTTTCATTCATGGAGAAAAATAAAAAGGTCAGAAAATGGCGTGCTGCATTTTCAAGTGTGCACCGCCTGGAAACAATTTTTGAAAATTTAAACAAATTATTATTATTATGAAGAACTAAATAGTTACTCCTTCAAGTCAGTCCAAAAGATTCAGCACAAGAAAAATATTTATTAGTTTTGTTTTTTTTCCTCAAGCTAGTCGAGTAATTCTAGTTATAGTTATATAATTATCTTGACAAAATTCTCGATACTTCAGTTTTAGAACTGATAAATTCTGGTATTTACTCTAACTTGATTAAACCATGAGTGTGTTATTTAGTATCTAAATGACTTAATTCGACTTAACACAATAATCAGAGACACGAAATTGATTAAATTTACCAATAAAGAAGAAATACTCATGGTGGGATCGGATATTTGTATCGTATATCGGGTAAGGACATATGATCTCTAAAATTTTACATAAGAAAATAAAATTATACTGTGTGCATGAAAATATAAAGGAAGTGGGTAATTCTTGTGAAGCATTAGAGTCTACGTTGTACCCTCCTCATTGATAGTTCAAATTATTTTGTTAATTGCTCAAATGATGAAATAAAGTACTCCGTCAGTTATTTCCTAGACGAGCCATTTTTCAGGATGATGCGACTAGATATTGTATCGGGTTAAACCTAACCATGAAGGATATCGAAGAATTAATGCTATTATTATATAACAGAAGAACATCGAACAGTGCTTGAATCGAAAGAGATCGATAAAGAAGAGGAGATCCAGTCTCTACCCTGGAGAAAGATAAAGAGTCATTTATAAAGGGGGGCACGTAAACAACTGCTGAGGCGGCCATGCTCTGTTATGTCAACAGCCTGAATGTCATGTGACACAGCCACGTGAACACACATCAGCCAATGACTGCAGCTGGATTGACAGTTTCCATAACAACTAGGCGTGACGTCAGTGCGCGCGGCATCACCGCGTGGGGAACATGTGATTGTTAAGTTGAAACCACGCCCACTGCCACATGCCACTAAATTACTACCTAACTCACTACCTTTTAAATTTCACCAGGACAACCTTTTTAATTGTGTATACGTTCTTAACCAACTGTTGCTATAGTGTGAGCATCAAATATTTCAGTTATACATGCTTAGGAAACTGTAATGGCACCATTAAAAAAAAAAGGGGGGGGAAGAGACGGAATATGGTTTAGCAGATGAATAACGAAGAGAAGAAAAATCGGCCAACGTTAGTCGTTTCACCAAACCAAGACTTCGCTTTCGACTATTTCAACTTTTAAGGCCTCGATTAAAAAGAAATTTTGACATCAGTGGTTATATTTAAAAATAAGAGTTGAGTTGAGTCGGTAGCGGGTATGGTACACTTGCTGCTGTTCGAGGAAGGTTGGGAGTGAGGAAAGCCATAAAACCGCCCCGGTCCACGCCGATATGTTCAAAGAAACGCTGACGAATATTCACCTTTTTTTCTTTTTCTTTTTTTGAATACGTATACACAGCTCATCAAAATCAGTATCACCCTCTACTCCATCTAAAAATTGGATCTAATCTGATGATTTTTTTTATCTCAAGTCTGTAAAAAGTAACGATAATTTATTATCGATTTGAAAACGTAAGCGATGTCATTGCCGAGGACGGGGGAGGAGTGAGTCACTGTAGCTGCATTATTGTCCTATTTAATTTGCTTGTGCTCACTTGAATGTTCGGAGAAGGATCTTGTAATGGTACGCGTTACATTATCTCTCGGTAAAGAGAACGAACAACAAGTGTGGTTCGTTATCAGTGGTGTGGGAAGGACGAACGAAAAGGGCTACTTCCTTCTCCCGAGTGCCGACAATATGTCGGCTAGTTACCATCCCAACAGCTCAGTGTCTGATCAAAGGAGAGATCATGGAGAGAGAGGAGGGGAAAAAAAGCATTCAGAGTCACTAGCAACAACTTCGTTCGCAGAACCATCAAGAAATTTCTACTCAATTTGCAAACTAAATTCGGATAGGAGGGAGAAGGGAGGGAAAGAAGTAGAAATTGAAACAATCCAATTATCACTACACAATTCTTTTTTTAGGTTAAACAAATAAAAGCACGTGTTTATTCAAAATAAGACCACTGTTCATCTTTTCCTCTCTTTATGCAATGTGACAAGTAAGCAGTGTTGCCAACTCAAATTTGATTTTCTCCGGCTAAAACTGCTTAAAAAAAATTAATAAAAATAGCTAATATCGGCTAGATCTTTTCCACTTTCGGCCAACTTTATTGCTAATAAAGTGTTAACTCAATAAATATAGCTACAAGACAACGGAACAAATGATAAATAAAAACTGTACGTTTACTTTTAAATTTATCAGATACAAAAAAAAATGGTATCCGACTCAAAAAATATTGTCAAAGCAGAAGTTAGGGTTAAAAATAAACAGGTTTATCGATCTCAAGTAAAAGCTTAATGATAGATTATTTTTCGTATCTAGTCTGATTTGCTTTAACTGACCTTTAAAATTTTTACAAATAAAAGTATAGAAATGAAGCTAAAATCTGCTAACCCCCCCCCCCTTTCAGTCAACTTTATGGCTAAGAATATAAAATATGTTTTTGAGTTGACTATAAAATAAAATCGGTTAATTATTTTTTTTAAATGTCAAGATATTCGTCTATTTGCTGTCGCTGATTTTTACTGGTTAAATGGGGGGGATCGGGTAAATCTAGCCGAAAAATGGTCGAATTGCCATCCCTGTAAGTAGAGACTATTAATTTTAAATGTATACTGAATTTAATGCAGTAGGTAGGACATAAGTTATAGAGTGGTAATAAGGGAGGAGGCGCGAGACAGAAGAAGAAAAAAATAAGGAAGGTGACCTGCAAAACGATTTCGAAGTGACCAATAAAATACGAGCCTGTTCAAATTATTGGAGCAAGAAAAGAATTTACTAGCTACACCAGGGTTGAGTCTCTTCTCATTAATCACACGAGTTATTTATTTCGTCTCTTATAAAACAAAAAATTAAAAAAAGGGTCGAGAACAATAGACAAAATGCACTGGAAATAGCTTTTGTTCATATATATTAATTCTTTTCCCTTTAAATAGGACATAACCATTAAGAACAATAGAATTATGCTTAAACTACGCTACAGGTTACTCAGAGAATTTTTTCACTCATGTAAGCTTTGGTTATTGGTTACTTTATCAACTCGACACATTAACTTGTGTGCGAATGACTGAAACGTCATTCTTCAGTGTAATACTCTCTGCCACCTGTCGCTGCAGTTAACGAGTTGATGTCCAAATTTGCTCTTAAAACCTTCCATATTTTCAAGATAACATTTTAAACTCATAAATAAAATTACGTTCGACAAGCCCACCTAGAGATAAGAACAGTTGTTTCTCTAATTTGGAGCTGACGTACAGAAGGAGTATTTCCTTTGAGGTAAAAAAATGTGTCATCTCCAAACGTTTCCCCAGTATAATATATATATATATATATATATATATATATATATATATATATATATATATATATATATATATATATATATATATATATATATATACCCTCAACTGGAAGTATAATTTGAGACTTCCACGCAAATTACTTTTCATGCAAAAAATTCACCTAAATAAAACGGTAAAACCAGTTCCATGATATTTTCAGTTTTCCTTAGGCTATAATTAATTCCTTTTTCTTTATTGATAAAAAAAATCTAATGAATATATTTTTCTGTTGAATGTATTTGTATATTGAGATGCACTTATTTAATGAATAAATATTCTTATTAATGAAAGCAATTTATTAAAAACTTCAATGTTTTTTTTTAATTTTTTAATTTCTGAATGCCAAACCAACACTTGGTTGGCAGGCATGTTCTCATACAGCATTTTAAATACGATCAAGTTCGGTTATGTCATTACAGGTATACCTCGATTAGTGCGGTTAATTTGCTCCCAATTTTTCCGTACAGTTCAAGATCCTATAATTTAATGTGCATTCGTTTTCAGCTTATACTTGCTTACATTTTGTACGGAAGTACATCTACTGTACTATAACAAGAGCTATACTAATTAAAACTGCACAATTCAGTTATTCCTGAATTTAAAACCTTACGTGTCGATTCAAGAACGAAATTACTAGTTTCTTTCGTAGTCTCGTGAACTTCAGTTATTCAATCGTACGCCACTTCCTGGAGTGATTTTATGTACCAAGTAAGTTTTTTCTACATTTAAGGTGTTAAATCCCTTTTTTTTAAATTAAACATTGAGGATCTTTTTGAATGAAGACTTGAGAAAAATTTTTTTTTAAATAAAATAGAAAAAAATACTTTGACAAAAGTGCACCGAGCTTTTCAGGTCTCTGATTTCAAGTGTAAAAAAAAGATTAACGTGCTGTTTACTATCGCTACAACCTAATACGTCAGAATTATAAGTGTCATATCCAACCTTTGTCATTTTTAGTAAATAATAGACATTATATGTAAGAGATAAATATAGATATAAACTAATGCATGTGTATATATATATATATATATATATATATATATATATATATATATATATATATATATATTACACACACACATATATAAAATATATTGTTACGAACAAAAGGTTAAAAGAAAAAAAAAAGTGGGGGGATATATTTGCCAATAAACTACAGTTATTGTCTCCACCCCTTTACCACGTGATGAACGGCGCACGTGGTTAGTTGGTGTAGAAAAATAAAGAACATCTTAATGAAGAAAAGGGAATGCGATAACAAGACATTTTTTCCCTCGAATATGTTATTTTTATGCTACAATAAGTACAAATACTAAATACGCCCCCCTCAGTGAGCAAGAGAAAGTTACAGGTGGTCCAATACTTTATTAAGCAAAAGAAAAAAACAGAATTTTAAAACAACCATCAGGGCTTTTTCGTTATATTTGCGACAGTCACGTGGTTTAAAATAAGTAACTGCATACAGTAGACCTTTCACTGATAACTCCACACAAGTTGATTAGTCTTTAAACTAAATCTTCACTTGGACATACACTAGCAGGGTTTCGAAGAAGAAAAAAATAATAAAATTATGAGCTACCTCTGATTGAACCCACGAGTAGTGTTGCGAGGCTAATTAATTCGCTCAACGGCAAGCGACCAGTAGTTTTTGTTCTTAACGTCTGCGTACCACTCCTAAGACTAATTTACTGAAGCTGATGTTATAGAAATTCGCTGAATATTTCAATGTTTTTTTTTTTTGTTGTTGTTGTTTTGTCTTTTTATACATATATATAGCAAAAGAAAATAAGTATAGTGACTGTACCGGGTACAGAATAATGGTAACAACTAAGAAGAAATTCTTGCCAAAGAAATTAACTGCCAAGTCATTGCCTTGTATGGCCGTTCGTCGTCCATAACGAATGAGATTTGTGCAGTTTTAGCTGTATGAAACATTAAAATATGAAAAAAGACTTGAAAAAAAATGTTTGGCATGCAAGTCTACTAAAAGGGTAAAAGAAACAAGCCCAATTCTGTCATGACTTTTAGTCAATAGACAATTATAATAGTTTTTTTTTCTTTCAAACAATCAATCATTAAATTAACGGATGGTGACAACAGACTCCGCCCATAAAATTTAGAGGGGGGGGGGAATATCCCAACAGTTTGCCCCTATATCTTTCCATTATGTTTGCCGGGGTAAATGCAGTAGACCAGATGTTTCCGATTGGTGCATGCAGGGGCGTAGCTGGAGATTGGAAGGGGGGAACAGGGGCCTCTCCCCCCGGCCCCTCTTCAACTAAGCCACACCGAGTAATTTCACAATAGCTTAGGAAACCACAAGTGCTATGTTGGCATAGACACGGGCACCGATTTTTTTTTACGGCATTCCAATGAATTCATCCCACACCATTTCCGATGCTTCACTCTCACGGATTGTGTGGGGGTGGTGATATTTTGGAACGAACACTTGGATAATTCAAGTCAACAGATTTGATATGTCGCAGAAAATGTAATATTGATCACATTAATGGGATTTTATCTTTTCAAAGTAATTTCGAAGGAGTTGTATTGTGTTAATTCCTAAAATTGGATCTTCTAAGAGATATGTATTTATTTTAAATTACCTCTTAATTTTGATTTTGTTGATTGAATTTTTACTTTACACCTGATCTTAAACAATTATGAAACTTCAAAATTATTGGAGGTGTTAATCACTCATATCAATTTTGAGTTTAAATCGCTAGCTTTAAGCAAATAAAAGTGCTAATTTGAAAAAACAATCATTTAAGCATGAAATAAATGGTTTTTATTAGAAAGATTCCTGTATTTCACTAAACAATAAGAAATTAGGGGAAAATTAATGTAGCCGACTCAAATTTGATAATTTTTCGCCTAAAACTGCTTCAAAAATTGGTTGATTTTTTCCACACACTTTCGACTAATTTTATGGCTAAAAATGTTGGCTTTTTTCAAGCTCAATTGATTGGCCAATAGAATAACTATAACTAAAACTCTGGAACGAATTACTAATATTTACTTTTATTTAAAACTTACCAGATTTGTGGAGGATTTACTGAAGGAAAGAAAAATTCTCAAAGCAAAAGTTTCGGTTAAAATTTGGTTGATCAATTTAAATTTAAATTTGAAAAAAAAAAAAAAAAAAATTTTCTAGCGTAGTTTGAGATTTGCTTCGACTGATCGTAACCTTTCTTAAATTTTTCGTTTTTTGGGGTTCGTTTTTTTGAAGAAAATATTGGGTGACCGATTTACAATGTACTTTTAATGTAAAAAGGGTCCTTGCTTTGTGTCCTCTGGTTGATTTCCCCATGTAGTATCTGCTAAACTTGATCCTTACTTTGGATTTTTTTCGGCTAAAACTGCTTCAAAGATGGCTAAAATCGACTGAATCTAGCAGAAAAGTGGCTGGTTTGGCATGCCAGGGAAAATATCAAAAGAAAATGCCATGTGCTCTTAGAGACTAATGTGATTGGTCTCTCTATCCGTGCTAATGGAAGTCACCGTTTATAATAGTAGTAGCAGCACAAATAGAGAAAAACATACGAAAAGATTAAAGGGTTTCTTCGCTAATTAGAATGCAACAAATCATCTTGATAATCGCAATGCCAGAAATATATATATATATAACTTTAATTAGCTTGAGGTTAGCCTTTAAAATTAGTTATTCAATGAATGTTAGATTTAACGAGTACTTGTCAACTCGAATCAAATGAATTAGAATTGCTATTTTCAAGAACGCTCTTATAAAAAGTTCAAGATCTCGATTTTTCAAAATGCGTTACTAAATCGACCAACACAGGCCGCCTGCGTTAGAGTAATGTTAGCATGCTAGCTTCCAGAGTTCGATCCTGATTATTGTTTCACTATTTTCTCTACTAGTCAATATCTACGGAACTACGAACTAAATGTCCCAGAATAATTGTAGTTTCTCACAACAAGGATTAGTCGGAGACAGCGCTAATACCGATCTTTCTAGAAAGAAGCACCGAGTTGACAGATTTCAAAATTACGACAGACTAGACCCTGGACAAAAGGACCTCATAGGGTCAGCGTGAAAAACTCCTTTTTTATTTTTCTATCCGACTAAATGAGGGACACGAAACTGAACCGGTAGTTCGTGCTTTCATTCAAGCTAAATCCCGAAGTTACCAATTATGAAAACGTCACCCATATTTCAAAGCACATGTCGAGCAGTAACACAGAAATTGTCACCGACAGTGTCATTTGCGTATTTTTATGGCAGTATGGACAGGGAAAAAAAATGGAAAATACTACTCGATCCTTTGTTTAGAAAACTATTTCTAGATTAAAAATAGTCCCTCCGTAAATGTTTACATCATTTTAGATAAGAAAGATCGAGAAATGATATTGAAATATTTTCATCAAACGGAATCGTGTCAAGCTTGATATCAAATATTTAATGAGCGGAAAAACTTACAAGTACGTTTTCGGATTCGTTCAAATAGATTGTCGAAATCAGTCAATTTGATTCAGACCCCACAAATAATTAGAAATTCAAAATTGAAATAGTCTAGTTCTTTGATCATATATATATATATATATATATATATATATATATATATATATATATATATTTGGCAAATTAATTATGACAGTATGAGAGTAACTTGGAGAAAAAAAATGCGATTATTTTCTATTTTAGCATTCAAGTTCATTTTGGCCTCCCGGTTTAATATTTCATTAGGCCATTTTTCTGCAACGTGGAATAGAAAAAAAAATCTAAAGCAACCTCTGACAGACTTTCACTTTTTCATTCACACACGTGCTTGAAAAATACATTTGAGTAATGAGACACTATCGATGCAAAAATTAAAATTCATTTTTCGCGACCTTTTCATAAATAGATAGCTTTAATTACGATTCCCATTTTTTTTCCCATCCACTAGGGATATATAATGAACTTTCTCTTTTGGATGTGAATACAAAAGATTTAGCAAATATTCTCAGAAGTATTTCAACCCATGTAAAGTACGTAAGAGCATATAAAATATTACCCATTAGCTATTACGGTAGCCCATGAAAGGAGGAAACACAAAACGTCTTTCCATATGCCATGGGCCAAACTGATAAGTTAGGGTTACCTGGTCATTTCTATCTACACACAATGTTATGGTAGGCCATGTATATTACTGGGTTGTTTTTGTACACCAAGAAGATATGAAAAAAAATACGGAAATATGAGAAAAATATTTCAAATAAGTTCAGAGGACAATATGTCCCTCCTATCTATCCATACTTTCCTTCGATTGACCTGTTATCATGTTCGAAGCAGACGAACTGCACATGGTTACACAAATACTTCTCATTCCTCTCTCCCTTTGACATGATCTATCTTTTCAGTGAACCAAAATTTTCCAACTCTTGGGACCGCCTGGCAAATCTTTTTAAAAACTACTAAATCTGCAGAATTGGGGGGGGGGGTCGGATAGATTTTCATTCCAATTTTTAGCTTTACAGAAAAAAATATTAATATTGATGCATAAATTTAAGTAAAATTTTCTTTTCTCCACTTGTTGAAAAACTTTCAGAAATCGAATTTGCTAGTAAAGCTGATGACATTTTCTCCGAACTCTTAAGAGATGTAGCGCTTGGGCTTTTTATTAATTGATACCACTTGTTCTACAAGTTTACACATTTTTTTCTTTCAATTCTTCGTAACTCACTCTCCGATACTTAAAAATAGAAGTATTCCAAGGGAAATTATCGATCACTACCACAAATATAGGCAGTGTTGAGGGGTATCAATGAATAATCCCCCCCCAACCCATTTAGAAAGGGAGTTGGAACAGAAAAAACAAAAAAAAAAAAAAAAAAAAGACAAGATAGGGAGGAGAAGGTGACTAGCTTACAGGTGAGGGGAAAAAAAAAAAAAAAAAAAAATCAAATTTCTTCAGAATTTAACACTTGACAGCACTGGGGTCAGTCATAGATTAGTCACAAAAATTACAGGGGTTAGCATTTCCAATCATAGCTCTATCACCCCTGCCAATCAACTTACACATTCAGCTACTTGAAAGTGGATTACACAAGATGAAAATCAAGGCTCTATATTAGTGGTTACCAACCGTGATGGGAATCCCCCCTCAAGAGGGGATTCAAGTAGTCCAAGGCTATCGAGTGAAAAAAGCCTTAGTGAATGTTTTTGATTGAAGGGTAATGGGGATGTGTTTCTCACTAATAGACCCAAGAATTGAAGAACTAGTAGCAAGATGAAAAATATATATATATATATATATATATATATATATATATATATATATATATATATATAAAATCCACATTGATATGGATATCAGTTACAATGACAGAATTTTTTTTTCCTGTAATAATTGGAATTTCAAATGAGGCAACCCCAATTATTTTCTATACAGCAGCTGCTTCACAATAATAACATTGAACTAATTCTTATCATAAAGCTGTCTAATTAAGTTCAAATTTATTGTGTACATTCTTTGTTGCAGCTTATTTAGAATGGAAAGGGGAGGGGGTAAAGTAATCTTATTGACAAAAGTTGGGAATGACCTTGAAAAGGTAGGGAACCATGGCACTAGAGTTATTTGAGAAATTCCTTGCATCCCTGCATTCAGTAATGGGAATTTGTTATTTCTTATCAAAATAACACGAACAAGAATCGGATTTTCAATCTGATGTTGGGAAAAAAAAAAAAAAAAGTATTTAATTAAATATAGGGTTATTAGATAAAAACAACCATGACCTAAAGTTGTCCCTGGAATTTGCAGAAGAAAGAATATCCAACCAGTGAAAGCTGATTGCTGACACAGACAATTCTAGCAATTTTCAAGAATATAAAGAACTGCTTAATTAAATAAATTCTCAAACATGATCTGGCCCAGTAATTGGTTCTAAAGTTTAAAAGGTTTGCATGAGTTTTACATTCAAAAAATCTTTCGATGTCAAAAACTGAAATTTCAGAAACATCCAAATGCCAGGGATTTTTTTTCCAACAGATACACACCACTAAATTCCTGAGAAAGTATTGTAATTGTTTCCAGAGTTATTCTGGCTAATATCCTCATCTTTGTTTTAATCAGCAGAAGTAGAACACACCTGAGGAAGGCTACATAACAGTGACCGAAACGGTAATCAAATGGTATTGCAACTCAAAAAGAAAGAAAGAAAAAAAAAAATGTTGGCAAACTTCCTTGAGAAAAAGCCAACGAGGTAGTTTAATGTAACTTAAAATCAGAGGAATAGCTGACAAGGACACAATACAAACATTGAACGAAAATTTATGAAGCACTCTACAAAAAAAAAAAATTTAAAAAATGAATACTATAAAAAAACATCCCGAAGAATAATAAACTGGAACCCATTAGTACAACTATACTAAAAAATGAAAACCGTCAAAAGCCCCAAGAACAATTACAACAGATACATAAAGCATAAAAAAAACTTTTGAAGTAAATGAATTCAACAGAAACGAGATACTAGCACAAATATGA
This sequence comes from Thysanoteuthis rhombus, assembly GCA_963457665.1. Taxonomy (NCBI): domain Eukaryota; kingdom Metazoa; phylum Mollusca; class Cephalopoda; order Oegopsida; family Thysanoteuthidae; genus Thysanoteuthis; species Thysanoteuthis major. The sequence continues at coordinate 22,415,719 of OY735238.1, read as the reverse complement.
GTGTCCATTTCACTTGTAGATTTTCATGTTTCGTCCAAAACATTCTTTGTATTTTCTATACATTTTTTACAGATTTTGAATCCCAATATTTTGTATTCAGCACCTTAAATAGTCAAATAATAGGCACAACCCATGGGAAATATGTACCTCCACCTGTAGAATCTTGTCTCGTTTGATTAGTCATGGTTTGAACACAATCGGTGTTAACCGTGTTAGTGGCCGTAGAAATAAAGGAGGAAAAAAAAAACAAAAAAAAACAACACACACAAGTGAGGATACGATGACTGGCAGCTGATCAAGTGCCGGCTCCAGTTACTAAAGACGAGGCCTCAACTATTAACTCCCATTACTAGAACAATCTATGAGCCATTTTTGCCAACAGGTTTCAGTGGGTACCAGTTACCTCAACCTTAAACCTAGTCTTATAACACAGAGTGATTTTCTCAGAAGGAAGAGTATAAGACGGGGAAATACAGAATGTTAAGATTAAAACTCAACAGTTGGTAAATCATTATTACACACCGATTCATTTGAACTAGTGTCCTTATCTTGGTTGTTATAATTACAGCATTTCAGACTTCATAGTGTGCAAGGGGGTTCAAAAGTTGGAACCTTATAGTCAATAGAAGATAATGGTGCAGTACAATTGGTTTATGTAAGCTTAACTTGATGTTCCTACATGAAGAGACTTATCATTCAGATTACAGCATTCCCATTAAGATATATCCAAAGTATACCCTTTTGTATCCCCACCCCTCCAGGAGAGTGGCAGTAGTCGTCCATGATGACTGAGGATATTGGTACTGGATTTCGGTCTGACCCAGAGACCAAAGAGGCGTGGCTATAGGATTGTCATTGACTCCAGTGACCAGGAAGTGGCTTTGAGAATGACACTGCGTCAAAGCTAACCATTTGGCCAAGATATACATGGATGATACATAACTTCAACCTCTTGCCTCACCAGAAAGATGTACAGGTAATACTAGACTAGACCAACTCAATGAGACCCTGAACAGGATTTATGATGGGGGGGATGACCTTGAAAAGATTAGGGACCACCCCTCCACAAAATTTCATTGGAATCCATTTAGTCTTTTTGGAGATATTGTGCGGACAAACAGAAAGATACAACTAAATATATATATATACCTCTCCAATTTTATTGACGGAGATAAATTAACAAAGAAGAAATAACTAAAACCCCCTTCCGTATGGACATGAGATTAATAGTCTATCTTCATGGACTGAATGAAAGGGTTTGGTTCAAAGTCCCGAGAATGTTACCAAACATGACATGTCCCTAACAAAGCCTGAAGGATAAACTGGCCAAAAAGGTCGTGACCATGACAACTAAGATGAGGACCCCAGTTCGAATAAATCAGTGTATAATAATAATTCTTCATCTCAGAGAGCGAGATGAAAATGAGCAAATCAATCTTTATAAATTTGCTACTTTGATTATGGAGGTAACAAGCACATACTCGAGTCATAAAAAGCAAGATTTACCTTAATACAATGTTTGTGGTTTGTTACACACCAAAATAAAATATGTCTCACCTGAATGTAGCGGATAGCATTCCTCAAAATGCTCAGATTTGAATTTTTTTTATCTTCCAATTGTGGTATTTGGGATCGCAAATATTCAAACATTTCCTTCATGTGAGCTCTCCTGGAAAGGGAAAAAAAAATGTTCAGTCAATAAATTTCAAGACAAAATAGCAAAGTAACAGTCACAGTTCTTTCGAAGAGTCATTCTTGGATTTGCAGGTCTCGAAACATGAAATTACCTTTTTTCAAGTTACACACTACCATGATAAGGTAAGAGCATATTTCTTATTTTCATTCTTGAAAAGCTTACAATATGAATTACACTATAATAAAAGTTGATGGAAACTATAAATACTTTTAAATTCTGCAGGTTGACTCAAAAACCAGACTATGACAAAATTATATTGAAAGTCACTCACCTATTTTTTTCCAATTTGTTATGAACTTCTCGAGTACCAGCACTGAAAAACAAAAAGCAAAATTAACACTTGTCAAATTCAATGAATAAAAGCCAACATCAAAAAAGTAGGTCCATCAAGTGCAACAAGGCTGACAACTTACTAAAAGATCAATAACCCTACTTAGTGACCATTTTCTTTATCAGTCATTTACTTATGTTACCGCACTATGTGAGTAATGTAAACAGCCAGCCATGTGAGGATTAATATATATTTGAACAGATAAAAGCATCAAATGACGTGGAGGACCACGAAGATCAAGGAAAAAGGGAGGGGTCTTCCCACCCCTCAAGAACATGCCTGCACTAATTGAAGTGTGACATATGATCATGAATCATAAATTTATATGAACTTTAATTTAAAACTAAAAACTTTTCTCCACTAAAGACTTCAAGAGTTGCACCACTTTTATGAAATCAAATTCTCTTTCTCGAAGAAAAAGAAAAAGAAAATAGTGGTCTGTGTCAAAAACAATAGAACCATGAATTCTGTTTTAAAACATCTTAAATTCAGGAATGAATTCCAATACTTTATTTTTATTAAATTGATTATTATTTTCCACCATCATCATTTCAGTTTTTTAACAAAACTTTCAGTTTGGACCATTGTTTCTATAATAACAAATAACAGAACGTTAAGTGAAGAGTAAGCTCTCAGTGAGAATCAAACTCAAATTCTCATTGCCAGAGGGGGTCTAGTTTATGCCGAAATGACTTTACCGATCGGCCACGAAGACTTCCATGGATTTGCGGTAACCGATTCACAATTTTGAACTCGGTCCTTACTACCTGCACCATATTTTTGTTGGAATTAAGACGAAAAAAGGGGGGGGGTCAAAATTTAATAAAAACAATGAGTGACAATACTTCATACAATAATAAAAGATCACTTCAATTCTTCTTGTAGAAATATTCCCAAACCGGGTAATGCCAGGTAACCTTGCTGAGTGGATCATAAAAACAGAGATACTCACCCACCAGCTCTTCTCTTGTCATTTTTTTCAGCATTTTTGGATTTTAGATCGTTACTGCTACCACCGCTCTGTGGAGAGTGAGGAGTCGTTGACGGAGGAAGAAAAGAAGGTGAGGAAGAAGAGGTAGAAGTTGTCGGCTGCTCTGGAAGTGGTTGTAGAGAAGAGGTGGGAGGAGGGGCAGGACCCGGTGGCGGCGGCGGCGGTGGTGGTGGAGGCGCTGGCGGAAGAGGCAGTGATGGTGGTGATGCTGAATTTAAAGATGTCTTCACTTGTTCCTCATATATAGAGAAGTCTGTTGAGATATCATTCCCTGCAACAAAAAAAATTTTTTGGTTCAGAACATATACAAAAATACAAATATTTTACATTACACACTATATATATATATATATATATATATATATATATACACACACACACACAGGTTAAGCTATATTACAATCAAGGATGTTGTTGGTCATTAAGATAATGACCAAGTATAAAAAGATTTCCTTTTGCGCTGTTTAAAGACAAAACTTTAGTAAAACAAATGTGAAACGGAAAAAAAAAAAAAAAAAAAGAATTTACAAGAAGCCTTTCCAAAACATAAACCCAATAGTTAGAGCTGGACGTGCAATCAGGAGAAAAATAGGTGATAGTTTGGATGAGGTTAACAAGACAGAAGAAAAAAAAAAATGAATGAATAAATTTTACTAAGAAGTGGTAACTTGTATAGGAACTGTACACGATACAACCATAAATCATGCAGACAATTTAGAGCAAATAGGAAACTCAACTTGATGTTTGTGAGGAAAAATAGTTAGGAGATAACAGAAAAAAAAATCATTTCATGAAGTAAATTTCAACTGTACAATTACAACCTCCAACCCTAACACTCACCCCAAATTATATCCTTTGCAATCAAATTTAATAAAATACAGTTTAAAATGGTCAAGCTTTCTGTCTTCATTTGTTCCACAATAAGGCCCAGCAAACCCGGTCCAAACAATTACCCCCCCCCCCCCAAAAAAAAGAGCTTGGAATTGGGGAATAAGTATGTGAACAATTTTTGATAAACCACCTTTGTTAGACAAGTATTATTGTCTTCGGGCTTCCCGATCCCTCCCCCATATCTGAGTAGAAAAAAAATATCCAGTGACACCAAGACTGTAAGGGAGAGTAAGTTAATTGACAGTTCTTTCCTTGTTATATAGGGGTAAATAGTCCAATGCCTGTTGAAACATTAAGGGTGGGCGTGTTCCGGCGGGTGGCCTAATTTGCTTTGGTTCGTGTAGAAACAATAGATTGAAGATATCATTTATTTCGTTCATACGCACTCTTACACATTAAAATATAAAATACGCGGAAAAAAACACCTTGGATAGTGCGGTTTTGATGTTGTACGATCAAAGTATTGCTGTAGTGTACAACTAAGTATAGCATAATAAAAACAAAGTTATAACAATTTGAACAGTACGGAAGATTTTCAGACGCATAGACAGCACTAATCAAGGTGCACCTGTATTTTTAGAATCGGTCTTACAGAGAACAGCATGTCAGATGTTTTGGGGAATATTTCATAACTATCCAAAATAGATCTAACAATTCGGAATCCAACCCGAAACGAACACATTGAGGTTTTCAATAGTTTTTTTTTTTTTTTTTTTCCATTTTTCTTTATCGGTACAACTTAACGAAGGTGGTCCCATTGCCATCACCTTCGCTCAGTTGTAATGTGACGTCACGCAGACTTACGATCGGTCGAAGATTTAGGGAGCGAAAGTAGTAACGATATCATTCAAGTATTTACTTCCGTTTTTTCTTTCGGGAATTTTCTTCAGTCTTTTTTTTTTTTTCTTCAATTATGCGCCATTTCTACCATCAGGTGTGCGTGGGTGTGACATTATCACACTCATGCCAGCTCGCTACATGACGCCAGCAGAATTTCAATGGGAACCCCCTCCAAAACTAGTTACTTATATGCTATGATAGAATTAAGAGGTAGACACTAGAACTAGTTCAGTGTCTATTGCCTAACTATTAACAACTAGACTATGAATGAATGATATCGCGGGGTTTTCGGTGGCCTTATGAATTACCCCTTTTTTCAACAGAGCTACTGGTCATATCTATTGAAAACTTTATTAATGGCCAAAAAGAAAAAAAATCAATACGATAGACAATATATATGAGAATAGATTCCAAGGATAAGTAAAGTGAAGTAAAGTTGAGATAACTTTAAGGAAAAATAAGGTTACTGACTGAGAAACTGTAATTTATTAAAACAAGGGATTTTCAGCGGCAATAATTCAACTTGGAAGACTACATCTTCAGGAGATGTAATTTCTGGATTCCTTTCTCTTCCCAGGGAGGGAACAATTCTATAGAAATAGGATGAGGGTAGCGCAAAGTGTCACCGCCACACCCAAGGGCCAATAATAACACGTATACACAAACAGATAGAAAGGTGTGTAGTAGCTTCGCTTTATCCTGCCCAGTGGCAGAGAAGGATGCGTTTTGACAAGTGGAAGGACATTGGGGGAGGGGAGACACACACACGAGTGGGGAGACTGAGGGAGACAGAAAAGGTAACTTGTCGCTGTTGGAAATATGTTCGGTTTAATTACCAAAACTAAAACTGTACTTGTCAGTAATCAATTATTGATTAACAAACAAGGTAAATCAATGAAAAAAAAAACAACAACCCCAAACACTTTCTTTCATCGTAAGAAGTAGAGTTATACGGCACACCACAACCAAAAACCGTTTGTTTACTCCTAACCTGGTAGATAACGAATTCAAATAATTCATCAATCTCCAAGAAATGCGAATACGAAGAAAAAAATACAATAATAATAATCTTTGTTTATTGGATGTTAAAGTTAATTAAAATGCTGACTTTGAGCAGAACCTCATTTAACCCTCTTCATTATTGAAATTCAACTGATAGAGAAATCTTTAGTTCAGATGCGAAGCTCAAAATTGTCAATGAATGAACTATGTCAAAATGGCGAATTAAATCACAACCACGTGAAAAGTCATGGTGTTAGAATTCTTTAGACAAGGCACATGAAGTTGAGCGTAAAACTAGAAATATCAAACATATCTAATTATTGCTTCAGTGCCACAAACCCTCGATAAAAACTTAAGTGGGCAACCATCTGTTGTAGTCTTGTGCCTAACTAAATCCAATTAGGTGAAGTAAATCAGCTTCCATTTCACACTGAAAACTAAAAAAGGTACCAGAGTAAGTAACACAAAAGATATAAGTTACAAGGATAGACTAGAAAGTTAAGCATGACTACTTCGTTTGAGAGGAGGACAACAGGAGACTTGATTGAAAGTTTCAATAAATGGCTTTACAAATCACGGAATCCTACAGTTTAATAAATTAGGGTGGAAAATTAACCAGCAATGTCTATCTACGAAGACGAATTGGTTATATCTCCCAAAGAGGTTTCAAGTACTGGAATAGTTTTTTTTTTATTTCATGTAAAAAATTTTTAAAGTATAAGTATAAATAATCTCAAGATAAACTTAGATCCCATGGCATAGAATATAAATAGGGAGGGATACTTGTGAATTAATTAGCTGATTGGAATATATAGAGGATTTAGGAGATAGATAAAATGTGCCCAGCTAATGTTCCTTGGTACTGGTAAGACTATAAAGTTTTTTGGGTTTTTTTAATGTTGGATTAGTATTTCTGATGTGAATTGCTTGAGATGTCCATATAGGCATTTGATGACTGAATAAATAAAAGTGAAAGTTATTCACTAAATTTTGGTTTGTCAGGTACATGTGGCATTTGATGAAAAAGTATTGAAAATCTAAAAAGAAAAAAAATACAAGATTCAGGAAAGCCAATATAAAGGCAAATAATTAGTAGTAATGAAGAATCTGAAACAAATTTAGACCATCTGGAATAGGAAATTGCTCAACATAGAAATATGGGGGGTTATCAGCCGAGACATTTAGAAAAATTTTGGGGAAAAAAATTAAATAAAATGTGCAGTGATGAATTTATTGTATCACTATACTACTGCTCATTGGTATAGGCTTATAATTGTTTTCGTCGAGTTTCATATATTTTTTATAACTTGAATTAATACATACTTCAATGTTGAGTACATATTTGTAGATGAAATTGTTTACGAAGATGCACATGGAGGAATTTTCATTTAATATATAGATAAACATTAATTCCAAGAAATTATTATCAAAGACATATTTAATCTATTTAGAAAGAGAAAATATTAAGGGGAGATAATTGTTGTGTCGCAATCTGATATTTTGAATAAACAGAACCACGTGTTCATACCGGAAATTAACATTTAGAAAGGAAAAAAAAATGATCTTGGCGTGTTTTTGATGAAGTTCAATGTTGATGAAATTGAGATATTGAAGAATTCATTAAAGATTAAAAATAAGTCAGATATTTCTTGTAAAAGTGATACGATGATGACTTCGTGATTTAATAAGTAAAGAAATTAACAGCCACGCACATGAGCAGAACGAGCACATGGTAGTTTCAGTGAGTGTACTTTCTCGGTGTGTCACATCAGCTGGTCAGATCGTAGTTCAACGTCCCAATTTGGCACGGCTGTTGTGAAGGGTACTCGGTCAGTAACAACAAAATATCTACTACGCAAAAATCAAAATTTAAAAACAGTAAAGTAAAATAAATACTCTATAACTTGCAATATTAGCGATTTTCTTTAGTTTTAGAAGTTGAAGTGTTTTTACAGTTTCATATTGAAATAGAATAAAAAACACTAATACCAAATGTTGATCACGTCGAAAAAATGAATAAAGACAGAAAAGTTTAGGTTTGATATCAGTATGCTGTTGTAACGAACAGGAACCCCTTCACACAAAAACCGTAATTAGGGCCGCTAAACCAAGATCGCCACATCAGCTAAATTAGAAATCCTCCTAACCGGCATACTTGAATGAGAAATATGATTGATGATGTATCATCACGTTAGGCAAGGCATAGAAAACTAAAAAGATAATTTCCATTATATTCTCCGCTAAAAAAATATTTAAAAAATGCTGATCAGCACGAATTGGTAAAGAGTAATCAAGACATGCATTCATCTTTTAGTAGATTCCACGCCCTGTGACTCACTTCTATCTAGTAAGGTTCTTTTTTTACGTCAGTAATAATAATTAATCGAGTTTCTTCGTTAACTGTAAAAATATTTTGAAACCTAAAAAGCTGTCAATTTATTCATCACGGAAGGAAGGCATTCAGAATCTAAATTCATATCTATGTTCAGACTGAAACTTTATCACATATGAATGAATGCTTATAACTCGAAATGAAATTTCTTGAAATAAATTTTTGTTTACTCACCACGTGTTTTAGTCTTTGATCGCCACTCCAAGAATTCGGCAGCAAGAATTAAAATTTCTAGACTACTCATCTCATAAGATATCGATTTTACGGTCACTGAAACTAAAGACACGATTTTCAGGACGACGATTAATTAAAAAGAAAATAAATCTTAAAATAAAGACACCGTAAATGATTTTTTTTCTGCGAAAGACAGAAATTTAAACAAATTTTAAATGAACTTCATTCGACCTGCGGTTTTAAACTTAAAAAAAATAAAAAAAATTAAAGATCAAACTTATTTCCTGTATCTTTCGTTTTTTCTACATATGTGGCACTTCATTTTTTTTCTTCTAATTCCTGAATAGATAAAATAAGGCATCTGATTCCAAGTTGCTTAAATCCAAAGTTTGTGACACTGAGTAAAATATGTGATGAACGAGAAAATGCATTTTTTTCCTTTTTATTCATGGGTATTACCTTTGGAGTGAAAAAAATATAAAAACGATTTATAGGCGAGTCACCTTTCTCTGCGGTAAAGTGCGTAAAGCATATATATTTATACAGGTCTCTGGTACGATAACTTTTTTACAAAATAATGCATTAATGAATTAGGGTGCGCAATTAAGGTGTTTTTTTAGAGGGGGGTCGGGGCTCCCTAACTAAAGAATTCCCACCCACCCATCTTACAGCTGGCTTTTTTTCCGTTTTTTTTTTTTCCTTCGGACAAATCTCTTTCCTTTTTCAGTCACACATACAATTGCCAATAACCACGCACGCGAACTGGTTTTACACAATTAAGGACAGATTGTATAAAACAGTCATTTTTAAGCTTTATAATATTCATCTTTTATGATAATAATTTTTTTTTTTTTAAATCATCCTTAAAATCAGAATTATTTCTTCTTTTTTTTTCTTCTGAATCGCTGAGGTGAAGAAATATTTAACAGGACATTTTTTAATACTAAATCCCAGAATGCATAGTGAAGCCAAATGCAATTAATTACGATTTTTTTTTTAGAAACTGTACGGTGCAAAAATTAATCGCCATCGAGTAATTAAATATGCTTTTTTTTTCCTCTTGCGAAGAATTTTAAAATCCCAGACGAATCGTGTTGGTTGGAAAGAAAAAAAAGATACTACAGCCAAGAAATTCACAACGATTATTTGTTTCCAGGGGATCACATACACAGTCGAGTCAAAAGGAATAGACCAGGTGATCAAACGGTATATACACTCTCTCCAGCTGGTAGAAGTCCTGTTGAATGGATTTTTGATCTTACGAGTAGTCTATCTATGTAAATAAAATCCGCATAGCATCTAGGACTATCCCATGCCGATGAGAGATCACTTCTTTACTTAGCGCAGGGCATCATGGCGGCAGTACACATCAAAACACGATCTTATGACGAACTAGCCACGTGGAGCAATGATTGACAGCTGTTTCAGATTGACCAATGGTAGGCGGCAACTTACAACAATCGACCAATCAAAGCCCGTCACTCTGACGTCACTACCCATCAATAACCACGCCTCTAGCACGTTGTTCAATTCACATGGAAAATTTATAATAAAAGTCGAAAGACACCAACTTTCAAGAAAAAAAAAAAAGAGGACATTATTGTCAGATTATTTTCTACACACTCTCCGCCAATTCGATCCTTACGAACCGATTTCTTTCCTTTCAAATCCAAGTCCTGCATTTCGTCACCAGATCTGGCCTGTCTGTTTACATCTCTTGAAACGGAATAGATGCATTTCGTTTCATTTTTATTTATTTATTTATACTAGTTCTCATCACTGTTTATCGCATGGCGTGCCGTCACTTCAAAGCACGTGATAATTTTATGTCGAGTGTGGCTTCTTCTTCTTCAACAATCAATCCTAAACATGCTTGCTTGTGAGTTATCTGCCGAAGAATTATATTAATATATATATACATAATTTTTTTTTACTCTTGACTGTTTAAACTGGGTGTATTACATTCATAAAATCAAAATAAAATTATTGGAGTGTAAAAATGAGAGACATTTATCGAATTTTTCCCCCACAGCTGATTTTTAATCGATAAGATTGAGATACGCGCACCCCTTCCTACTCCAATTGATTTTTTTCGTACTGAAAAATTACCAAAATTAAAAATAAAAACCTTTTAAAAATAAAATTGAATCCAGTTTCCAATATCTAATTTATTCCTCCCAACTTTTGTTTTAGAATGATAGTGTTTTTTTTTTTGTTTTTTCTAATAGAGAATCGAGGCGACACCCATAACTGCTCGGGACGTAAATATCGGACCCCACCAATATAATTGGAGTCATTTTTCGAGGATTTATGATTAAAGCTGATAATTGCAATTAATGCTTTTAATTCTAATATACAATTTAAAAAAATAATAATTCAAAAAAATCCTTTTGAGGTCGTAGAAAATGCAAAATGTTCATAAGATGACGTGCCTGTTTCAGTGTTGTTTGTTTTTTCAGGCAATAAATTCCAATAATTTTTGCGTATATGTAAGTTGGGTTATGATAATATTTTTTTAACAATTAAATATTGCCATTCTTTTTTACAATCTTTCATAAACGAAAGACTGGGGTTTTTTTTCATTCCAATTTTGTACAACTTAGAAATGTTGCCGATGGTACAGAAAAATTAGAGCTTACAAGCTTCACATTTTTTTTATTTCCGGCATACAAGCCAACAAATTTAATAAGGTGAGGTTTTAAGGTCACTAGTATGGAAAGATTTCCTATCAGGTTTTCGTTTCTAAAATCTGCAACGTGTTTACAGTATTTTATTCTACCAGATGGGGCCACTTTGAAAAATTGTAAAGCTGTCAAAATAAATTACACATCTTGTTCATTATCTGTCTTTCAGCGGAGCATTAACGAAACGACACCAGTTGTGTTCATTGAAAAATCTGACTGAACAGCCGGAGACTACTCTATCGGGCGCTTATCATCTGTTTCCTGTGGAAAAGTCCCCTGCCCCCCTCTGAAAGGGGCCTAATCCCCTCCACAAGGGAGCTGAAAACCAGCCCTATTATTAGATGGTCACAACATAGTGTGACCGAAAGTAAGGGTTCAATGTAGCATTATAGTGTCGTTGTAAATAGAACCCCCACACCCCTCTAAAACCACTATAAATTTGGGGTAAAAACCAAGTAGTCTAAGTTCTTCCCCTAGGTTAACTAGGTATGCATACCAAATTTGGTTGAGCTGCACTATGAAAGGGATGTTAGGATGCAGTTTTGCATTTTAGTTACAGGTTACCCAACAAAAGGCCTGGGAAGTAACTTATCCATTGATCACCCTTTTTTCCAATTTCTTGATTGATCACCCCTAACACAGCATGCTGCCAGAAGATGTTGGTCATGTGATGGTTTCTATTGAGTGACTAACCAGAGCTGTTGCATGTTACTGCTTAAATGCTTGTTTTTCAAAAGATTTTAAATGGTATGATAGTCGAGTTTCCAGTGGAATATGTTACTAGATGCTATTTTATTGTTCAAAATCTGATTACATGAGTTGAAGGTTGTAATGGTACAAAAACAGCCTTGCAACAGTACCAAAAAAGGGTTGTAACAGTACCAAAAACAGCTTGTGACAGTACCAAAAAAAGCCTATAAGCAGTACCAAATTGCTAACCAAGCATATTATACACAATCAATTGGCCCTTATATGGAGAGCAGCAAAATGAATGTTAACAAGGTTGTTTCAGTCATAAATAGTGGGAATTTCATGATGGTGGATTTTTGGTGTGGTGCCTTAGTCAGGAAAAAATTTTTCATCAAATATGGGCGTATTGTATATTGTTGGAAAGGAAATTTCATACTGAGCAAATTTCACAAGATAATTACATGCCTCAGAGCAAGTAATTTCAATCTGTTTACAATCAACTGTCATAAGCCCTTGTTTTGGACTGATAGCTATAACATAGGGGATATAAGATTCTGAACTTTTTGAGATATCATGTGGACAGACAGAACTTTTGGGTATTTTGAGGTTACCAACAGTTATCTAGGACATAGGGGAGATAATTGTCTATAGACTAGCTTCAAAATTTCCTGACTTCTTTTGTTGCCTATTGCCCATCCTTCAACAAAATTTCATTGAAATTTATTGAGAACTTTTGGAAATATTGTGTGTATAGACTTGGACATTTTGAAGATATTATGGTATAGACAAATGGCCAAAATTTCAGGGAGGTAATTGTGCATGAATCTGCTCAAAAATTTAATCACTCCTTTCCTTAACTATTGCTTACTTTTCCATTTCATAAAACTCATTGAGAACTTTTGGAGATATTGTGTGGTTGCAGACAGGAGGCAATAGTGCATAGATCCGCTTGAAAATTTCATGATTTCTTTAGTAGCTTATTGCTTATTATTCCACAAAATTTCATTGAAATTTTGGGAAATACAAAACAGCCAGAGAAAAAAAAAAAAACACTATTGATGCATGCGTTTTAAATTCCATTAAAGATGTTGAATGTGTATGCGGATTACCTGGTGATTGTACCCTGGAAAAAATTATTCCATTAACAGAAATCAAACAATGGAATTTATTACTTTCCCAACTTTGACAACAAAAACAAGCTGGTCATGTTTATTGTGCTTCGGTGGATAGAGTAACCAGACTTCACAAAGGGGAGAACACTGTTATCGTAAGGATTAATCCTTCAAATTTGGGGAAGAAAATGTTACTAATCTCCCTGAGCATTATTCTGATTATGATTAGGCTGGTACTACAATTTTACTTGATGAAAACAGGCACAAGTTTTTGCTTTCAAGTTTGGTTCACCCTAGATGCAGAGGTTTTTATCATGGTTTTGACTCGTTATATGTCTATTAATGCAGATATGGTATTCATGACAGTTGCAAGACACCCCAAGAGAGTTATCCACCACTTTAACTGACTGTACAACTAATCTGATTGTTCAAAGGAAATGTTCCTTAAATTTATCATTGGTTTCCATAGTTTTCTTTGGGAGTGACGTTATCTGTGCATTTGCTGGTAAAGGAAAAATAAAACCATTTTCTATCATGGGCCCAAGCTCAGATTAGGTAGAAGCATTTGACCATCTTGGCAACATGTTCCATGTTGATGGATATTTGCTTTCACTTCTTGAAATATTTTGTCAGATACAGTTTGTATCGTTGGAGAGAAAGGAAGATTTCCTGTGAGAGACTTCCACCATGCAGAAATGCATAGTTCAAGAGCCAACTATTGAGCCAGAATTTGGCTCAGAGCACTAGAAAATTCCAAGAATGTCCAGATAGAAATGAAAGAATAATGAATGATGGTTAGCTAGATATTCTTTTGATAACATAAAAGCCTGCTTCAGATGAGATATTAGTTCTTATTTCTTGTTCATGCAGAAAATACAATGAAAGTTGCTTTTGTACTTAGCATAGATTAGTATGTACCGTTGCTTGTCAAAGTTTTAATAGTGAAAACACCTTAAAAAATATGATGTCTGATGACACGGGTGTTTCCAATCTTAACATTGAGGACTTCAAGGCTGACAATTTTCTTGAATTTCAGACTCTTATGTTCAATGTTTATTCTGTAAAATTTGTTTGTTTCTCAGCAATATGACCCATGGAAAGTTTACAATTAGACTTGAACTGACTCTGCCTTGCATTGTTGTTTAGGTAACCTTGGATTGATTTGTCCTATTTCAGGATGAAGGGAAATCTTTTAAATGATATTTGTATTTTATACAGGTTACATCATTGTCCCCAAAAGTTCTTTGTCATAAAAACTACTTCTTCACAACATGTTTTACCCGCTGAGAGGCTAAAAATTGACGATAGGGTAAATTTTACCTTGCCTGATAATGTGTAAGATATCTCACCAAGATCAAATTTTTCAGGCATTGAGAAAAGCTATAAAGAAGAATTTCAATATTCCTGCTAAATTATAATGTTTTGCTATATTTTTTCCTCAATTTGGAAGTTTTAAAATACAAGAGTTCTGTTGTGATTTTACTTAAATATACAGGCCATATGAACAAAATTCTATTTTGTCAAATTGAAGTGAATGGTGAAAAAGAAAAACAGTATTCCAAACCCTTATATGAATTGAGGAGGAAAATTTCCACAGTATCCCCTGAATTATCCACAATTCCACAGATATATGATCTGAGTGGCCTTGTTAGCATTGATATTCTGATTCCATATAAAAAATCACCTTTCTTATCTCTGTATAATTTGTTTGGTTAGCAGTTTGGTACCCAATCTTTGATTTTTACTACTTATCCCATGGATTACTATGTATAGTTTGTGGGAAATGTAGATTTTTTTCAATGATTTGTCATCTGTAAGATATGAATATATGTTATACTTTCTTTCTCTTGTAGGGACGAGTCAAAAAACTATTTAACAAAGCTTCAGATACAAAGAGATCTCCTTTCAAGAATAACAAACGTGATGAGTTTTAGAATCCAATATCAACGACAGAATATTCAAAGAATTTTCCAAACGGTTGAATTCCTTCTTGCTGTTTGTGCTGTTGACATATTTCAGCTGATTCATTCTATGGACTTCTTCAGGTATAATACCTGGATATGATGGTGGTAGACAGAATTTTCCAATGATGATAGTTAATTGAATATTCTAATGGTAGCCATGCTACAACATTGAATTGTTGAGTAGAGAAAGCCATGTGGGATTGAACTCTGTACTTGTCTGTCTTAAACATTCAGTTGATAGAGGCTGCCTTGTTGATTTTCCACAGTTTCCAACTGTGCTTTCTGTCTATTACAGTGTTCACTAGAAAATTCTGTTCATCACCATCACATTCAGATATTACACTCGCAGAAGTCCATAGAATGGATCGACTAAAACAGCCGGAAGAAGTTGAATGTTAATGACCCCTCATGAAACCTTAGACAGTAACCACAGAATGTGTTTGGTAACTTAGAAAAAAGTTTTGACTTTTGCATTCAAAAAGATCATAGATGTGTTGCTAGTCAACGTCCCTAGATATGTTTTATCTTGTATAAATTTGCTTCATTTAAATTTTTTTTTTAAATATTGCTTATTCATCAAACTATGATAGAAAAAAATTCTATTTGGGTATGTATGCACTAAGATAACTCAACATCTGGCTATTGTATAAAATTGACATTCTTCATATATGTCAGTCAGCATGGCAGGCAGTGCAGAGTTGAGTTTGAAATTGTTTAGATCAGTAGTTCTCGAGAAATATAATGAAAATAAATGAAAAAACTTCAGATTATAGATCTTTTATCTTAGATTATAGCTCCAAATTTAGATCCAAAATATCTAAATTGGGAACACTGAAGAGAAGTAACTGAAATACTTTGAAACTGTAATTTCGTACAACGGACGGAAATTTATTTTATGTGACTATTATTGTTCATGCTCCATACACCATGAAGTCCAATCCCTTTCAAACATGCACCTTTGGAACGGGCAGTGACCTAGTTTAATGAACAATGTAATATTCTTGGTTCTCAGTCCGTAACAATGGACACTTCTACTTGAAGATAAGAATTTCACTAATAAATATCTTGTACCCACCATTTGAAACAATGGAATCTTCCATTGATGAGATTTCAGTGTTTTATTTTTCTTTTTATTATTTATTCAACCAGGTTACCTGGTGCGAAAAGGGACACAAGTTCGAGTCTCACCAGGAGCTTATTCATTATTTCCAATCTGTGCTGTTTGCTCACTGCTGTAGATCAACAGGCTGAGTTGAATTGCAATAAAAAAAAAAATCGAGATGAAGGGAGATAATTGTCAACAAAAAAAAATTGATAAAAATAGTTCATTAGTTCAAATAGTTCACTATAGACCCATTATAAAGCAGCTCAATATAACACAGAATCGCTTATGATTTGGTTTGAGCGAAGTGTAGATCCCAATTCTCAAAACGTCAAATTTGCCTCTCAAAGTAACTAAATACAAAAATAGAAGACCCTTACTGAATCAGGTTACACCAACTGTAAAAAGGAAATGAATTGGACAAAAACATTTCAGTAGTCAATAAATAGAAAAACTCATTACCTCTTTCCCTTTCATCTGTTACTAAAAAGATAGCTAGCATATTATCAAACTCCTACTCCAGACACTCACTACATATGTATCTAAGTTTTATCTAAAAATGTAACCTGGTGAAATGATCTAAAAAGTTTTTCATGTTTAGTTCTGTCTTCTGCTGGACTAACCTCACCCTACCCCCACGGTTTTCTCTCCATATCTATACGAATTATGTGGGTTGGTCTTGAAAAACTTGGGGGAGCCAGTCTGGATTTCTATCTAGGTTTTTAAAATTAGAAAATTTATTACAAAACAAACTCACTTATAATGTAGTAGAAAATTATGAACCTTAACACCTGCATTGTAACAGATCTACAGTGTAGGAGAAATTCAAATATATCTGTGAATTTTTTTACAGAAATTGACTCGTATTTTTTTTTAAAAGAGTTATCAAAAATATAAATTGTGCAAGAACTTTGTAAACACCCTTTACAAAATAACTATCACTTTTGTGCAAACGCTCCCATCCCATAAATGAGATTCCGGTCCTTAGGTAAAAACAAACAATATCTGTATCTCGCATAAATAAATCACCATAACCTGCATGGGTATCAGAACAGATTATCTAAAACAGCTTTCTAAAATCATCTAAAAAGAAAACAATTTTTTAATCTAAAATTGTTTAAAAAATACCAGAATAAGATTTGGGCATTATTGACTCCAAAAAACCTTTTTTTTGAGGAAAAAAACAAAGAAAGAAAAAAGTTTTTGAATGGTGTTTGGGATCGTAGCTCCAAAAATGACAAGGAGTGTGCAGAGACACAAATAAACAAGTACACTTGAGGAGAAAAGAATCTGTAGCCCACTTGACTGGTTGGTTTGCCATTTGTGGGGCTACGGTGATGCAATAATAAAAACACATGACTGGACACCATGTTCAGAATTTTCAAACCTTCTATCTGCACACCAGTATATATATTCACAGATAGCAAGCCGCATTTATTCAAAAAGAATGTAATATGATACTCGTTATAGACACAATGTTTGGAAAAATCCAATTCCTTTTCGAATCCAATTCTATTTTAAAGGTATGATACAAACAAAACCAAAAGCTAAGATTTCAGCAACTTACTTGCTCACATTAAACCTTTTCTATAAAAATGGCAGACAATTCATTCTTTCATCAGTCCTGTTTCTTCTCTCTGCAGATTGTGCAGGCTGTTCCAACATACACTCATGTGCATATCCATTTTGATTCATGTATATATACATATGCATGCATGCATACAAACTATCACATAAGTTCTTTCTACTTACATGTATAAACATACACAATCATGAATGAACATTTGCACCTTAATCACCTTTGCATATCAATGAACATTAAGAACTTCAATCTATAACTACATTGTAGACCAATCCTATATGGACATAGTTCTTCTTTCCACTATAGAGAACTCTTAACCTTATAGATCTAATTCATACACATCTTTAATAAATACATTGTTTATGTTACATTTATATTCACTTTTCATTTTGCATCCAGTATGCATTTTATCTCAGTCATTCAAATATCTGTAACTTTATTCATTCTTTTATGCACTCCCATCCTATTGTTTTTGCCAACAACTCAAAGAGAAAGAAAGATACTATGAATATTCATTCCATATGCATAAACTATAAGATATATCATATCTCTGAACTAGCAGCAGCACTTATAGGCCAAGACTGCTATTTCAACAATATTATTACTATTAATATATGTTGGTTCTATCCAAACTGAATGATTATTCAACTATTAAATGTTAATGTATTAGGATTCATTTTTATGGAAACCAATGGAGTCAGATAGAATTAGACCTAATTAATTTAATCCTCTATGTCACTCAACTTGTAAGATTTTTTTGTTTTTAATTTACTTTGCTTTTTCTTGGATGCATAACCAATTACTTCACCACAAGATCCTTTTCTTTCTTGAACCAATAGCAATTTTTTTAAAAATTACCTTTATAATAAATTTACATTGAACATGAAGAAGCATTGTGTTATGGGCAAAACTTACAATAAATGTTTGGATGTCCAACTTTTATCATTATTATCATTTTATTTGCACATTTTGCCACAAATGGTAGATAAAAGGTAATACTGTGTGGTTGCTCAACTTTTACATTTCAAATATTTCAAACAGTTATGAATTGGTGGACAAAACGAATAAGGTTTTATATTACAAAATTAACAAAAGAATTTATCATTTTTAACAAATCATCAATGAATTTAGGAGAACAAAACATTCTGCTTATCGTCTTTGTACTGCATGATTGGTGGGTAAGTAGTATGGTAGTAATGAGAGAGCGTAGAATTACTTTATTTTGGTAGTGTGTAAGTATGGGTTTTCTAATGTCTGTGTTTTCACTTGAACATTCCAATACAAATAAAGGGAAGCAACTGTGCCTGTAATGTTGGTACTAGCTGAGAAGCCTTGTTCTGCTACCAGAAGTCACAAGCTGAGGCCTTATTCAGAGTAGCTGAAGTGGGCATGATCTACCAATTGTGATTTTAACCACACGTTTCTTTTGTTTGGCTCCTTATTTCTATCACTACTAACACGGTTGAAACCAATAGCAAGCAAGATACTATAGGTGTTTGGGGTTGATATGCTTGCTTTGTATATGTAAGTTCATAGAGAAAAGTAATAAGCCAACTTTGAATGAAATTACCATTGGTTGAACCAAAGTGTGCATAAGGAAATTACTTGACAAAATTGAGTAATTGGATTCAACCTGGCACAGATCCAAGTGGGGGAAGGTACTTGGTCACATCACTTTCTAAAATATATACATAAAGAAAAATTTTATTAAAAATAAACGTAGATAAATAATTGTAAGTGATCATGAATTAATTTTAAAACGATTTATTTGTTTTTCATTTGATATAAATACTAAGATGTCTTCCATCTTTTTTTTCATTTTTCACTTATTGCTCCTATGCCAAATTTATCTGTTTTTTTATTTTACTTTTTTATCAATTCTCATACTAAAAATGTATATCCCCGTCTATGAGTTGAGTTTATTTTAAAAGGGTTTTTCCACTCTTACCCCATACACAGGCAACATTTAAGGCATTTATTTGTAAAAATGATTCAGACCCCCTGCCCCCTGTCCCCCCGCAAAATCCTGGATCTGTCCCTGTTACTTCAATTTGAACAGCTTCAACATCTGATGATTGGATTTGAACTTCAGAGTATTGATGTGGTCTTAATTTCTATTGATGATTCATCATCTGCCAAAAAAAAAAGATGGTTAACGTGCAGTTCTTGCTGTGACTAACTGTGGTTGACCCACAAGTCCGTAATATAAACTTTGCGACTGTAATCTCCATGTTTACTTGTCTGTATTTTATTTTAAATAAAGCAAAACAACTACCACAGAAGTTACTAGCTGAAGGCCTCAGTCTGAGTGACAGAAGTTGGCATTCGATTTACTGGGCAACAATACAACCATACGTGTTTCTCTGTCATCTCCTTATTAATCTACGCTTGAAGTTGATAATATTTTAACCACATACACCTAATCAACTAACAACAAGCAAGATGATACAGTGACTCTCGTTTGAGAGACATTATTCCAAAAGACTGGAGTTTTGGAGTGAAGATGGATGTAAGATAATACCTTGAATAGTGAAGTTTTGATTCGCACAGGTTTCAATGTAGCACCATTTAAGTATTGCTGTACAAATTTTTGTATCTTAATATAAGCTGAAAAAATAAACACATTGAGATATAATAAGATTTTGAAGAGTACAGTTTTGAACAGTGCAGAGAATTTTGGTATGGATTATGTGCATTAATCGAGGTATATCTCTTTATGCACCGGTTGGGGGATGGCCCCAAAGATGGACTTCAAAATGCTGTCCGTTGACTGAATACACTCCTTTCGACTGATTAGAAGAGATGAATGTAGATATCACATCGTTTCTGTGTTGTTATCCATTTTTTGCATCGATTTGTACTTGTAGCAAAGGTGAGAGAAGAGTGTCCTCCACACTAGGTGCCTCAAGAAAGAATTAGTGAATGCATATAATTAAATGATTAACGAATTCATCAATATTATGTTATAACTTGCATGTGTATGTTGCATTACCCACCTTTTGAAATTAGAGACCATCAACCGAAACTGTCACCAAAGGTTTTTTCAGTTTTCAAGTTTGTCTGGCTGGCTAGCTGGCTGGCTGGCTGGCTGGCTATGTGTTATGCATACAAGCTTTACCAATAAAGCTAGAAGACTGAAATTTCCAACATTTACTCCTTATTGTGTCTAGAAAAAAAAACTTTTTTTGTCCAATTCTACAGAGGAGAGGTTCAATTTGCAACCCAAGTTGGGTTTTTGGTTTGTGACCAGCAGCGGGTGTTTTTTTTCAAATATTCAGACTTTTTGTTTAGTGATCACTGCCCAACAAAAGGCAGAAGAAGTAACTTATTCATTGATCACGCCTTTTGGCAATATCTCAATTGAACACCTCCAACACAACACGCTGCCAGTTGGTTACGTGACGGTTTCTATTAAGTGACTGACCAGACCTGTTTTAACTTTTAGTTGAATTTCAGTTCAAGAAAAAAGACATGAGTAGCGCTTGGTACTCTGCTTGATTACCCGAGTGTCCTGTTCCTAGGGTTGGTTCTGCAAATAATCTTAAAAGTTATACAATCAGTGGAGCGAAAGGTAACATTGTGCTGTCATGAGAAACACGGACAAAAAGAAAGTCTATTCATCTGATCAAGGTTTTTAGATCTGCCCGAGAGAGGAGATAGTCCAAGTTTCATCTCAGAGATTTACCCAACTCGGACATTGGATTGACATCGGATCTTGAAATCAAGGGCATCCAAAGACTAAGGCGCAATACCAACTGTAGTATCTTACTTGTTGATTAGTTGATTGTTTGGTAGTTAAAAAAAATATTTGTTTTAAATGTGTTAGCAGCAATAAAGAGACATACAAAAAAAACATGTGGTCAAGATCACTGCTGGTAGATCAAGTGCCAGCTTTAGCTACTCTGAACAAGGCTCTGGCTATCAACTTCCATTACCAGAACAAGGGTTCTCAGCTAGTACTCCGTTGTGACTACCATCAGGTGCAGTTTCTTCCCTTTATTTATGTTCAAACAGACAAGTAAAACCATGGATATTATACCAGCCTCTTGAGTAATGTAGAATTTAAAGACCAAATCTGAACAGATGCTCTAAAGTTGTCCTTGTGGAGTTGATAGATTTGTGCATCAATTAATTTGCTTCATCCTGAGAGGTGCTTGTTTCTCTGGAAGCATCCATAAAAATTCTCTCCTCTCTAGGCTGGCATAATGAACAGAATTAAAGGTGTTTCAGATATGCATTGAAAAATTTTCCTATCAATTTTGCAACAGCTTCCAAGGGATATATATGTGATATTAATATTTTATGACCATTCATTATTTGTCTGGATACATATGAATGAAGGGAAGCAACTAGCCTATTCATAGCTGTAACAGAAGTTACTAGACAGAGCCTTGTTCTGATACCGGAAATAACTAGCTGAGAAGCCTCGTACTGGTATTGGAAGTCCCAAGCCGAAACCTTGTTTTGAGTCATTGAAATGGGCATTTGATCTGCAGCCAGCCATAGAAACACACGTGTCTTTGTTTCTTTCCTTTTTCTATTGCTACTGACATGGTTAAAACAGTTGACGTTTTAACCTGAATATGACAAACCAATCAACAAGAAAAAAAGACACAACAATATAAAAGAAAAAATTCCATTGATGAAATTGATGGAAAATTTCACTTGACCCAAATTATGAATGAATGAAATATCTAGTTCTTGGATCTGATTGGTCCTTCTCCTAGTGTGCTAATTATCCTTAGCAATTGGGGTTTTATGGGATTGGATTGCAATCCCTAACCCGTGACATTTCTGCAATTCTCACTGACAGCTGTTGGTGGTAGGGCTGTGGGGTGGTATCCTAAAGAAAGATGATTGGCGGGCAAGATGAAGTACTGATCAGATCTGTGATAAAAAGTATTAATTTTCTCATTGAAAAAAAAAAGTTCAAAATCGACAGTCAATTATACCAAGTCAATTTGAAAATGAAATGTCAACAAATTTAGTTTTGCATGACTTCTTAATTAATGAGGTTTATTGCTTCAATTTCTTCCTCAACCATTTCTGCTCAAAGAAGAAACGTTTAGGTACAATAAGAATAACTTTCAACCCTCATTCGAGTTTTTTTTTGCCTTAAAGTGAATGATGCATTGCTCTTCTGATGAGCAACTTTTCAGTTATTTTAAGAAAATATATTATTTACCTTCATCAAGTTTTGATACCTGTTAAATGAGATAAATTAAAATATGCTATTATTCATTAAAAAGATATTGACAAATTTTAGCTTTCCTGTTTTAAAATGGCAGTTGTTCTAGCAGCAGAATAACAGACCCTGATAATAAATTTCAAATGAAAACTGAAAAAGCAGACAGAAAGATCCCATCAGAAAATACTTACCCTAACACTGAAAATCCTAACCTTAAGCTGGAGTGACAGCCATTTTAAAACAGGAACGGTAAAAATTGCCATATCATTTCCCCGTGATAAATTAGAATTTTGGACACTTTTTCTGTCTTCTTCAAAACTGAAAAAGGGATTATTTTAACTTTGAGAATGAGGAGAAAAGAAGATTAATGTTTTTATCTTTATTTTAGTTCTTAATAAAAAAGAAAATCAAAAGGGTGTAAATTCATTTTAAATCTCATTCTGTCATTTTCTTCGGAAATAAAGGACTTTTTACAAATAGATATCTTGGAAATCAAGTTGAGTAAAATTGGAAATTCAGACGCTGTTGAGTTAGTACTGAGAAAAGTTACTAATCCAAGGCCAATAACTCTAATAGACTTATTTTTCTATTCTTAGTTCAATGAAACAGGCTTTTGTGAAATAATTTAGAGAAAAAAAATTGTCCAATCGTATCGATTCTAAAATGAGAAAATGTTCGCACGGCAATCTGATAATACATTTGTATTTCTATTTTCAAACTGAATGCTTTGTGATCATTTAAATCTTTGTATTTGTTTTTCACAAGAGCCCGGTATTGATTATACCTCACCGGACCGGAAGTAATAATGTAATTTTTTGTGCTACGTATTGTAAACATGAGAGATCAATGAATGACACAGATAAAGAATAATTCAAAGTGATTTTTTTTCAGATTGATTTTAAGAGTCATGTAAAGGTAGAATAATTAATATCGAAGGATAGATTCTAATTAAAAAATAAATCATATATATGAAAAAAAAAAAAAAAAAAAAAGGTCTTCTCGCGAGAACGCGACATGAGCTTCCGAGATTTAATTTCATAATGGCTGTCTAAGATATCTGTCAATTTTTTCATATACGACATCTGCAAAAAAACTGCGTAGGTTGTTATTTGTCTCTTTCCGGAATTTGTCACTTTCGTGACGACATTTTTTTTATCAACTGGGTAACTGGATTCTTATTTCTCCATATATTGTCATCTAGTTATCTTCCTATTACTGGATAAACTCACTTTTTAACAGACTGTTTTTGGAGCTCCCCGCTTTTCACTCCTTTTTTTTTTCTTCTTGTCATGGGGGCAAGATTGTATTTTCATTATTTCTACACCAACACGTGACAACAATCCAAAACCATGTAAGTATATTATTTAACATTTCATATATGTTTTATTCACCCGAAAATAAATGGTTGTAGCTGTGTCAGGTGTTCAATAATCTCCGTTTTATTTGTTGTCTTTTCAATGCAATCTACGATGATCTGTCAGCATAGGCTTTTCTTATTGACGTCGCCGTGTCGTCATTCATGACAATCTGAATTAAATGAAATAAAGTCGAAAATTTGAATCTATTCATTTGTTTATTACTTTAGAATACCTATATGAGCATCTTCTTTTACAATTTACATTAGAGATATGTATTGCAACATTGAAATATACAATTCACTTCATAAAAATGTATGGAACTTGGTGGGAAAAAAGTTTGCAGTTGCAACATTTAATTAAAAAAATGAACCCCCTTAGCATATATTTAAAAGAAAACTGATATCTATATCATATATATATATATATATATATATAGTCTTATGCCATTATCAACGTTTAAAACAAATTTCCAGATGTGTTCAGTGTAGGAGAAAAAATCATTAAATTTTTCTTTTAAATTGAGACTTTTTTTTTTTTTTTGCTTGATTAGTAATTAAATAATAATAATCAACCACCGTTCATCAATGATCGACAATATGTGGATAATTCTGATTTGTCCGTACTGTGTACGTACAGCTTACTACTTCGACAACCTTGGGATCGAAAATAGGACAATTTGGGGAGTTATCAGATGAAATATATTGAATAATTTAGGAAAAATAAATAAGTATAACGTGTCTAGCCGGGTAAATGTTTCTCTGTACTGATAAGCTTTTTTTGTTTCAAGTTTCATACATTTTTATCACGTGAATTGATGTGTATTTTAATGTAAATTGTATGACGGAGTTGCCATATAGGTATTTTTATTCAATAAATAAATGAATAAATTGTCGAGAGCCTTACTGAAGATTGCTTAGTATTATTTATTGTTTACGATGTGACTTTCTCCCTGTTCATTTGCTCGTATAGTATTGTAAAGATACATTACTGTATTTCACCTTGTATAAACCGCATCGCTGATTGAGCTACAATTTCCAATGAAAGATACGTTATCTCGTGTATATAATTATATATAAATATAAAACGCACCTAGATTTTTAGCTCAAAGTCTCTTGATGAAGTGCGGCTTATACATGATGAAATATGGTACCAAGTGACTTTCTTTCTGGTGTATATCGTTTAAACTGGGTACTGTCAAAAGTATTTGTATTTTGAAGAGCCTTAAAACTATTCATCATTGTTGACTCTCTTATTAGATAAATACTCATCATTATTCCTCACAAAAGAAAACATGAGATAACTGATATTTTTATGAATGTTTTTTTTTTTAATTGCTCAAATTAGTTATTTACAAAATGTAAAAATGCTTTAGATGAAGAATAAGCAAGCAAGTTAGTAGTAGTTACTGAAACCGGCTCCTTTTTTTTTTTTTTATTCGAGCAATTGTTTCAAAATAATTTTCCTTTTTTTTTTTCTTAGATGTGTCCACACATCTCTATTAGACGCTTTTCGGTCGGTCGATCCCATTTACGTTAAACGACTGAAATAGAAAGAAAAGGGTGTGACGTCATTAAGAGAACACTATTCCAATCAGTTTTTCTACCAGCCGCTCATGTGTTAATAGATTGTCAGGTCCACTTTTTTGTATATAAAATAAGCCAAAAGTGCCCCCCCCCCCAAAAAACAATTTTTTAATGAAGATGTAAATAGTAGTTGGAGAATATTTCCATATTGCAATATTTTACAAGTATGAGAATCAATTGACTCAAAGAAAGTCTACTTGCTTTTCTTTCTTCTTCTGCTACTATTACTACGGATGGTGGACACATCGTTGAACTTATGGTTCTTCTTTTTATGTACAATTTAAAGGAAAGTGTAAAAGTTTTACCGTTGTCAAAGAATTTACATTTTGTAAGCTATGCATACCAAATGATCTAGGTAATGAATGAAGAACAGAAGGTCACGTCCATATCCTGGATTCTAGTAAAAATCTGCTTTAAAATCAGTATATTTCCCACCCAAGAACAGATTTAACTATTACAGCTGTCATAGTTTCCTGGATCAGATCGGGATGCGCTGTATGTGGATTTTAGTTCAAAGTCAAAGTGTAGTATCTGTTCTCCTCATGTCATTGAAAACTTACGTTTTCAATTTTAAACAATGATTATATTTTATGACTTTATCAAAACAAACGATCACAATGTTTTGTTGACATGAGGAGAGCAGATACTACACTTTGATCTTGTAATAAATGCTGCAGAAGGTGCATTTCTGGAGCACGAAACTTGGTTAGTGTGCCAGGTCTTGTGTTGATTAACTTGCATTTTCCAACACGTAATGTAAAATAGATGAAATAATTGCTGTGTTTCACTGTATATTCTGCATTTTTTTCCCCTCAGATGTTTTAGATATAAAATACAGGTGTGTATTATCTGTGCAAATGATTGTTACATATATTTGTTTACCCAGGAAATTGCATTTTTCATTTGAAAGTGGAAGTTCAATAGGGGTAGGGGGCGGATTATCTATGGTATTGCACTACATGGTGAATTTTAAGTTTGGATGTATAGGATGGTCCTCCACAGACGTTTTTGTATTTTGAATTTCATTATGGATGCTATTGAATGAGTTTTCTAGTTTTTACAAAATGTTTATTCCGTGGAATGTCGAGTATTTTTAAAACTTTTTTTTTAAGTAGACCATTTTATCCATCATTTTAATCAGAAAGGGAGTTGTCTTGGATGCAAAAAAAAAATCATGATATAAATCGAGAGATGAAATAAAAATTACAGAACTTAGCTTTTTTCAATTTTGTATAATTTCTTGTTTTTTTTTCTTCTTTTTTGTTCTTTTTATTCTTTACTTACAAATCACACTTGTTGATGCTCCAATGCTCGTTGACTGTTAAAAAGCCAAAGGTCACAAAACTTGTTTTACAGTCGGATATGCGAGTGGTGATATAATTTTTTAGCAAATGGTGAATTCTCCACTTGCACTAAAGAAAAAAAAAAATGATCGCTGAAAACGTACTATCGGTTTATTGAATAGTTTAATAATATAAAAAGTTACAAGATTTTGAACATTTTGGTGTAAGTGCAATAGGAAGGAGTAGTGGGATAATGAACTAGTGAAGAAAAACACCAAGAAACCGATTATCTGAATGAGACTGAGTTGGAGTATTTTTGATTGGATAATTGATAGTTTGGATGACTTATCATAAAAAAGAAGGCCAAACTGAACACAATTACAGGACTATTGTTCTCTCTATTAGAAAAAATAAATTATCTTTAATCATTTTGAAAAGAAACTGTTGTCAATATACTTTTAGTGCAGACCTTCTGGATCTGGTATGGGGAGAAACCAAAACTGTAACCCAATCTGTAACAGGAAAATTGTGGATAGTTCATTGAAATGAAGTTCATAAGATCATGCAAGGCATGTCTTAGCTTTTGTTGTAGGAAAGGGATCTGGGAGTAAAAATATGCTCCATTCCAAGTCCACTGATATTGTTCCCAATCGTGGTTGTTCCATTTCACCCTTGTGGGGAGGTGCATTCTCAAAAATTTTGTAATATAAATAACATATTTGTAGCAGTCAATCAAGCACAGATAGAACTGATGTAAAATAAAGATCAAAATATTGACGAAATCATCATATTTTCTTGTTCAGTAATCAAATGTTGATAACCTGCAAGACCCCACTGTGGTGGAGTTATATTTGCTGTAAGTGGGTTGGTTGGGACCATGTTTGAAGCTGTTAGTGGTCAAAATAACGTGATAAGATGCTTGGGGTGATGGTGTTCATATTATCTGTCATCAACTCTGTTGGTGGGTGGGGTAGACATGTATGAAAGTTGGAGTTGAGTAGAGTATTTAGGTGTGGTTTTCCTCATTGCGGCGGAATTTTCCCCAGATTTAATCTATCCATCCAATGATCATGTTTGATTTAAAAACAACAGATGAGGAATGTTTTTAATTTTTTAGTTAACATTGCTTGTTGAATTACAATTGAATGTGTGTCTGAATCTATTGTGTCTCAATATTGTCCAAAAAGGTGTGAACAGTAAATGCCTTGGCCATCATCATGACCAGGGAAATTCCTTGTCTGTCGTTTTTAATCAAATGTATATCAGTGAAAGATTGCTGCTTACATCTCTCTCTCTATCTTTCTTTCTCTCTCTCTCTTTCTCTCTCTCTCTCTCTCTCTCTATATATATATATATATATATATATATATATATATATATATATATAATTGATAATTTTATCATCCGCTGACAGCTGTTTCGTTGTATTACAATTCTTCAATGTGGCTATAGACTATCCAATTTCCCATCCAGTACCACAGGGTAGGGTTGAAACTTTCACTTTAGACTCAGATGCTGGCAAAAGTGGAACTGGACGGTCAGTAGGACTGAATTTCCGTGATATATTTACTTACGCACAATACTCCATCCACCAAAGTGCTCCATTCCGGAGTTGGAAGAGTATTGTTATATTAGCTTATGATGGACCAGTTTCCCCACCTAAAGAGTGCTCAACCCTGAAGAAGGGAATGTTAATTATGATGATAATTAATAATTGTGTCATCCACAGACAGCTGTTTCGTTGTATTACAACTCTCCAGTGTGGCTATAGACTATCACAGCATCTCCTTCATCAGGCTCTTAACGTCTGGTGTTGGACATAGACCTTCCCAAGGATTCACCACA
The DNA here is from genome assembly GCA_963457665.1 of Thysanoteuthis rhombus. NCBI lineage: Eukaryota > Metazoa > Mollusca > Cephalopoda > Oegopsida > Thysanoteuthidae > Thysanoteuthis > Thysanoteuthis major. Next base: position 22,387,011 of record OY735238.1, on the reverse strand, counting down.
TTTCTCTATCGTTGGTGTCACAGACCCAGTATTTTCTAAATTCGTCTAGCTCGTCTCTCCATCTAATACTCTGCTAGCCTTGGTTGCACACGTGATCGCTGGGATCTATGTTATGAGTCACGATGTCCATCGGTTATCCGCCATTCTTGCAAAATGGCCAGACCACTGCCATTTGAGATTTTTAATGGACTCTATGATGTCCCTGACTCCTGTCTTCTTCCAGATGTACTGTGTTGTCTTGAGGCCTCTCCATGTGAGGCCCAGCATAATTCTTTCATGTGTACGTTGCATAGTCCTCAATTTGCAGATCTGTCTCTTGGTTAGGTTCCATGTTTCATCTCCATTAGTGACTATTAGAAGAATGCATTGGTTTTATACCCTTCTTTTTAGGATTAATGGGATACTCTTGATTTTTAAGGTAGAGCTTGCTTTACCAAAAGGCTCTCTTCATTTAGTTTATCTAGCATTAGTTTGAGGTTGTGTAGGTTCTTTGCGAGAAGGGCAATGTCATCAGCAATTCTGAAGTTGTTCAGATATTCACCGTCGATTTTGATTCCTTTATTCTCCCAGTCTGGTCTTCTGAAGATCATCTCGAGGTAGACTCTTCAGAGTTTGGGTGAGCTAGTATCTCCTTGTCTTACCTCTTTTTACTGCTGAAAGGGCTCCGAGTCTTAATGTAGCCTGATGAAGGAGCTGCTTTGACTGTATATATATATTGCAGCACTCGATCTCCACCTTGTTGAGAGATGGCCTCCATGACCTTAAGGATTTCTACTGAGTTGAAGGCGTTTCTGAAATTGATAAATGCTATAGTGAGTGGAAGCTTATACTCTGCTGCTTTTTCTTTCAGCTGATTATCGAATGCAGGTGGTCCATGGTCAAGTAGCTTCTTCTAAAGCCAGCTTGCACTCGTGGTTGGTTTTCATCTAGTGTTTTTGTGATTTGGTTTGGTGATGACTTTTGTGAAAAGTTTGTGTATGCAGTTGAGTAGGCTTATAGGTCTGTAGTTGTTGAGATCTTTTGGGCTTCCTTTGTTATATAAAAGCATTATGATTGCAGTGTTCCAGTCATCTGGGACTTATTTTAGGCACAATTTGAAGAGGACTGCCAGTTTCCTTATGATGATCTTACCCGCTTTTCTGAATAGGTCGATGGTGATGTTGTTTAATCTGGGGGCCTTTCCTTTTTTTTCGTCTATTTGATGGCTTCTTTTACCTCCCACGGGGGTACTTCTGGAAAATCCCCTTGTTGATTGTTCGCATCTTGCATATGTTGTTCATTGTTTAGTAGTCCTTGTTTGATCGAATAGAGTTTTTGGTAAAATTCTTTGGCATGTTCGACAATCTTGTTTCTGTTGTTAGGTCTCCATTTTTTTTGAATATGCTGGTTATTTGCTTCCATTCTGAATTGAGTCTTGTATCTTCTGTCTTCTCTTCGTTTCTTCCTGATTCATTTATTTAGTTTGGTCTCTTCAATTTTCTCACTTGTCATTGTTGGTGCCTCGTGGTTTCTGCGTTTTCCCATGAGATTCCTAGTTTCATCTGAGATTTTACTAATGGTTCGTGTGGTCGTTGGTTTAAATGCAGTGGCAACTTCTATCATAGATGCTGTCATTTCGTTTAGTTTATTGATGTTGGCGTCATCTTGTTCAGTAAGAATTCTGAATCTGTTTTTTAGTTTGAGCTCAAAAGATCAAGCGTGTTCTTTTGGTATGTTCAGTGGTTGCAGTTAGGTGTGCAACATTTTCCTGGGTTCTTTGTTGGTGTTTACTTGCATTTTACATCTTACTATTCTGTGGTTGCTTCCTACATTGACTTGATTTAGGATTTTGATGTCCTTGATGGTATCACTTTTGTCCATTAGGATGTAGTCTATTTCATTCCTTGTTTTGTGGTTGGGGCTCTTCCAAGTCCATTTCCTCTTGGGTCCCTTCTTGAAGAAGGTGTTCATAATTTTGATCCCGTTAGCTATTGCTATGTTTACAAGATCTTCTCCTCTCTTGTTCCGTACTTTATATTTGAATTTGCCAACACTATCTTCATTTCCTTGTCCTATCTATGCATTGAAGTCTCCCGTGATGACATCAAAATATTTCCTGGTGTCTTGGAGTAGGGAGTTCATGTCATCATAGAAGTTGTCTACTTCCTCTTGGGTTGATTGTAAAGTGAGAACATAGACTTGGATTATATTCTGTTTGTACCTCTTTGAAAGTTGTATGGTGACACTGGCTATTAGGTCAGAAATGACTTTGTAGCCTGCTACATTGTCTTTGTGATCCTTATTGAGGAGAAAGCCCACTCAACTTTGTTTTACTTTCTCTTTTCTGTAGCTGTAAAGATGTTGGCTCTTCAGTTTGATTAGTTCATCTCCGGGTCCTCTCATCTCATTAATGCCTATAATGTCCCATTTGACTTTTTTGATTTTACTGTCTAGATCAGCCAGGTGTATGTCAGTTGATGTTGTAAGTGTCAAGGTGAATAGTGCTAAATCTGCCAGTATATGTTAACATTTCGTGCCTCATACATTCATCAGTACCAGCTGTATGTTAACAGTGCTAACGAATGCGTTAGGTATATATATATATATATATATATATATATATATATATATATATATATATATATATTGTTACTTTAAGATTTATGAGAAGCCTATAAAATTATAATAACTTCCAGTGCAATTTACATTCTAAATGGTTAGTAATTATCGAACTCCAGTTCAAGTCTAGAAATGACTTAGTTTTCCTACCATAACCAGAAAAATCCTCACAAAATTTAGGGCAGTAAAAATTAACATTCCCAGACTGTGATTTGAAATCATGACCAACTGATTAGTAATTAGGTCTCTTACCAACTGAACTGAAAAGTCATACACGCAAGGGCTTATTTCATTCTAATAAATAAATACATTTATGCTATAAAAATATATATATCTATAATTTTCTTATTTGATATATATATATATGTATGTGTGTGTGTGTGTGTGTACATATATATATATATATATGACTAAGGTTTAACCCTGCTGCAGCCAGGCTTATCTTGTGATATTTTCTGCTTATTTTACTTGCATTTAACCTTTGGAATACTTTCTCAGAAATGCTGATCGTTATTGTTAACAAAACTGTACTATGATATTTCAATGACGTTGGTTGGTCTATCAACTTCTATTGATTGAAAAAAAAAAAAAAAAAAAATTCCAAATCAGAAGCACAAATAATTGAAATTTTGTGTAGACAGTAATTCCAAGAAAAAAATAAACTTCAGATAAACTCTAAAAAGAAAAATACTGAATACAATTGAGTCATTATAAAATTGAGGATTGATTCAATTTGTCTGATAAGGAAAAAAATTTGCGTGATAGAAATTCAGTGTTGTACCTACTTGTAATATATAGTAGTTTGTAATGAAGCTTCACATTTGAAATGGTAGTACAAAGCATAAAAAAGAGGGGCAGTTGGTTTATTGGGTGAATATCACATTCCGGAAAGAAGTTCAGCTACTATTTAAGTTAAATCTTAATTGCCATTGCTTTTTATCATAACTAAACTCTGGCCAGTTTCTCCTCAGCAGTGAGAAAATAAATTGACAGTATGGATCAAAATGAAGAGTGAGCTCCAGGTGAGAATCAAACTCATGATCCTCTAAGCTTAATGCACAACTGTTCTTACCACTGAACTACTGGAACTCAGTGGCAAGCCCCAATCCAAATCAGACCCCTTGGGCTTATTCCCGATCCCTGTCTTCACCAGGTTTGTTGTAGTTCAGTTTTAATTGTCAAATTCAATTTTACTTTATTTTATTAGATGGAATATTGTAAATCATTATTGATTTATTTGCTACTATTTATCTTCGTCTTAATTGCTGTTGCTTTTCATAGCAACTTAACTGAGGCTGATTTCCCTTCAGCGTTAAAGGTAAAGGATTTACAATACTTCCTCTAATGGAATGAGATTGGAATACCACACACTGCTCCATTCCTAATTAAGGCTCTAAGTTCAAAACCTTATGATTTGTCTTTGTAGGATTTGATCTGTGGAATTTATTTTTTCAAGTCGATTGTGATGTGGATCATCCTGTGAATCTCAACGTCTGGTTAACATTAGAATCAAGTTTGCATTAAATCCATGAATACATTTTCATTTTGCTTTACTTTTTATTGAATTATAAATCAGGTGTGCAAAATTATCAGCTCCGCTTAACATTGCAAAACTTGGATTAGAAACTGTCAAAAGACGGGTTTCTTCGGTTTTCAAGAGGATCTGGCTGGCTATGTATGTATCATGCACACAGGCCACACCAATAGAGCCAGAGGGCTGAAAATTTGGATATTTAATACTTTAATGTCCAGAGAAATCTTTTTTTTTTTTTGTAAATTCTCTCCTAAAATTGTTTTTTAGTGAGATGATTCAATTTACAATGTAAATTTATGCTAAATTTGTCATTTAGTTTGTGATTTAAAAAAAAAATTCTGCCTTTCTAGTAATCACTGCCCAACAAAAAGGCGTGAGAAGCAACGTATTTGTTGGCCACTTCTTTTTCTGATATTTCATTTGATCACCCCCTCAACACTGGTGTTGGTCACATGACGATTTCTATTGAGTGATTAACCAGACCTGTCGTATTTTTTGTTTGTTTTCTTCACATCTTGGTATTGATTTCCCAGCTGTTGTTGACTTTCAGACGAGTAGGTGCCAGCTGTTGAAAAGGATGTATTCATTTAAATATGACTTTATTTAACCCTTTTTTCTTCTTTTTTTTTTTTTTAGTTTACCATGCACTAGCATTTAAGAAAAGGCTGAACTAATGGTAATTCTTGTGGTTCTGTAGACATTTACTTATGAATATTAGAAACCAACAACTAAAACTGTCAGCAAATCTATCTACATAGGTTTCTTCAGTTTTCAAGTTGGTATGTATGTATCATGTGTACAGACCATGCCAATGGTGCTGAAGGGCTGAAAATTAAAAAAGCATTTGTTTTTAATTCCCTCACTAAATAGGGTTTTTTTTTTTTTTTTTTCAGAGGTGGGGGCAAATTTAAAAACTAAATTGGTCCCTAAGTTTGTACGCGGCAGCATTCACAGACTTTTTTTAGTGATCATTGCCCAACAAGAGGCAAGAGATGCTTATTCATTGAACACCCCTTTTTCTATTGATCACCCTATTTTCCAATATTTTGATTGGTCATCCCTAACACGACCTTATGCCAAAAGATGTTGATTGTGTGACAGTTTCTATTGAGTGACTAACTAGGCCTATCAATGTATAAATGCATTTCAATTCATTGAAATCTCTTGTGTGTCTAAATGATTGCATATCAGATACCTCAAAATTTTTTTTTCTGAAATGAAATTTCAAAACATTTTGCATTAATTTGAATATCTCCCTTGAAATATTAATTTTGGTTTTAATTGCAAAGAAACGGCATCAAGTTAGTCATAAGAAAGAAAAAATACTAAAACTAGTTTCAGAACAGTGATTCTCAACCTTTCCAAGGTCGTTCCCTACTTTTGTCAATAAGGTTACTTATTTTCTCCTCCTTTCAAGCGTCATTTATGAAAATTAAAAAATCTATTGAAATTAATAAAAACAGATGAAACACAGCGACAAAAAAAGCATTAAATTCAAACTAATTTTAATAAACAACATTGGTAAGGGCCATTCAGACCTTTGATCGTACAGTTGGACTCCATCTTGCATCACACATTCCCACTACCATTAACTCCTGAACATTCACCACGACTTTTAGTTTTACCTAATAGCTTCGTTTCCACTCCACCCCCCTTTGACCCCCCTCTCCCTGGTTGGGAACCATTGTCCTAGAATGTACCATAAATCAGTAATCTGTTCCGATTCTTTTTTGAATAATTACTTTCTTCCCATATGTTGCCCAGCTGTCACATGATGCTCCTTTCATTCAAGCTCTTATTATTTGGATTCTTATCCTAACAAGGAACATCATTTCAGAGACTCATAAATAACGTGTCAGCAAATGTCGTCTTCTCTGGTAACTTCTTCTTTCTTTTTTTTTCTTTTACTTATAATGATTCTTATTTCAATTCTAGCGTGCGTTGCACTCAGTGCAGGTTGGCAAAAGCACAAGTTAATTCCTGAATTTAACCAAATTGCTGTCAAAAAAAAAAAAGAAAAATATCATTTAATTTTTTTCATAAATTGATATTTGTGACTTTTCTTGAGCATTTTTTTTTGTTGTTTTTTGAAAATATTTAAATGTATCGAAATAGTCATTCTTCCTTTTACTCTCAGTCCCTCTATCCAATAGACATTTGTTCTCCCTCTTCCTCTCCCCTCCTCTATATGAACAATACAAATCCCAACTCCAGTTAGCAAACATTCATTTTCCCTGTTACTCTTCTCTCCCCTTTAAATTCCCTACTGCTCATTTTCGGCATCGGGCTAAATTTATATTGTAAATCCTCTTCCCCCCCCCCTAAAAGCAACATATTTTGGGGAGGTGATTTTCGAAAATTAATTCACTAAAATCTTATCTAGGGTCACGTTGTTATACACAGAATTTCATGAGGTTGTGTTTTATTGTTTTTTTGTGGGTGGCTGACACAGTAGGATGGACAGATGGACTTCTGGTGAATTATTATTCTTGACTTTGACATGATCTTCTGTGGTTCTGTATTTCCTTTGATTTATACAATCAAATTCAAATTTGTCTCTCAAACTAAGATCAATTGAGGGATTGGTTGAATACAGTGTTACCGCTCATATGACAATAAAAAGAAAATCTTAGATCTTAGAAAAATTATCAAGTAAATATTTCAAACATGTATTGTGCAATAAAAACTGAGCTAATCATTAATTCAATACTTCCATTGCCATTTACATAGTACTACTACAATCCTGTGGTCTATTATGGAATGTTGCTTAAGTCACGGATATGTGGTACTACTAATGCCAAAAGTAAACACCGTTTTTTCCAATTATGAAATCTATTTTTTCCACTAATAAATTTTTAAAAAATTCACCAGCAAATACTTTCTAAAAAATTTTTTTTCTTAATTTCTCTATCTTTTACCCACATACTTTTCAAGTTTCTTAGTCACTTTCTGATGTGCAAATTCAGTTGAACTAGACTCTGCTTTTTGATTGGAAACATTTTTATTTGGCTTTTTTTCTTTTTTTTTTTTTTTTTCAACAACTAAATTTTTAGTGTGCATAAAAATATTACTTTGAATAAATTTACATTAAAGATTTGCTTCCCTCATATCTGGCGTACATGAATAAAATGTATGACCCCTCAACAGTTAATGGATTAATTTTCCTTTAATAAAATACACCCGTTTTAAGGAATTCCCCGCTTAACGTTTAAGTTTGTGTACAGATATCTTTATTTTCATTTTCTTTATTTTTTTTTCTTAAGTAGATGTGCCCAGATACAGATTAAAACTTAGATCTATAGAATTATATAAATAAAACCCCTGAAACTCGGCAGTAGTAGAATAGTAAGCAGATATAGATCATCTGCTGTCATCATATATGCCTTCCTACTTGTCTATTATTCTGCGCTCGGATAGTGCAATGGTTAGCACATCTACCTCTCACACAAAAGGGGCCGGCTCCATTTCCGCCATGAGCAAAGGGTGTGGAAAACTCCTCATTAGGACTGCATTTCCCTGCACATTCAGCAGCAAATTGAGTACACTCTAAGCAGGAATGGATGGAATATCGACTTTACACAATATACCGTTAAAAGATTGAGCTATACCGTTTACATTGTTCATGTCCATAATGATGTTGATTTAGTAATTTTGGAGCTAGATCGAGCTCCTTTTTACTCACGCTCCCTTGTCCCCATCCCAAATTACCCACGCAGTCCTGACCCCACTCTCCCTCTGCACGTGTGTGTCTAACCCACACTTCTCTCCTTCACAGTTCCTTGAACTGTTCACCTCACTAGTTCCATTTACATCTTTATTTTAGTTCCTCGTAATTAGATTATTCTCTGTTCTTGCAGTAGTTGAAAAAGCAGAGATATGCCTATTTTTTTATTCATTTCATTTGTGATTTTGATTTCAGTTTGTGTCAGTAAAAAGTCTTTGTGCAATCTCATGTGGCTTTGATTTGCTATTGAACATGTGAAAATACTGAGATATATATCATATATTGGTATTCAGTTTGACAATGTTAAGATATGAATTTTTGTCCATATCGTCCTGCCCTAGGTGGAGGTATCCCTTTGGTGGACTTGCATCCTGCCAAAGAGTGGTCATAAAAATTCATACGTACAAAGTCCTGTTTTTGACCACATTTGAGACTTAGTAGGATCACTAAGCTGAAGTATGCGACAGAAACGGAGACTTCGTCACCAGCCATCATACTCCATTGAAAGTCTCTCTTGAGAGACAGCAGCTCACCTTACTTTACTTTACATACGTGCATTCTGTGCAGGGTCACTTTTTGTTTTATATTTTTGACAGTAAGAAGAGCTATGTGTCCACCCATAGAACTGTATCTTGGAAGAAATCTGTTAAGTCATCACCAAATGTAAAACTAGTTAATCTTGATGATATCATCAACCACACTTGGACAAGAATAATAATAATAATAATAATAGTAATATAACCTATAATATTTAAGATGTCATTGTTAATAGACTGATCCCTCTGAGCTAATTCTCCTTTTTCATTAGGAATTTTGTCTTTCTTCGGTTATCATGTCAATTAATGTAAGGGGATTTTTCTTCCTTGTTGTTCTTCTTGTTCTAATTATTCTATTACTAAAGCAATGTAGAAGCGTTCAACCATATTAACTCATGTTCATCTTGACCGAACAGTTTTACATAATCTTATTTCTTTCAGAAATATTGTATTCATAGCACAGACCGATGCATAGATCTATGAAATAATAATGAAAGCTTTAGACTTCATGGTAAAGAAGAATGTCCAATTTAGTAGGTGTTTTTTCAACTTTCATCAATGATGAGGTGAAAAGAATAGTAGTAATTTAACTAATTGAAGACATTTTTATGTGTATGCACCAAGATAACTGAACAACTAGTTATTGTATGAACTTGATATTTGTCATGTTTGTCAGCACACAAGGTAGTGCAATGTTTAAGTTTTATGGATTGGTGGTTCTCGAGAAATCTAATGAAAATAGATTTTTAAAAATACAGGTTTCAGATCTTCCATTTAGAATTATAGATCTAAATTAAATTTTAAATATCTAAATTTGCGACACCAAAAGAAGTAACTGAAATAATTTCAAAGCTATACTTTCGTATGATGGACAGAAAATTATTTTACATGACAATTTTTGCTGGCTGCTCCACACACCATAATGTCCAGGCCCTTCCAAACATTCCAAACCTTTGGAACAGCCACTACCTTAGTTCAAATGAAATATTACTAAATGAACTGATGTTTATTTGAAATTGAAAATGTTTCATTTCACCTGGTTTTATTTTTGCTTGTCTGCTTCGAGGAAGTATAGGTAGTTCTCAGTTAAGAAGGATAGATCTAGTTCAAAGCTAGTATTTGGTCAATTATTGATACATTGATTACTAGTGTTACTGCTGAACAGTTCTACTAAGTATGTAGGCCTTGACTGACAACAGTAATTTATTTTATTGACTTGCAATTGTTAGGTACACATTAGTGGTTTTACTCTCTACAATCTGATTTGATATTAGTAATTATTGACTGTTTATCTGATCATGACATCTTAAGTGGACAATCAGTTATGTTTCAAGTGCAAGATTGCTCTTACATTCAAGTACAATAAAAATGCACCATAAGCTATTACAAGTTGAGTATCCTGAACCAAGGGTCTCACGAATTTAACAATTTCACAAGTTTTGGGTGTAGCATAGGCTAGGCCTAATTTCAATACTTTCAAGGTCAGGTTATAAACACCACAAAATTACATGAATAGCCCAGATTTTAAGAGCACGCTATTAAATACAAATCATATAGACTACATCCATAATTAAGAAATAAATTGTAATAATAGTAATGTATTTATTTACTGGGACCACTGTGAGATACTTTGTCTCATACCAAAGCAAGGTAAACTCTCACACTGGAATTTCGAATGGTTTATGGTCATTTTTTTATAAATAATTATGAAAATGGAAATAATTTCTCTTTGTGTCAGTGTTCTTGATAGTTTATTTTAAAAATTGTTTTTTATTAAATTCCCCCAAAAATCTAAATTCTAAAAATCTCAAAAACTTCAAATTCTTACAAATGTGAGTCCCTCTTATATATTGTTTTCATTAATGAATGATATAGCTGTTTGGGCCATTTTCAACTGCTGAATTTTTGAACCATCGGTATTCAGTAAGCATTTCTAAAACCGTCCATACTTACAAATTTACTTTTGATCGGCAGAAACCAGCTCAGCTCACACCAATGAAAATTCTTTTATAGAAGCCTTGTCATAACTGCTAATGCAACTTAAAATGTTGAAAATGGTACACATTCAACACGTCTCTCTGTGTAATTTGTACACAATCCTTACCACGCTCTTGTCACTAAAACAAAAGCTAGGTGCCCAACTAGTTCATCTCTCACAGCCTGCTTTCTTTGAGTTGGTGAAACCTAGTCAACTGCCCAATGTAACCACAGTAGATTCATTGGAGAGACCCATCTGGCTGTTCCATTCTTGTAATATAGATCAGAGTTTCTCAATGGTTCTTACATTTATCCAAATTTACTTGTTTGCATTGTTTGGAAAACATGACTGTATAAGCCTCACAGATCTGTAATATCTTTTTTTAGCTTTTTAGAATGGTCATTTGCATAGTGTTCTAACAGTGTCTATTAACCAATAGCAGCTTCAATTGTCCAACTTTGAGATTCTCAACCTGTATTTGTAAATTGTTCTGTGGTTATTTTCAGCAAAGTTTTGAGTTACTTTGTCAAGATTTTTGTATAGTTAATTTACACAAAATAGAGAATGAATTGATTTTATTACTAAATTGATCTCCAAAATAAATGCGTGGTATGATTCTTTCATTGTAATATAATGCCTCAAATTTTCATGTTCAGGTTTTGTATATGTAGGTATAAGGATAACTCTAAAACCTTACTTGCAGGTTATCAATATTTGATTTACAAATAAGGGAGTCACTCTACAGGTATATCTTGATTAGTGCGGTCAATTCATTCTGAAATTTTTCATACCGAACAAAACTGCACCGTTCAAAATCTACTCATAATTAACTGTTGTTTTGGGTTTTTCTTCCAGCTTATTCCTAGTGAGGGTTTTGGATAAGGCAACGAACTCTAGTCCGGAAAACACGATTTGTTGCAGAAACGTTGATGATTTTTGATAGCCTATGCTCCTCATGAGGCAAAGGACTTGATGGAATCATCCAGAGGTATTGAATAGCATTACCATGCCTAGATAATGTACAGGGATACCTTGAATAGTACTGTTTTGATGTAATGTGGTTATGGTATTGCTGTACAAATTAATGTAACTAAGTATAGGCTAAAAAAGGAACATTGTAATAAGACCTTGAACAGTGCGGTTTTTGAAAATTCTGTAACAAATTAACCATACTAATCAAGATATTGCTGTATAGCAAGATAAGTAGTTAATGATGATTGTAGCAATAAATTGTCTGGTCAGTTGGCTTGACCTTTAGATAGAGAAGATAGCAATTTTCTAGTCTTTGATATCATTTAGTCCGAGTGATGGCTGAAGAGAGACTGGATACATAATGTTTCAGCTGATTCTAAGATATTTGATTTTTTAGAGATAAGATATTAGCTTCAGCTTAGAGAGAAAAAATTAAAAATATTTACTCATGTCTAGAAAAACATTTGTTTTTTTTTGTTTTTTGAAAATTATCCTCCCCTCCATAGGTTTTTAGTGGATAATCCTATTTATAATGTAATTTATGCTAAATTTGTATTGCCCGGCAGTGTTCTTTGAAAATCCAGACTTTTTCTGTGGTTCCTACCCAGCAAAATGCAAGAGAAGTAACTTATTCATTAATCACCCATTTTTCTAAATTTCTAATTAGTCACCCCAAACACAGCAAAACTTAGGTCACATGATGGTTTCTATTGGATGGCTAACCAAAATGATATATTGGTTACCATAATATTGTTGGATGATAGTTTCACAGTCCTTTTTATTAAAATTGATTATTTATTATATTAAGAAAAGGTGGTAAATAAGAGCAGATAATTCATGTGTCCCAGATACTCAACATCTGACAAAGAATAATATCCTTGAATTAATAGAACTAAACAAAATATCTGCACAAACAAGATACAAAAGTTCAATGAGACGTCTGCTGTAATGTTTAAATGCCATTATTGTCAAATCAGGTGACCCCGTGTAAAAGATAATTTTAGATAAGAAGGGACACTTTTCTTCCAAGTTTCAAGTAAATCCGACTTGAAATAGCTGAGAAACAATATGGGGACAGACAGACAGACAAACAGTCGTACCAGCCTCTAAATGAAAAATAAATGAATAGAGTAGATAAACAGATGGAAATCCGATAATGTTTAATTCAATTTGTTTTTAAAAAAAGTGATATTTGTGACTAAAAACTTTCAGAGTTTTTTTACAATCTCTGAAAATATAAGAAGAAATAAAAGAATATAGAAAATGTATAACTGAACCTCAAAAGTTAATGAAAACAACAGTGTTGTATCAAAAAAAAAATTCTATTTTAAGTCAAAGAAGTAACAAATTAACAATGCAAAGTTGAGTGCAGGTAGTTTTTTTATAGCTCACCATTTGAAACAAAAAGAATTAACAGTGTGTGTGTTGGTACGCCAAAACCATGTAATGTAAAAAGTCTTTTCTGAAATACATAAACGAAAAACATTGCTTCTTTTTCTTTCCCTATCCGCTGTATTGAGATATCTCACTCTCAGCACCTTTTTAATGATCATACCATCTCCACTCAAACTGAGACTCTCCACTGTTGATAGCTGGCAAGCTGAAGAAAAAAAATTTCTGTGTTTTATTTTTGAAAACTAAGTTGCTAAAAACCTACCTAGGGCTCCCAGGTGAACCTACAGAAAACTTCATATGGTTTGGTATGTCAAGTTTTTTTTTCATGGTAGGCTGTCATAAGGAGACATTTGGTGAATTATCAAAAAATACTAACATCACCTTCAAAGCTTTCAAACCAGTTTATATGAGGGGAATAACTAACGATCAAAGATTAGGTAAATTTAAAAAAAAATTATTTGCAGAAGAGTTCTATTACTTGTTTTGTGGAAACTGTCACATGAGTTGTAGAAACATGACCAACACCTTTTGACAGCAGAAGAATAAGTTGCTTCTATTGCCTTCTGTTTGGGCTGTGATTGCTAAAAAAAATTCTGAATCTTCAAAAGACATGCAGGCACAAGCTAAGGTGCCAATTTAGCATAAATTTACATTCTAAATTGAACCCTGCTCTAAAAACCTATGGGGGAGGGGTAAGGAAAAAAATTGTTTTAGCAAACATAATAAGGAATAAATGTTCAAATTTTCCACCCTCTAGCTTCATTGGTGCTGCCTGTATGCGTTATACATACATAGTTGGCCAGCCTACCGGACCACTTTAGAAACTGAAGAAACCTATGTTGACAGTTTCGGTTGATGCTGTCTGACATCTTTTGTTAACGGTATAGATCATAATACAATGTGTGATGAATTTTTTTCTGATTTATTTGAAACTTTGGCTCCTAAGTTAATATGACAAAGTTCAAATTAGTAGAAAGAGTTCTGATGAAGATAAGATCTCTGGTTTCTATCTCTCTTCTCCGCCACATTGACCTCAGCTTACTCTGAGGATTTCATCATTCTAGAATTTTATCTGTTTTAAGGTTTTAGAATAAGTTGAAACACTCTGTGTGCTTAGACCATACGTATGAAGTTGGAATTCTTTTCCAGGAAGATCATTCTAATGAATGAAATGGCTGTCTCTTCAGGAAGGGTTAATTTTTGTACTTCATCTCTAGAACAATGTATAAATAATCAATTACTTCCACTTGCTATTTTAACTAGAGTTAGAAACCACTCATCAATAATGTAGAATAGATTCAGTGATATCTAGTCCATGTGACCAGATGTACATTGTAAATACTGGCTGGAGAAGAAACACCTGATACTCATGGTTAGTTAAACAGTGCTTAAATATTGAATTGAAAAACCGTCAGGTGTTTCTGTTCCATCTCATCCAATCATCCAGTCTGAATTGGTTTTGAAATTTAGAACATTCTTGACATGTTCTATCCTGTTAGACGTACACTCCCAAGCAAAAAAAAAATGAGCCAGGCTTTTTTTTATCAATTTTTTTTTTTTTCAGTACTTTTTTATTGTAAGATTTATAGATGTTCAACAATGTTATAAAGCAGTGTGTGATTGCAGAGTATGTTTCAGTATGAGATAACTTTTCCCTTGTTTTTCTTCAGAAAACTGAGCCCTTTTGAGCAAGCTGATAGATGTTTAAAATTTGCTATTGTTCCGTTTGTCTCTGACTGCTCCATACTGCTGGTCAGTGTCCCCAAATTTTCTCCCAACCATGTGTTCTCTATGGTGTTGAGATATTTTACATAATGGAAAGTGCTTGGCTCATTTTTCTGGCCCCAGAGTGTATATGCATACAATATTCTTACATTGCATCATTAAGAGAAAATAGCCCCAAGTTTTTTACTTTTCAAGTATTTTGCTCATCTTTGGTTTGATTTTGTATTTCAAGAGTTGGAATTATGTTAATGTCTCGCATTTGTCTCAAATGAAATTTACATCAATTTCTTAATACATTTTCATCTTAATAAAAAATGTCAACTTGTATCCCAGACAAAAGAGAAGTCCTATGGGGACAGTAATACAAGAGAAAATTAAAGGAAATTGAAAACTGTGCTTTCATAATAGTGGTATAAACTGCCTTTTTATTTCAATGAATAATGTTCATCCTCACAAGTCATAAATGATAAGGTTTGTCATCATTGATTGGTCTTCTCTGCATGAAAAAGAATCTGTGTATTTAATAGAATATACTAGTTGGCCTTCAGGTGTCGTATACATTATTTAACAATGGAATCGATATTGCTCTTCCTTTTTTTTTTCTTTCATTTTCTTTTCTTTTAGTATGAGCAAGACTGTCGGCCAATCGAGAATGATATCCGAATGTGACTCTCGGAAACTGTAGCTAGAATTGGAAAGAGCCAAGCTCATCTATCAAAATGTAACATTGAATTAAATAAATTACAAACAAGTACTGAATTTTTTCTTTCTATGACAATACTGGACACGACCAATTTTGCCATCTAAATCTAAATTTTCTAGAAAAGGATCTGAAAAATAATCTCATGCAACAGATATTTTAAATCAAACTATGTAATTTCTTAGACCCTTAAAAATAGGGAAACCCTGTGTGAATTTTGTTCCCGTATACAGTCTATTCGGGGCCTAATGGAACCGTTTTAGGGTAAAGTCAAAATTTCAAAAAAGATTTGGTTCAACAGAAAAGTGACCATTGTAAAATAATCTAATAGACAAGCTCAGCTGTGCTGGGGTCAAACCCCTTTGCTTAAATCTAAAAGGTAAACCAAACCGAATTCATTATTTCCGTACAATATTATTCCAAAACTACATATCCCATTTCAACTCCTTCATTAGTAGTTCTTATAAATGGTATTTGCAAGAAAAGTGGGAATGAATTCGTTATCAGTTTTTGCCTATGTCATTGTTATTCATGCATGATGTCACTGGTTTTTGGTCATTGTTTTCTGTCATTGTTGTTACATACGAAAATGAAGTCAAAACTCAAAAGTAGGAGAGTTTGACAATATCTGAAGATTGTGCAGAGATTGCAAATAGCAATTCCTGGGTCTTTTATAACAAAGGATAGTCTAATTGTCATATTATCTCTCATAATATATATATCTGTTTTTTCCCCCTTGATAAATGAATATTACTTTTTTAATCTTGC
This sequence comes from Thysanoteuthis rhombus, assembly GCA_963457665.1. NCBI lineage: Eukaryota > Metazoa > Mollusca > Cephalopoda > Oegopsida > Thysanoteuthidae > Thysanoteuthis > Thysanoteuthis major. The sequence goes on along the minus strand of OY735238.1, from coordinate 22,371,081 downwards.
TAATATTTAGAGATTAAGAACAGATACTAAACGTGGAGGAATTTTGATGTATCACTTTACTTTATTCAATTGATGAAATAAAAAATTGATGGTGGAATGGGCTTGATATTTCTTTCTTTGTATTGAGCAGATCCCAGACAATCCCACCAACACCTACATACCCATAAATGACAACAGCATGTATTCTGACGTGGTCGACATTTATGGAATTCATGTTGAGGAGTCCAACTTCACCATATGAAAGTTATCTAGTTAAAGCTGTTGCTTTCAGCTGCTAGAAATATTCAGCTCTAAATTATTGAGATCCTAAAGAAATCTGATAGGACCTGTTCTCAAGTAAAAATTAAAATTCTACTACTTTAAAAGTCTTACTTCAGTAACGTTATCTTGTATTCAAAAAGGGTACGTTTTCAGTTTTTTTTCCATTTTTTTTTTTTTTTTTTTTTTTTTTTTTGTCCCCCTATCTCTTTGAATAGCCAAATGGTTGAAACTTCTCTCCCAACTTAAACAATAGTTTGTTTTTTTTCTATGTATCAAATTACATATTTTAAAATACTTGATAGCATGAATAGCTTTTTCCAAGGTTACTTCAGAAAATAAATCGGCATTAATTTTTTATAAGAATGCAAAAGAATTTTTGAAACTGCACATTTTCAGTTGGTTTTCAGTATATCTTACATAAAAATTGATGTTACTGAACTCCTTTCCTCTCTCTCATTTTTAGGTCTAGCATTTATTCTGAGATCGTAAGAGCTTTACAAATTGAATCCTGGAGATATTTTGTCAGAACTTTAACCATAGATAAATATTTATGAAAGTGTATAAGAGCAAATAATTTGGTATACATCTGACTTTTACCCTATTTCACCTAATATAAACTTTGTACTGACATTGTTTCAAGATTCAATCTCTGGATAAATTATTGTGTATAAATTTGTGTTTTGTGTCGACAGTTTAATTTGGAAGAAATGTTACAATTTCCTACACTACACAAAATTCAGCTTAAAACCATTATTTCTGTACTCGTATTTTATCTTTTCAACTTGTGAAAGATTTTGCAAGACGTAAGGACATAATTTTTTTTCCTCATCTTCCACTTTTTTTACTTCATCTACTGATTGGAATCGGTCATCATTTGGTGATACGTTTAGAATTGGTAAAGATTGATCTATTTAAAAAGTTTTTTTGGGTTTTTTTTCTTACAATATGACGTATTGATTTTTTTTCTACAATAGAAAAAAACTCTTCCATTCATTTCCTAATTCTTTGTATAATTTTTTTTCTCCTTACAGATAGATGGCATTTCCTGTCTATGAGAACCTAAAGGGCTTTGCCACCAGCCGCCCCCCAATAATCATTTTTATGGTGTGTCTTGGGGCATTTGCTGTTGTGCTCCTTACTCTTGCTTATTTCATCAAAGTTCGAGAGATAACCAACCCAGATATTACAGAGGTAAGTTATCAAATCAATTGATTTGAACTAAGTATCAAGTAAGTTCATTCAATCTTGTTTCCCAACCTTCTTATGTATGACTCACAATGTTACACTTATCTCATTGCTATTCGGGTGAAACTCCAATTTTCTTAACATTGAAGACTCGACAAATAGAGGAATTCAACTTTTAGTTTTTCAACATTTCATTCTTCTTAATATCAGTTTGATGATATATATATATATATATATAATTAAGAAAATTATGGTGTTGATTTAAAAAAAGAAAAAAAAAGAAAAAAGTCTCATCTCCAAAATACCTTTTAGATGTATCCACATGCCTCTCAATAAGACACTTTTCGGTCGGGTAATTTCATTAAACAACTGAAAGAGGAAAGAAGAGGGTTTAGTGTTTTCTGATCAACTGTTTTAACCAGCTACTATGATGTCAGAAAAGAAGGTCTGACGTCTGCATTTTTGTATTAAAAAAAAAATGTTAAAAATAATACATAAGACTTTGAAAGGTTGAATCTTTTTTTAATGTATTAATTTTATCGATGGGTCACCTGGCAGTTGGAAAACAGTATTTTACAAGTATGAGAATCAATTGACTCGGGAAGACTACTTGCTCTTCCTCCTCCTCCTCCTCCTACCACAGATGATAGACACTTCATCGAACAATAATTTCACTCTATGTTCATGCCTAACTAACCTTCTTGCCTTTCTATCACTTTTTGTCTGCTCTTTTAGAGGTCTATGATGTCCCAGGATATGCACTATAGATATTTACTTGGCTCAGCCACCTTCATATCTCACTGGTCCTATCTTTCAGAAGCCCAACCATGGATATGCATACCTGCCACCAAACAATTGTTTCTTCAATGCTTCACTTCATCTTAATTTAGACACTGCTGCCCGTGATGCACACGCTCAAACTATTTTTTCTTTATTCCCCCCCACCCCGAATGGGGAGAGGGTCCATTTACAATTTATGTTTTCTGCTCATTTGGGCCCTGCAGAATTTATGCTTGTTTGGGAATTTTAGACTTTATCAGTTATTACTGTCCAACAAAAGGTGAAAGAAGTAACTCCTTCATTGATCACCCCTTTTCCCAATTTTTTAATTGGTAACCCCCCCCAATACGGTATGCTGCCAAAAGACATATTTCATAAGAAATTTATGTCACTAAATTGTTATGACCTCCAAATATCTTTTTCTATTGCTGTTATATAAATTACCACGCTCTCTTACTCTCTTTAATTGGGTGTCTACTGTTGAATGATGATGATCAAGCTAGTTTCACAGGCCATTGCTAGTGAGTGTCATCATCATTTTTGTGGTCTTGTACCAGACTAAGTTGAGCTTGTTTACCCATTTATGCCTCAAGTGTTTTTAACAGATTTTGGTCTAATTAGAAATCTGGGGTAAATGAAAGTATATTAGCAGGCTAAGGCTGATCTATTTGTAAAAAAAAATAAAAGGATGTTTCTTATCATCTTCTTGAATGTAATTTGATCTGCTTTATTTCATCAGTATATTTATCTCTCATGGTAATTTTTAGGATGGACTAAATATAGGCATATAAGCATTAGATAAGTGCTTGAACACTCACATTATGTATTATATTTCACTGAATACAGAGGAAAAAAAGTTTTCAAAGTATAAAGTTCCCTGGCAGAAAACGGTTGAAAGAGGGTGGCAATTAATTCTTTTGTAGGATTGTCAACTCCAAATACCCAAATTTAAAAAAAAAACAAAAACATGAAATTATAATATTTTTTTCAGTAATTAGGTGTCCAAGAATCTGGATAACAATTTTCATTCTTATCGGTTCAGAAGTTCCAAAGTTCAATATTTTTTGCATGGTGACCTATGTCTATTTACATTACATACAAAATGAAAACAATCGGGTCGACTAACTCACCATTTTATGATTCCTGTAGTTCTGTCAACATTATAGCCAAATTTCAACTAAAGATTTTATAATTCTCCCCATGTTTTAAACAAAAATTTTTTTGTTTATAAGATGTAAACTAACAATTGGATCAGCCATTACTTACCACCCCTCTGGTAGAATCTCTCTGCAAGTCTACGTACAAAATATATGTAGGAATAATGAAGTTTTCTTTTGAGAAAAAGGAAATGACGATAGGCAAAAGTATTGAATAATAATCTCTGGCTTTTTTTCTACTGGCAACAAAAATGTAATTTTTATTCCTAAATTTCTTATGTAATTGTTTACGAATATCTTAAAGGACAGTGTCTTCCAAAAGTCAGGTGAGTGATGTCAGCCTCTCGATTTTACCATATCTCTCTGTCCTTAATGCGTGTTGAAAGGGAGTCTGTTTAATACACGCTTATCAGTATGTACACCTGTGGATTATTATCATAATCAAAATTAAATCATGTGACAAGTCTCGATGACACTATATAGTACTCTCTTCAGAGTGTTCCAAACATGCCAATAATGTGTTAAAGTTCCACAGCTTTTTTCATTCTTCAGTGACAGTTCGGATATTTGTCCAATTTTTTCACTTTTTTTCCAATTTTACCCTGTAATCTACCGAAATAGTGGCATCTCCAAATCTTTTTGTTTATGATCATTACGTTTCGTCTGCGTTGGATGATTTGTTTAAACTTGAAAGCCACACAGAATTTGATTCTCTCTCTCATTTTTTTTTTTTTTTTTTTTTTTTTCCCCTCTCTTCATTCCCCCGGACATTATTCTGCATACTTCTGGTTTGCTGGATCAAATCCAGTTATCTTAACGATTTGGAATTCTATGTTTTGTCTACCTTGGCCTTAATATAGCTGTTAGGAAAAGGGTCACAGCAAAAATAATTGTAATCTAGTCCCTTTTAGTGGGTTTCTCAAATGGAATGCAACATGATATTGCTTTTTAAAAATACTTGATCAAATGTCAAATTTCTCTATTTATAAAGACAGTAAAAAAAAAAAAAAAATTCCAAATAATATTTTTGTACATCTATTGGAAAAGTATGCAAAAGTTTATACTGCTTAGCACATTCTTCATTTAGATTTATCTCGTAATAGAATTAGAATATATTTATCATGATAAATTTTCTGGACCCGTTTGATCAAATAGAATCGTTTTGGTTTGCCGTTGATAGAGATTCAGTTTCTCTGAAGTAGAGCTGAGTCAATTTGATTTCCAAAACTGAATAGTACAACGCTTTTCTTCAGTGACCATTGATGTGTTTCATGTATGCTTTTCTTACTTGTAAAATTGAAGGTTGGTTCTATGGAAAATGTTTAGGGAATTTGGAAAAAAAAAACTTCGACCTTTCATTGAAGTATGATTGTGTACAGCATAAACTCTGTGTGTGTGTGCACCATTTTAAAGAGGACATAAGAGAAATGATTTCTAAGGGAATTTATGAGTCTCTGCCACCCATCATTAACGACATGTCCAAGAGAATTGATCTTAATAAATCCTTCTTTTCAGTCTGCAATATCCAGATGTATGATATTTTCAAATCAGTATGACTGCCAGAAACTGCTGAAATTTGAAAATAGCCAAAAAGTGCCAAAAATATGCTAAAAATGGTCATAAAAAAGTGTTGGAAAATGTTCCTAATGTTGAAGTGCACTTTTTTGCAGTGCTAGAACAAGAAAACCGCAAAGCATGAGAAGCCCTAAATTGGCAACTCTGGCAATATCCTACTTTATTTGAAATGGACCCTTCAAGTCTTGATACAGAGAAGATAGAAGATAAACAAGCATGAATTCTGATGGACATAAACTAAGAAATCAATTTAGGATAAACTTGCATTGCAAATTTGCCCCTCCCCCCCAAAAAAACCTATTCGGGGTGGGGGATTTTAAAAATATATGAAAAAACAGTTTTTACTAATCCTCTGGAGTTTGTTCACTTGCCAAATTTCTAGTCACTGCAATGAACAGTGTTCTGTTTTGATAGCTGATATATTGATAGATAATACCTGCCTTTTCCCCTCCGTGTAGCCCCCTCTTGTGCCAAGTCCAGATGTATGCAAAGACTGTAAAAATTAAGGTTTTGACAAAAAAAAACAAAAAAAAATTGTACCTACTGCTCTACTAACCATTATAGTTTCATTTGACGGACAGAAAATTCTGGCAGGTTGTTCCACACACCATAAAGTCCTGCCTCTCCCAAACCTGCACTTTTGGAACAGGCTCTGATCTCATTGAACTAATAGAGATTTTCTTTTCCCCAAAGTATTCACTATCTCTCCCATTACCACCAAACATCTGCCCAATGGTATAGTTATTTCTCTTTGCATTTTTATAGTCAATGAATACTTTAATTGCAAGCATTACTCCGCGTTTGGTCTTATAGGCCTACAAATCCAGTATATTAATTAAATGTCAAATCTGAGTAAAATTCTGGTGTCTACTTACCTCATCCTTAATAACATGTAGATTCTATTTACTTGCCGAGTTTTCAAACCAGTAGTAACTGATGGTTTAGACTGGAGATCAGATGACAGTAAGTCTCCTCACTTTCTTTGTTGATTTTAGTAATGCTGTCATCTGGAGAGTTTCAATTTTCCCCACATCTCCAATTCTGCTCAGGTTTCAAAAGGATTTTTCAGAACTGTTCCAAGTGCTCCAATAATGATCGGTACGACTGTCACAATTTTTCCAATCCTCTGGCTAGTTCCAGATACATCTCTTTTTTTTCTTTTCTCTCTCCATCTCTCCTCTTTCTATCTTTGTCTCTCTTTTTGTCTCTGTCTCTCTCTTTGTCTCTCCTTAAGATGCATCCATGCATTATATATTTTATAAGAGGGTCTATAAGTCTGTCCATTGATCCATCTTCAACATGCTTGAAATCGATTTTCAGCTCATGGTAGAATCTTTTTAGATCTGCATCTTCTCTGTGCTTTAACTTAAAGAATAAAACTAAATTGGGTTTCCACCCGTTACGTCATATTTTAGAGGGGTGGGGTTCAATTTACTAAACAATTACAATGTGGAACTGGACCTTGACTTTATGGCTACTTGAAATTAATTTATTCAAAGAATTTTTAAAAATTCTATCATGAAGATTTGAAGAACATAATCTGATCAGATGTTCTTTCTTTAGGAAGTTTTTTTTTTTTTTTCCACCTGATCTCATATTGGTTCTAAAAAATACTATTAGTACAGGTATCCTCTGATATAATGTGGTTCACAATATCAAAGACATAATTATATTGTAACAGCCATGCTCAAATTTTCCCTGTTTGCAATATACACATATTATAATGATCAAAAATCTGTTTGTTATAGAGCGGTTCATATGTATATATGTTATATAGGAACATTTATTTGAAATGATCTCCCATCGTTACACGTTAAATGTATCACTTAGCCTAGACTATGTAAAGAATAAACCAATATTCTTTAATTGTTTATTCTATTTATGTTGTCCAGGCTAAATAATACATTAACATTTTTTTTTTTTTTTTTTTTAGCATATTATCTATTGTAATTAAAACCCTTGGTTTGCATGATTAAATCCCAGTCATTTGCACAGTTCCCAGTGGATCACTTTTCTTATAGAGTCCAGTTTTTGTACTCCACCTGACCTGATATTGTTTCATTCATTTATTTATTGTACTGACAGCAATTACTTTTCTGCCGTGTCTTATCCATCTTGACCTTAATATAGCTTGTTATAAAACCAAAAATATTTTCTCTCTCATTTCAGGATTGGAACATGTTTTTAGAAAACCTTGCCCGAGTTGAATTCTGTGTTTTAAGTAATTCTAGTGATTCCTCATCACCCTCCTCCTCTCAGGCGGTTGCTGCCCAATCTACAACGGCAGCCTCCTCCTCAACTCCTACTGTAGATTTATCAACACTCGAGCTGAACACCACAGAACCTGTGGCTCAACAGACAGTGCCAGAAAATTATGTGTAAGTATTATGGTAATTCCTTATATATGATATGTATTTTTGAACTAAAAATCCCTGGTGCGTATTATCTACGGAAACATAATTGCGGGACATTTTTCCAGCATTATTAGAAAGTTCCATTTGACTGCCACTATTGCCGTGATGGTGATTGATAATATAGAAAACTCGGAATGTACTCGGCAGACGTAGCAGTAATTATGGTCCAATTATATTAAAGTATTTAAGAGTTAGGATGAAGGTTAAAACTAGTCAAAATTGATAATGTTGCAACACTTCATCCAAAAATAAATATTCCATCTTATTGAAGCTCAACATCATCATCATGTTTTGAAATAATGAGAATGACCCTAACTGTGAGTGCAGCAGTCAGACAAAGACAGGTGTCCTAAATATGCTATATTGACCCTGTATAGATAGCGCTGTTTCATTCAGCTCTGCATTTTTTTAGATCTATCTAGAGCACAAACCAAGATATATTTATTTCTAATTGTAATAACATTGAAATCACTAAATCCTTCATGCTAAAATTAATGAAAGTCAGACATGGCTGAGAATAAATGTTTATAAAATTGGAGTTTATAGTCAGATTTTACCGCAAGTAGTTGAATAAAACTAAATAGAAATATAAAGATCAGAATTTTCTCTTTATTGTAGTTCATTGATTATTCTAAAAACCTAAATGCTGAAAATATATGTCTGCCTGAATATTTCCTTTACAGAATGGGTCCTTGAGTTTTCAAAGTTTCAAAAACCGCTGACATAGTGCATAGATAGCAAATGAAGATCTTGGAGATTATATCTGTAATTCATTTTTTCTTTACAGAAATGTGACTGTGTCAATGTTGGTAGAGATGATTCCTACCTTGGATTTCCTGAACATACCCCATAATCTTACTCACTTGACAACTACCTTACCTGGACACCAATTGGGACTCATAGGTATCTATTCATTTTTTTCTTTCTCAAATTACATGAGGGAAGCTGGAGCTAGATTGGGGAGAAACCTAAGAAAAACAAGAGAATACATATATATTTTCTGGCTCTTGGTTGTTTTGCCGAAAACGAATTGTTTACTCTATTTATGTTGTTTAGGCTTAGTGATACATTAAACGTGTAATGATGGAAGATCATTTCAAATAAGATTTTCTATGATTATAAATTGCGTTATATTATATTCTTTTTCTGCAATCATACCTATCATCCCATGGATACTGTTATGTTTAACATGACCCACGTATCAATATTCAAGATCTTCTATTTTGGTATGAGTGAAATTTTTATCCAGGTTGAACATCTTTAATCTGACGAGCTTGGGACTGGCCATTGCTGGACTACAGAAATTGACCTTTAAGGCTCATTATTTGATCATACCCAGTAGATGATGTCCGACCACATAGTAAAACTCTTTACAGAAGTTCCTTTGTCTAATTTTATCAGTGTTACTACCTTTTCAAGCATAGATTTATGCTCACACTTTTTAGCACGAGTACCATCTCAAGCACCTCTTGGTCAACATCCTGAAGGGCAAAATACAGCTGAATATGAAATTACTAGGACTGTGTCACCAAAACACTTGATTGCAGTGTAAACAAAGTTCTGTGCCTTGGTGCTGCTAACAGATTCTTAAACTAATGGCGGTAGATTCAAAATATGCTGCACCATAGATGTTGGACCACAGAATGCCAGATTAAAAAGGTTCAACCTGTATCTTCTCCATCATAGTATTATTATTATATACACTATCAAGCCAAGTTGTTTTTGCAAGTGTTCTATCAATACTAAGTCACATTTACTAATGGATATAGGCAGATTTATTTCTTTTAATCTATTTTCCAAAAATACACTGACATAAATTGAAAATGCTTCTAAATGCAAAAACCATTTGTGCAAATTGATATTCATTTTGTATTGTATTAGATGATACTATGATGCAGCATTTCCTTTAGTTTTAAATTTCATAATTTACCTAACCTGAGCTTTGCAGCTAATTTTTCCCCCTGCCACTTCTTGCACATTTGCAATAGTCTACTTCAAGTTTGAATAACCATCAAAATGATTTTCTATGTATGTAAGTGGAATGTCACTTGTCTTATTTTTTGACTCTAAACAAAGTTGGTTTGAAGAATGTGAAAGTTGAGCCTGCATTAATTTGAAGTAGAAAGGGTCCAAAGTGTTCATTACCTTTGCTAACAAAATTGGTTAGGTATATGTATTATGTTGGATCTTCCCATCGTTCTGTGTGTCTTTCCATAACTCCACACGATATCTCCAAAAGTATTCAATGAATTTCATTGAAATTCTGTGGAAGGTTGGACGATAGGCAACGAAAGAGGTGATTTTGTAGCAGATCCATTTACGATTACCTCCCTACATTGTAGCTGTATTTCCACACCACGAAATATCCCCAAAAGTACATGCCTGTCCTCATGATATCTCCGAAAGTTCTCAATGAAATCACATGGAAAGGTGGGCAATGGACCATGGAAGAAATGAACAAGTTTTGGGGGCGGATCCATGCACAATTACTCGCTCTGACAATTTTTGTTGGCGGAGGTATGCACTCTCTGAGTGCTTTCTGGTTCATCATGTATTTAAAAGTGAATAAATGTCTCTAGATCCTACTATTGTATAATTCAGTATTTACTAGGTTTTGAAAAAAAAATTAACATTTCATGTTGAAACAGGGACAAATAGAATTTATGATGTGAATAGTTATGTTAATTCATGGCAGTACCTTAGGAATTTTATTCTTATATATGTATATGATTGCCTCCATTGAATATTTTCATTTCATAAAGATCAACTTCTAATTTTGATTTTATATGCATTAAGAAGAAAATTGATGTTATTGTTTGATGCTGTAAAAGAAAATCAAGCCTATAAGTTGCACCATAGAACTATTAGTTTTTTTCTCGTGTGAAGATCTAGCACAGAAGTGTTGCTAACTTTATTATTTTCAAGTTTACATTTGAGATGTAAATTGAGTCTAAAAATATCTTAGAACAAATAGAAGCATCTAGATTCTACAGATATATATATAATCTGGGAAATATATTACATTATTGATAAATCAACTTAAATCTTCAACATTTATTACTGTATCAATTTATTACAAATATTATTTTATTACTATGAATTCACTTATTTTATTAAAAATCCTCTAATTAATAATATCTGACATCTGGACGCATCCCAAAACATCTAGATTTAGATGAAAAACGTGAATTGTCAACAATGAGCAAGGGACATAACTCATATTCCAGTATCTCAGTTGGTCATTGACTTGCACATCTTGAGAAGAAACAGCAGTGGGATTGTATGAATTACTTCCCTTGTCTCCTAATTTTTCTTTCCCTAGAATTTTTACCAACGAGAATGGTTAGAAATTGTTTTCCATTCTTGCTGATATACAGTAAACCTTTGCTGTAACAAACTAATTGGGGGAAGGGGTGATTGTTTAAGCCGAAAGTTCATTATGCTAGATGGCTTCCCCTCGTTTGGTAAATAAAAAAAAAAAAGTTTGGTAGATTAACCAGACCCAAATCAGTAAATATTCGCAATGTCGCAAAGTTCACCGCTGAGGCAGTGATAATCTGAAACAATCGATTCAGTTGTTTAGTCTATAGACGGCACTATATTAACAATCCGAACTCCGAAAAACTCCTGGTTCCATTAATTTTTTTTTGTCAATGGGTGTGAACTTCTAATGTTGTGCAAACATCTGATGTTGATGAGGGCACTTGAAAATTCGACATAAGGTATCAATATCTTATAAATGAAAACTCAATAAGCTATCTTCAAATTTTGATGGTTTCATGACTTCCTTTAAGTCGAGGTTTATTATATGTATGTTTACTGAACTTCCAAGGTTTTGAGATTTTAATCTGAAAATCTTACGTCCTTATTTGATGACTTCAGAGAAGGGCCACATATGAATATTTTCTTTCCGAAAGCAAATTCATTTATGAATAAGGAACACAAAACCTGACTGATCCACCAAAAATCTAAGGGCCATAATTATTTTCAAGTTTATTTTTGTTTTTTGTTTTTTTGATGTGGTGCTCTTTTTTGTAACATTTAGATATTATATCGTTCACGTATAATACATCAGTCTAGTTTAGGAAGGAATATGTCTTATGTCATTTTTTTGAGAAGAAAAATACAAATGATCTCTCTTTCCTTTTTCTCGTCTCCAGGTGATGCAGGTAACATGGATATGGTTGTTACATTTGAGCTACCCTATGACTGGAATACAACAACATGTAACCAAAATGGTGCCTGTAATCGAGTCAAGATTTATACTTGTATGACATTCAGTGCACCTCCAAACTTTTTCCCCATCACAAGGTGAGTTTAAACTGCCTAATTGTTATTTTGATTCCTTCAAAGGTTTCTTGTTCCTCATGAATTTGTTATACATTTTGACCTTCTGGTGTGGAAAAGATTTCTTCACCCGAAGGCGAATTACATCATTATCTTTTCATGTAATAATTAGAAATCGTCAGCATAGGTTTCTTCAGTTTTTAATTGGGTTTGGCTATGGCTATGTATCTGTGTACAGGTCACATCAATGGAGCTAGGTGTCAGAAAATTCAAACAATTACTCTATTTGTCTAGAAAAGAGTTTTTTTTAGTGAGGGATTAAACCCTCCAATGCCCAAGTAGGTTTTTAGTTGGGCGTTCAATTCACAATGTAAGTTGATGCTAAATTGGTTCCTTAGTTTCTGACTGGCAGAATTCACGCTTGTTTTTTTGAAAATTCTGACTTTTTAGTGATCTCTGCCCTACAAAATGTGGAAGAAGTAACTAATTCATCAATCACTTTTTCCAATTCTTAATCAGTTACAAAGGACATATAAAACGATCCGTATTTTCCGAGCTGATCTCTACAAATGATTCAATACGCCAAAACATATAGACAGAAGTTTGTTTTTTTAAAAATCTAATGCGTATTTACCAATAAGAATAAATATAAAAATAACCAGGGCATTAGTCCACATTACTACAATGCAGTAAGTCTTATACTTCTCTGTGACCGACTGAGAAGCTTCACATTCCATACAGATATATATATATATATATATATATATATATATATAATCTTGTGAACTGCGCTCTATCAGAAGATGCCTGTATCAATATAATAATAGTATCTTTGATATTGCAAACCACATGATATTGATGGATGCCTGTACTATAATATTTTTATAGTACCAATGCAAGGTCAGGTAAAGAAAAATTGCTTCCCAAAGAATGTCTCATCAGGTCGTTCTTCTAATTTTTGTATTCTCTGAATGTATATAATTCCAAGTGACCATGATATCAGGGTCAGGTTTCTCATAATTGTATGCTAGATTGCCTTCCCTCCTTCTAAAACATAATGGGTGGAATCTACCCGATAGTTTTATTCTCCAAGTTATAGCATGGTAAAGAATTGGATAAAAAGATTTTATGTGTTGAAAATCGATTTTGATCTGTGAAATAGGTTTGAACGTGACGGGGGATAAAAATTATACTTGAAACTATTTAACAATTCACTCTCTTATCAGTTTCATTGAAAATTAGTAAATAAATATTTTCTTCTCTTGACGAATAATTTCAGTTTCAGTTCTTGATGATGGAATCTGCTAGAGAGACTGGCATCTCTTTTAAGTACACTATAAACTAAGTAGAAATAATGGAAACACTTGCCACTTGGCAGCATCACTTTTTGTTGGGCAGTGGTCACCTATTTAGCATAAACTTAGATCATAAGTTGAAGCCCGTTATGAAAACCTATTTAGGGGAATTTTGAGAAAAAACAAACTTTTTCTCCTATACACAAGGAGTAAATGTTTAAATTTTCAGCCCTCTAGCTCCACTGGTACAACCTGCTTGCATCATATATATGCCCAGCCAGACCAGTTCAAAAACTGAAAAAAAAGCCGTGTTAATAGTTTTAATTGACAATTTCTAATATTCTTCCTATGAAATGTGCATCTGAAGGACAGCTTTTATTCCAGCAATTTACGTTTTGTTGAGATAATTTTTTCAATATTTTGAATGATTTTCTTCTCACTTTGTTCCTGTTGTTCAGAAGTCAAGACCAATACATCCTAAAACTTTTCTGGATCATCTTGGTGTGCCTTAAGTGCAAAAGGTTTGAAATTCAACTGTAACTTACAAACAAGTAAAGATTGTCTTATCTTTAGAGATGATGATATCACTTTGTCAGACTTTTTCCAAATGGTATGGTTTAATAATTGTCTTTTTTCTCATGTGTTATCTTTACAGGAAGCCAAGTGCTTGTTATGGAGTGAATGAAACTGGAGTTGACTACCACGTGAAGATGATTGGTCGAAAGAATGCTCTGAATATTGAAACTCGCAATTGGTGCCGTAATCGGCCTCTCATCAACGTCCGCTATAACCTTGACCCAACCCTGACTGTCATGTTGTCTTTGGTAAGTTGTGAACATACCATTATCTCTATGTAACTATGATCTTTGTGCAAATATTTGCAAATAATTATTGGTGTAGATTCAAATGGACAGGATCACTTCTTCCCCTTACTGCACTTTTTAGATGTTATTAGAGTAGGCTCACATAAGTGCCCTACGAACCATTTTTTAAAAAGTTGATCTTGATTATTAGTGCTACAATGTTCAATTTTTAGTCTACATGTCTCTCTAAGACGCTTTTCGGTCAGTCGGTCCCAGTTATGTTGGCAGAAATAGGAAGGAAGGAGTGTGATATCATTGAAATAACATCAAATCTGATCAAATTTTTTTTACCAGCTGCTAATGATGTCATAATACAACATCTTACACCTGAATCTTTGAATTCAAAGTACGCCAAAAATTGCCGTACCTGTAGAATGAATATTCCCATCTTGCAATATTTTACAAATTTGAGAATCAACTCTTTGACTGCGTTTGAGGCAGACGTCAATCATCACACTATTTGAACGGATCTAAAGAGTAAATTTTTGGCAGCACTTGAAGCACCATGTGTCACATCAACATGGCAATGGAATTTTTTGAGGGTCAAGATGATAGTCATGAATTTTTGGATTTCAAAGGTTTCAATAAATGAATAAACTGTACTGAAGCTGTTGAATTTTTGTACCTTCCTGGTCAGTTGCCATATTGTTTCTCAGCTGTCTCATGTCAGATTCATTTAAAACTTGGTTGGAAGGTGTCCCTTAATGAGATGCTTCTTACCTAGAAAATTTTTCCTCCCACAGTCACATGATCTGGCAATAATGGCATTTGATGCCCCATTGGAATTTTGGTTCTTATCAATTATAGCTTGAAAAATAGGGTCTACATTATATGGCATGGCATACAGTGATCTCTCAAAGTGTTGCTGCAGTTGACTTGGATATCATGTTTTGAACTTTCTCTTTTTTCATGGAGAATGTGGTGTTTATTAGTATCAAATTATAATACCCCATTTTTAAACTTCAAATATTATTGACCTTTTAAGTGCTAAGTTCTTAAGGACAATTCTAATAAGTTTGCGTCTTCTTTTTTTTTTTTTTTTTAGGAGCTATAAAATAGTTCATGATAATGATGTTATAGAGAAATGAAATGATCAGTGTGTGACAAGGTTTATTGGAAAAGAAATCTCATTTGTATTCGATGATATCACCAGCATGAGTCTAAACTTGCGGCTTGATGGTTGGGGGACACAGATTGAAATGTTAGAACAAAAAATGTTGAATTTTTGAAATTCGATAATTGTGAATACTACATCATTTTTAAGTGCAAGAATCCATGATGGAAAATCACTGGAAGAAAGCTGGAGAACTGACCAGCTGAAAATATAGTGTTAATTACAGTTGAAGAAAGGAGACTAATATTAATAAAACCAGATTGTAATGATACTACTTATGAAATTTCAATTTTTCACTATTGTCTTTTTCCTCTGGTTTTTAAACGTAAACGGTTGAAGATCTATGAAATTTATGATACGTTCGTTTTGTAAGTTTGAAAAAGTTTGAATTTTAGTGCATAATGTTGGATTTGTTGGTTGGAAATAAACATTTTTATCGCCGAAGTTTAACACTTTCAGTCAGTTGAAAAATTCCTACCTTTACCTTCAAAACGCGGAAGCGAATTTATCTATTCAAGGTAGATAACTCTGTCAACTTTGCGAAGTAACCTCCCTTGGGAACATTTTCCCGAAATAGCGCAGTTTGTTTTACTACTTACAATTTATGTTAAAAGAAAAATCATTCAATCATTTCGACTAAATTTTTCGTCTTTTTAAACGAGTGGCTGCGGATGATGAGTGCCCAACGAACCATTTTTTTTTTTAAGTTGATATTTTCGTTACTTTTATGGCTACAATGCTTAGTTTTTTTATCTTTTTAATTTGAAGCTTGAACACTGAATCATTATGCAAAATATTAAAAATTGAAAACTAAAAAACCAACTGATCTTTGTAGCTCCAAAAATAATGGAAATATCAACTTTTAAAAAATGGTTCATTGAGCACTTATCATGTGCAGCCAATTGAATAAGGAAGATTTGCTTGATTCATCTGATTCAAGTTGAATCGTTTAGGCGGTTATCCCTAGCTCTTTGGGGTTATCTTTTGCTACAAGTATGTGTTATTGTTGTCATTCTCCTTTTCTCAATTGGATAACTTCATTATACCTTGATATCTTTCAATGAAATTTTGAATGTTGTCTTGAGAAGAGATTCTACCTGGGGGAGGGGGAGTTATGGCCAATCTGATTGCTTGTTTACATTTGATAAGCAAAAACTTTTTCTATATTTTTGATTAGTTTTTACCCTCATTGTAATTTCCATTTGATTTTTAATCACAAATTGGAATCTCATAGTAATCATACAGCAACAATTAAACAACATAATCGAAAAATAAAAAACAAGTTCACATTGTGAACCGAACTCACACTGTCTAGCAAGAAAATAGCTGCTTTTAACCATTCAGCTACAGGGATTTTATTTTTAAATGGGAGCTGGTTCAACGCCTTAAACCTTATGACCAATATTTCACACTGATGATATTTACAATTGAGACCTTGCAGTCTTTTTATACTACAATATTGTTATTTTTTCAAATTTTATTCTTGGATGAAGTATTGCAACATCATGATCCAAATTTGAAAAAAAAATTGGAAAAGGTTTTTGTTCACAATTTGGAAAAATATATCAAATTGTGGCCGATTTTGTTTAAATTTGGCTCTTTTGTTGAGAAAATCCCTGGGATTAAAAAAGGGTGAGTTATGGTTGGTTCAATTGTTTGTTTACATTTTATATGTCAATAACCATTTGTCAACCTGCAAAAAATATTAAACTGTTGAATGGATTAGAATGTAAGTTGTTATACAGGTTCTTGGGCACCTGATTACTGAAGATGTATTGCGTCTTATGGTTTGAATGAAAATTTGAAAAATTCAGGTATCTTTGTGTTAATACTCCTTAAAGCAATTAATTGCCTCTCTTTCAATTATTTTCTGTTGGGAACTTTTATACTCTTAAGATTTTTATTAATTTTTAATCTTTTTATTTCCTCCCTTGAAACAAGTGGGTTATTTAGATAAATGTCGATTACATTAGATTCAGTTAAATACTATTCACAATTGCTTACCAGGCCAAAGGCACAACATATTATCAGAAGTCTAATTATTGGGTGTAGATCAGAGGTGCCTTGTTGGTGACATTCATCAACATGTGATCATTTTGTCACAACAAAATGGTAGATCTTGAACAGGTCATTTGGCAACTAGAAAGGGTGGATAAGATGATGATCAATTGATGATGAATGTCACCACCAAGCACTTCTGATCAACACCCAATAATTAGACTGATTACATATTATGCCTTTTGCCTGTCAAGCTTCAGTTAATTATAATTAATCATACCATAGTATACTTAATTGTAATTGATTCAAGTTGATTTGTTTTCAATCCTTTTTGAGCCAATGGTTGAAATTTTTACTCCTAAAAATGTTTCTCTTTCTTTCTCAATGTTGGAAATCATCAAAATATTTAATGTTGGAGTTATTTAGCTAGCTAGTTGGAATTTTCCAAGTATAACTTGTGTCAAAGTATAATCAATCTGACAGAACTTAAAACCAGGTGATCTGTTGTCCTACACTGTACCTATGAATATTGGAGTAGCCACACATAAGTGCCCAACAAACCATTTGTAAAAGGTTAATATCTTCATTGTTTTCAGAGCTACAATGTTCAGTCGTTTCTTTTTAATTTTTCATTTTGAAGCTTGAACATCCTGCATTATAATTTAAAAGTCAGTATTGTTGGTCTGAATTTTGCGTTTTAACCAACTTGGTCTTTCTACTTATTATAAGTGGTGTACCCTTTGCTATGCCATTCTTGACTAGTAATCAAATTTTTAAAATTGTATTTTTGTTTTCCTTTGCAGAGGGATCGTTCTGTCATCAATTTGCACTTGATGCATACAAGTTACTTCCTTTTTGTCATGTTCGTCACTCTCTTCTGTTACGCAATTATCAAAGGACGCCCGACCAAGCACAAAAGCCTACAACAGCAGAAAAAGGTGAGTACAACTTCCATAACTGAAAATTCTTTCATTTAATTCATTGAGTAAAAGCCATCTAGTTTTCTAGAATTTTATGACATATTTGTTTTCTATGAAATGTATAATTTGGTCAAGTCTGACAAAAATTCCTCATTTAACGCTCAATAACAGATTTTTAGGCTGCATTAACTGTTAAACTGACAACTAAAACTGTTGCAAAAGATTTCTTCAGTATTTAAGCTGCTCTGACTGGCTATGTATCATATGTATATGCAGCGCCAATGGAGCCAGAGGGCTGGATATTGCAACATTTACTCAGATCTATAAAAAAAACTGCTGGTGGTTTGTTCTGTTTTTTTTCATTCACACTAGTTTTTAGTGGGTTACTAAATTGATCACTTAGTTTGTGTTGCAAAAGATCAAACTTTTATAGTGATCAATGGTCAACAAAAGCAGTAACTTATTCATTGATCATCCTCAACACTGCATGATGTTGGATATGTGAAGGTTCCTACTGAGTGACTGACTGACCAGACCTGTTCTATTTTGGACTGAACGTTTTTTATATTGTAAGTACAGCCTAAATTTCAGTGTAGTGGACATTATATAGTACATCCTTGCCTGATGACCACCTAGATTTGAACATTTTTTTTTTTTCACTATTGATTGTTGTATTCAGCGTAGATTTTGTTGTGTTGATGGCTTCATGTGATTGAGATATCAATTTGAGACAAACACTTTTTTGTCATCCATGGCTCAAAGTCCATCTTTTAATACTAATGATGGAAGTGGATTCAATCTTTATAAACTTTGTAACGTTTATAAAGAAAAGCAATTCTGATACAAAAATTATTTCCATCCAATGAATCGAAATGGGTATTTGTGTTTGAAAAATATTTTATAGTTTTTAGAAAATTTAGCTTTGATGAGAAATCAATAGAATCTGAATGCCTATTATGTCTGTAACTTAAAAATCTATCAAAAGTAATCATTTGGATTTCAAGGTTTTTGAATGGACACATTTAAGCTGGCGTTACTTTTCATGTCTGCAGTTTCTGCCAATCCAGCCTGTAAACTTTTGAGAAAAAAGTTATACAAAACAAGAAGAACCATTCACTTGGGATATTTGAATAAAATTTAGATTTCTTTGCAATGTACTAATTTATAATCATTCATTTGAAGCTAGATTTCTCAATTTATCAAACCTTTTGTTAAAGATTCTGAAATTTATTATTGTAAAGATAGTTATATATGATGAAAAAATAACATAAATATCTTCTTTGAGGTTCTAATTCTGGATTCAAATATAAGAAATGGCTCCAAGTCAGTTGTAATAAGAAAAAGGAAAAAAAAATACTTTTGTGCGAACAAACATATTTGAGATTGTTTCTAGAAAAACACAATTTTTTATTGAAAAATACAAGGTTTTTTTTTTGTTTTTTTTTCTCCATTCATTCTTTTCGTGAATAGGATATTTCTTTATTACAATAAACATAATTCCTAATAATGAGTTTTGAAAGTTGTTTTTAATTTTTTTAATCAAAAGTTCACTGGCAGGATTGGCAGATAGATATAGCCGGCTTAAAAAATAGTACCCC
Source organism: Thysanoteuthis rhombus (assembly GCA_963457665.1). Classification (NCBI taxonomy): domain Eukaryota; kingdom Metazoa; phylum Mollusca; class Cephalopoda; order Oegopsida; family Thysanoteuthidae; genus Thysanoteuthis; species Thysanoteuthis major. The sequence continues at coordinate 22,351,634 of OY735238.1, read as the reverse complement.
CATTTTAACCCCTATTTTTTTCTATCTTATTTCATTAATCTCGATTGTCCAGAAGTTATTTTAGTCAATTGTAAAAAAACAATTTTCTTTTATTTCCAGATGTTGATCAAAGCCTAGATGTGAGGAGGCCATACACTCTACACGACACCCCTTTATTTCCCCACCCTCCCCAGGCTGCAAGCCTACAGCAAGGGCTAGTCTTTCATTTTCCACATTCCACATTTAAACCCTACACGCCCCACACCTGTCATCCCTACCCCCCACTCTTTCTAACAGCCAAGTATGTATGTATGTGTGCGTGTATGTATGTGTGCGTGTATGTCCAATTACTTCTGCTAGTATGTGTGTGTGTGTTCATATATGTATACGTATGTCTTTGTTCCTTTAAATTGAAGGTCGCATGACTTGATGACCTGATATAGTTACCCTAAGTGATATACAATGTAAGATATTACTGTTGAAGGTTTCCATGGAAACTTTTCCTGCTACTACTACCATTGCTGCTGCTGCTGCTCTAGGTCTGCTATGATCCCCCCCCACATTTGGCTGACCTTTTGAAAAAGGTCAGTATTTGATTCACTGGATGACCACTTCCTCTGCAGGGTTCACAGATTTGGCCAGAAGGGGAGATAATGTGAGGTTACCCAACACGGCCATTAGAATAGTGTCAACCTATCAAAATCGGGCGTGACTAGAAGTAGAGGTTAAATAACAGCCTCTTGAGACAGAGATTCAGGTAATTGTTTGGATAAGGTTCGCAATAAAAAGGGAGCTGACTAGTATAGATTATGGCTTACGCTTTTATCCTGTATGGCGTCTATTCTAGTTACCTCCCTTTTCTTTGCAAACCCCATCCAAACAATTACCGAGATTCAATATCAGTCTCTTGAGGTGGAATATCTGACTCAAGACTTGCTCAATTACCAAATTCGACACTATTCCAATGGCTGTGCTGGGTAAGTCTGAGACGAAGCTCAGATTATCTCTCCTTCTGGCTAAATCTGGCAATGCTGCTTCCCTGTTAATTCTGAGACCAGCAATTTACATCAGAATTTCCATCTTGATTTTCACCAATTACTAATTCTTCCTATTTCACTCTTGATCAGCCTCGACCGATTTGCTTCAGTCATAAAAACAATTTGTATAGATATTAGAATGTTTTTAATTAGCTGCTCACTCTAGGCTCCTTTTTTTAGTCACATTGGTTGCGGCTGATTCTTTCTCTATTTCTGTGGTGAGTTAACATATGGTAAAGCATTGACTGGTGGGCTTAAAATTTAAAAGAATTATGACCTTCTGCCTTGGAATATTTCTTGATTGTCATGAAGGATAGGTGCGTATTGGTTCAATTGATAATCCTTTAAAGAAAAAGAAGAGTAAGCAGTACAAGAAAGACTGGACTGGTCACTGTGGCTCCAGTGATCCTTCAGGTTTGCCGGGTATGAACAGAAAGGGATACAATCTAAGTTTCATCTTGGAGACTTGCCCCGCACAGGCATTGGAATAGCGTCAATTTGGAATTTGGGCGAATCTGGAGGCAGGGATTCAATACCAGCGTTTTGGAGCAAGACACCTCCAGACTTGATTTCCAAATCTGATGCTATTCCAATGCCTGTGTTGGGTAAATCTCCAGAATAAAGTTCGGATTATCTCCCCTTATGGTCAAATCTGGTGACCCTGTTGTCCTCTCCCAATCTAACCCTCTTTCCCACTCCAGATATGCTTTTTGGCTCGATTTTGATCTTGTTGACCCACCTCTCTTGAGGTCAAAGGTCAATCACACTCCTTCCTCATCCTTTCTCTCTCCTTCTCTCTCTCCCTCCTTCTCTATATATATATGTATATATATATATATATATATATATATATATATGTATATATACCCAGTGTGATAAATTAGGAGACTCTTGTCAAATTTTGTAAATATTGAAAGAAAGAATGAAATTAAAATGTTATAAGTGGGATTAGACAGGGAAAGAAGTGTAATTAAAATAAAAAGTTGAAAAAAAAATGAAAAAAAAATGCTATATATACACACACATTAATATATATATATATATTAAAAAAACTGTCATAAAAGCTGAGAACAAGTAAATAAATTTTTTTGAGTTTTTTTTCTTATCTAATTAAATAAATTGTATTTTGTTTTTATTTCTTTTGATTGGGTTAAAAACCCATAGGAGACTGCTTTGTTTCCTCCTGTCAACCAAGTTCAAAAGAAGTATTTATATTTGATCCCGTCTTTCTGTCTGTCTGTCTGTCTGTTGGTTGGTCCACGCAATATCTCTGAAAATACTTAATGAATTTCCATGAAATTTCGTGGAGGGATGAAAAATAGTCTATGGGGGAACTGATTGAATTTCGATGCAGAGCCATACACAATAACCTCCCCTACATCGTAATTATAAACCCAAATCACATTCATATTGCCAAAATTTCATGTCTGTCCATGTGATATCTCCAAAAGTACTCAATGAATTTCAATCAAATTTTGTGGAAGGGTTTTCAACGGGGTAAGAAGATGTGGTTAATTTTGGGGCGGATTCAAGAATTTTCTCCTTTTTTTTTTTTTTTTTTTTTTTTTTTTTGGCTGGGTGATAATTTTCCATTGTTCTCCCATACAATTGTGTATACGCTCGTGACTGTCCGCACTATATCTCCGAAATTTCTTTATCAATTTCAGTGAAATGTTGTCGATGAGTGAACGATAGGGAGAACGGATAAAATTTTGGTGTGGATCTATGCACAATTGCCAACCCTTCATCATGGTTATATGTCCAAATCACGTATTACCAAAATTTCATGTCTGTCCACGCAGTATCTCCAATAGTTCTCAATGAATTTCTTTGGAAGGGTTGACCATAGGCTATGGGAGAATTTATTAAATTTGGGGATGGATCCATACACCTTTAATCCCCCTGACAATGGCGTTAGCAGAGATGTATGCTGTCTGAGTGTTTTCTAGTTCAAACTGTATTTTTTTCAATTGGTTGATTGCCTGTGAGTATTTTGCAAGTATATAATAGTAACACTGAGATTTTGTATGTTGATGTTTCACAAGACTTGTTTTCATTCTTTTTAGTTTATTTGATATTTTTTGAATGGGTTAATGTTGCCGTTCAGACTTTTCACTCGTTTTCAGCAGAAAAGTGAAGGTGATTTAAATATGCAATTGATTTAATCACTGTCACTTGATATGAGTATGCCGTCTTCTAGGAGAGCGCATGGTCAAGTTTCTTCTGTGGAGCATCGTGTGTGTGTGTGTGTGTGTGTGTATGTGTGTGTGTGTGAGAGAAAGGAGTACAGGCTGGGACAGACGCAGCTTGTTGCTGCATATGGCATCTGGTATTTCCAGACTGTCACCCATCTGGGTAATGACCAGGCTGGTCCTCACTTAACTTCAATGATCGTACAAGAAGCTGGGTTTATTCAACACAGATGTTTATTGGCAATTACTGAATCGTTCAATTTTGATTTCTTTTTCTTATTTATTTTATTAGATAAAGTATTAAAAATCATTGTCTTTTTGCTTTTTCTACCTTCATCTTAATTGTCGTTGCTTTTTATTGCAACTAAACTCATTGAGGGTTGTGAGTTCTCACCTAGGAAATTATTCTATATTTCAATCTGTGCTGTTAATTCATTTCCTCTTTGCTGAAGGGAATCTAGCCTGAGTTTAATTGCAATAAAAAGCCACAGCAATTAAGATGAAGTTAAATAGTTGCAAAAAACAAATAATTTGCTTAATTTTTATTCCCACAAAGAAATGTTCTTATCAGTCTCACAAATGAACTTAAATTACTGTTGACTGATTCTGTACTTGTTAACTGTTTTGTGGTTTCTTAATCCCAAAAGCAGTTACAATGGTGAACTCTTTTTATCACTTGCCCTCAGGGCCGTACTTAAGGAGTGTTAACACTACAGCTGTACAGGGATCTGGAAAAATATGCCTTAGAAAAAATATTTCATTATAAATGCATATTAATTTGTTTGAGGATTTATATAAGATATATATAGATTATATAGATAATTGATCCTCAAAGGACTTTGTTAAATTAAACGTAATTATATGAATATTTTACATTCGTTTTGATTCGTTTGAAAATAGCCACATACAAAAATGGAAGGTCCCAGAGAATGCTGTGTACTGTGCCCCATCAATGTTGAATTCGGCCCTGCTTAACCTAAAAGCAAACATGATATTGTTTAAAAGAAATCTCTGTATCAATATACTGTCTACCAAACAAGATGCAATCAACTCTGTTACACAGCTAAAATTTCAACGTTTGAAATGAACTGATTCCGTGAGAAATCCAATCTTCTACTATCAATGTAATAAAAGAAAGAACTCCCTCCATTACAAAAGTAAAATTTTCTGCTCGGAGGAAGGATGCAATATTTCTTGTTGTTTTCTTTGGAGAAAATTGGTGTCGGGGCAGCTGAATAATTTAATTTGACTTGTAAGAGCAATCTTGAAAGAATCTCAATATTTTTTTTATTTTTTTTCCAAGTTTAAAGGGTGGGGCGGATAGAAATATGAAAATCTGGCAATGTCCTAAATGATATTGTGAAATTGGTTTCTGAGGAGGGGAGATAATCCGAGCTTTAATGAAAACTGGGCATAGAATAGCATCCAATTTAGAAATCAGGTGAGTCTGTCCGCAGATGTTCAATACCAGCATCAGTCTCCAGACTGACTCAGTTTCCAAATTCAACACTATTCCAATGCCTGTGTCGGGTAAGTCTCAAAGATAAAGGTTAGATCATCTCCCTTTCTAGCCAAATCTGGTAACCCTGTGGAGGTTATTGATAACATCAATTATACAAATGTTCTGTCCATATTGAATTTATCAAGATACCTTAAATGTCCTGTATTGGGATTTTTTTCTTTTTAGTAATTTGCAAAATTTTCTGGAAGGATGGGCGATGAGATGAGGAAGATTTGGTTAAATTTGGGGACATATCCACAAATCTTTTTCAATCAATAGCTTATGTCCTCACACATGAATGCACTTACTCATATTTGTCCTCACAATATCTCCCAAAGTTCTCATTGTATTTCAATGACACTATGCAGAAGAGTGGACCACCGGCTAAGAAAAGAATTAATCTAATTTTAGGGCAGATCCAATAATTTTTTACAGCTACCTCAGTAGATATAGCGTTGACATAAGTATACTCTCAGAAAACCCTGTGCTAGTAGGATATTTTACATGCCGAGTATCATTCGATATTTAGCTCTAATATAGTTTAATGACTAAGCTAAAAAACTTATTCCCCTTGAATCTTTTTTCCCCTTTCATTTTCTGTAGGAAAATGAATGATAAATATCTTTATCGAATAAAACTGCTAAACTGACGTTGTCACACCTTTGCCCTCTCAGAAAAAGCAAATTAATTCAAGAAAGGGAAGTTAAATCGTAACTTTTATTCATGCCAGTTAAAAAAAAGATAGAAAAGTTACTAATAAAAAAAAAAGGGGATTATCTACATGTATATTTGATTTCGAGATTAAAAATTGTTTTTTAATTCTCAATCCAAGAGACATAACCTCTTTGTCAAAGTCATTGAACGCCAATCGTTCATCAAAACCCAGACAGTTTTTTTTGTTTTCAAGACAAGGGGAGGCAACTGTTTTTCTTTCTTCCAATTTTTAGTCAGATCTCAATCGAGTAGTATCATCGCAGTTATATTATTATCGTTTTGTGTGAATATTTTATTCCCTGAAGGGTTACAGTATACAGGTTTTTTTTTCTTCAAAAGAAATGGACAATTTCAAAGATTTATCAAAGCAAAAACTGTTTCAGATATTGAAACTCACAATGCACTGTTTTGTAGAAAAATGCTTGAAGTCTATTACTGCCCTTTACAGTTGCTCAATTTGTGCAATTTCTACTTGTGTAATGGAATTTTTAGGTTGTATTTTTTTTTATTATTACTTTTTTACAATCTTGTGAAATCGGACACACAATTTGGCCCCTTAATCTTACAGACTTACGTGAGCAAGCCACTAGACTTCTAAAAACAGGTTTTTATTGTTTTTTTTAAATAATTTTCTTAATGGAATTTTTCAAAAAAAAAAATTAATTCTTTTAATCTTGTGCCAGTGCTACCAGACATATGTTTTGATGTAGTAAAAAACCTCAAGTGTTTCTCTACAAAACTATGCATCATGAGTCGATATCTTGAATAGTTTTGCTCTGGTGAATTTTTTGAAACTTTCTCTTTCTCTTGTAATCACCCTGTGTATGGGTGTTGGGTCTTCAGAATAGCCAGGATGATATGAAAAATTTCTTTTCAAAATGTTCCGTATGGCTTGTTTCTCAGCTGATTTTTACAATAAGAGAAAAAATACTTTTCACATTATTTGTAAGTTCATTTGCATTTTTAATTTTCTTAAATCTCTTTCTAAAGAGATTAACAGAAGAGCCAACTGAATATTAAACAAGTTGTAAACTTGTTATAACACAGCTCAATAATAAAACTCCAATTTTAAAAACACCAAGTTTGGTTCTCAAATTGACGACTAAATACAAAAATAGAAAGACCCCTGGGAAATATTCATCACTGGGCCCATCAATGTTAAATTTTGACTATTTCATGCCTTGATCATGTTCTGTATATTTGCCTCACTTTCACCACAGAGTGACAATTCTTATGGTTTGATCATCAAATCTTGTTCGATCTCAAACTTTTTAGGGTCAGATGAGAGGGGGAAAAGGTGCGACGAGTTTTGTTTATTGACTACTGAAATGTTTTTTGTCTAATTCATCCATTGAGCAATTCTCTTGACTTTTTTTTTTTTTTTTCTTTCTCTCACTTCCTCTTCTCTCGTTTGTTGTCTCTTCATTGAAATTCACCTCGTATGTATCTAAGTTTTGTCAAAATGTAACCTGGTGAGATGTCACAATTTAAAAAAAAAATTTATATCTATTACCATCTTCCTGTCAGACTAGCCTCATCCTACCCGCAACCTCCATGTTTTGTTTTTTTTCTTCTTTGTTACATATTTACAGTGAATGATACTCCTAGGTGTAAATTTTATATAGATTTACACCTATTTTCACTCATCATCTGGGAATGACACCCAGCATTCTTCTTGTAGCAAAGGGAAAAACTTGGATGAAGGTTTGTGAAAATTCATTAAAATCCTGACTCATGTGTTACAGAATTAAGGACCCCCATTCTCCATGTCATAACAGGTCTACAATGTATTTATTTGGAATCACCAGGTGGTTATTTTGACATTATATTATATCCATTTTTCTCTGAAAACCAGTACCAACCCAGAGGAACTGATGAAATGAGGATAAATTGTAAAAAATGGATTTTTTGAAAATATGAAAATGAACATCTTATTGTATGCCTGAAACCTTTTTTTCTTGGAACTGTCAGGTAAGAATCTCAACTTCAAAACAAAGATTAGTTGAAGAAGTTGCCAGTATAAGTGTATAATTTGGGTTCTATAAATATCCGTTTCTATGTATATGAATTAGTTTGTAGAAATATGATTTCCAAGGGTTTGAATGGAAAGGGGTTTTATAACATTTATTTGCTTTGTTATTTTCTAATTGTAGGAAATTTTCTTCACCTGAGAAATACCCAAGCCTAAGCTTCATTCATTAAATAAAAATGCCTCTATAAGCATATCTAAAAAATTTACATAAGAAATACTTTTTCAACATTAAAATATACATTAATTCAAGTTATAAAGATGTACAAAACTTAATGAAAAATATTGAAGCTTATCAGTACAGCAAAACATTTACCAAGTACATTTTTTTTTCCCTAAATCTTATATATTTCAAGACAAAATTGCCATATTTTAATTTTTTCTTCTTTTATATAAGATAGCAAACCATTCCAGTATCTTAAAATTCTGGGATAGAAAGAAAAATCAATTTGTTTTTGCAAATTCAGAATCTTGTGTTCCACAAGTCACTATTCTGTGAGTCTGCTTCTATCGATGGTGACTTGGGTAATCAACTTCCTGCAGTCATTTTAGATAATTTATTTCTTTTTTAGTTACTTACCTCATTATATATCAAGTACAGATTCAAGTTTAGTGACACAATGGTTGATCCTCATGAAAAAATTACTACTACGACTGGACTACTTTAGTGAAAGAGTCCATTGTTCCAAATGGTGGTTAGGAGATATTTTTATTTGCAGAATTGTTATCTTTGAATGGGAGAGTCCATTGCTATGAGCAGAGAGTGACAAAAAAAAATCACACTTTATATAATCAAATCTTTTTTTCCATAGTTTTGCCGGAATTAAATATGAAAAAATGATAAAAACTCTCCATTACAGTTGATAATTGAACAACCGTTGCGTCAAAATTTGAGGTCACGTAAAAACAAGTCCATCAAAGAATAAATATGGTCAGAATAAATTCTATTTATGACATCATTGCCATTTTCCATGAGAAAACATCTAGAAAAGAGTTAACAAAAAAACAAATCCCAGTGAATCTAGATGTTATTGATAAATCTGGCTCAATAAAGCATTCAAAAAAAAATTATTTTGAAGGGGTGTAGTGGAGTACTGATGCCAATTTTCAAGTCTGTAAACTAAACGGTATGGCAAAGAGTGCTGGAACACGTTAACATGAGGAAAGGGATAGATCCTTCACGGTTTTTCTGTTGATAATTCAAAAAAATGTATTTATCTTTCTTTCAAGAGTTTCTTTTTGAAAAAAAAATATTTCCACTCAGGTTGATTCTGTTGAGAAAACTTAGAAGATAAACACATTGGAGTTGGACCATGTTGACAACAGGCACCCCAGAATTGATCAAATTGAAATGGACGGATGCGGTTACCTTGTACATCAGCAGTCTTACTAGCAAATACGATTTGGCCTTACAAAGATTCATTACAATTAAATAAGATATAAAGTTGTTACATATTTTACATTACTGATAATTGTTTTAAAAACCTAATTGGATTTTTTTTTATTAACTTTGTTTATTTAAAGCTGATATAGTTCCCAGAATACAATTTAGTTTTACAAAGATTTTAAATGAAATCTAGGGTTATAAATTATACCTCACTGACAATCGTTTTTAAAAATTTCCATTTTATTCTATCATAAAACCAAATTGTATTCAGGTGGTTCCAGAACATTTCAAACTTTTGATAAATTGGATTTTTTTTTTTTTTAAAAACTTTATTTTAAAAACTTTATTTTAAAAGCTATTGTTGGTGAAGTAAAATGTGCTACAATTTTGTATTTCATTTGATTGTAATAAATTTTGTAAAACCCAAATGTGTTTGCTCAGGTTTGTAAGATTGTTGTCATACTCAGTGACATCATCTGTTGTAGAGTGAGGATCTGTCCTTTTTGATTCTGAGGTGCCTGTAGTCAATGTGGTCCCTGGAGAATAATGAATCTGAGAACAAATTAATTGGATATCATTATTACTCTTATCAATAATATTATAATAACATTATTGTAATAATAATATTATTATTAGCATAATAATGTTACTATAATAATATCACTATTATATTATTATTGTTATGTTGTTATAATATTATCATTACTATTATAATATGATGTAATAATAATATTATTATAATAAAAGAAAAACAAGACTTGGATTTGAAAGAACAACTTAATTCATGCAAAATATCAGAACAAGAACTAAAAGTTCAATGAGGCGTCCACTATAAAGTTTAAATGCCCTTATTGCCAGATCATGTGATCCTGAGTAGAGGGTAATTTTAGGTAAGGAGCATCTTATCAAGGGATACCTTTCTATCAAGTTCCAAGTAAATCTGACTTAAACCGCTGAGAAACCATATGGAAATAGAAAAGAGGTGGGGGACACCTAAAAAAAAGAAACAAACTAGAAAACTAAATGGATGCCTGCCAAACTTAGATTCAAGTGTCTATAGGGAACTCTTCACTACATATGGTTGGGATTGAATGATGAATCACCCCCCCTCCTCAGCCCAAGAGTTCTATTCTATTCAACCATTCAGCCCCATGTTTTAAGGGTTACCTATCAAGGACAAAACAGATAGTTTCAAGTTTTTTTTCTCATTTCCATTCAGTGTACTGGAGATGTTTTTGGCGAAATTCCGCCAAATAGGAAATTCAAATTTGGAAAGGATCTCCTGGACACAAATGAGTCAAAATAACACTTCAAAACTCCAGTAATCCGGAAAAACCTTGTTGAAATTGGGTCAAAAATCAGTCCAGCTCATATTTAGGCCTTCAAGGTTGAACCCTTTTTTTTTTATATATGTGCATCTATTGCAGGGACAGCTGACTGACTATCAGACAAATACCTCATACTATTTCCACAAAGCATTTCCTCTCACTCCTATGAATCTGATGCCATTTAAATATCTGATGTCACTTAAAATTAATTTTAAATCTTGTATTCTAACTGGCTTAAGGCCAGTATCATTGATAGGGTTATTTCATTTTGTGAGTTTGTTTATCAGAATAAGATGTGATTTCAAAGACAGTTTTCATATATCATAAATTCATTACATCTGTGCAAGGGAGAGAACTCATGTTTAAATAGTGCATCTATGGTCTGATTTTCAGGCTTGTTTTTTTTTTATATCAAGATGTAAAAAATCTTTTCTTATTGAGAGATTTTGTTCTGCAAGAACCTAATGAGTCAGCGATTCTCAAGGGAATCAAAAAAGTTTTCACTTGTTTTCTCAAAATTGACTCCAACAGACTTGCTAGGTTTTCCTGAATTACAGGAGAAAAGTTTTGGTCTGGTCTTAGAAAAGCTATCTTTTTTCATCAGGGGTTTTTGTATAAAGTTGTTTTGGTAAAATGAAACCTTTAGAAGCAGAACCGTAAGAACCATATGTATGGTTAGTCATTAATCTCTTATTTATTTGAGAAATGGCAAAATCTGGATAAGCAGGATTCTGGTGAATGTCCAAGGAATTAGGTAAGGGATAAGATTAATTGACAGAGATTTAGAGTGTACAAAGACGGGCTGCATAGATGAGTGATTAATGACGGAAGATATTTATAAATTCACGGAATTGATGGATAAGCAGATCAGACATTCAGTATTGCAGTCAAATTAGTGTTCATTGCAATGATTTCGAATTGACCCTATGCCAAAGAGCATTGCCCTTCTCTTTATTTAGTGCTTGTTGCCGTAAAAGAAAACACTCTCAATAGAAAATTGTGCTCAATCTCTGATTTTGATTACTTCTTAACGTAACTTCTCACCATTCTCTCCACTAACTTCAAGAAATCCTGAATGAAAAAAAATTCTTCCAGTGCTTCATTGCTCTAAGTTATCCTAAATCCACTTCAACTCCTAAAATCCTTAGCATAACAATAAATAAGAAACCAGGGTGGTTTTTCAAAAACAAAACTACTCTTTGAGACCTCCTCACTTGAGTTCTTTATGGGAAAAGAGTTTGTCAAAAGATGTGCATATATAACATCACATGTGGATGTAGGGAAGAATATAAAGGAGAGACCTGCCATCCTCTTAAAGACAGACAAAAGGAACATGAGCTGCATCCAAAAGTGAGGTTTAAAAAAAAAGTCTGGTATTGCGGACCAACCCAAGTTTGATTACCTTTACGAGCAAAGAGTGTGGAAGACTCCTCATGAGGACAGATTTTATCTTCTGTCAGCTGTGACAGCTCTAGTAGCTCAGTGAGTAGAGCTGTGCCATACATGGTCACTTTGCCATGGTGAAAAAAAAATTTTTCCCATTATATCCGATCTGCACTGTTTACATAACATATTGATCAGATATTAACATGACTGTCTGAGTCTGTTGTGATGAAGAGCAACTAAAGGTGAAAGACGAAGGAAAATACAAGTAAAAATATTAAGTCTTAGATTTATTGACTGTTTGTAACTTCTGTAAAAATCTTCAATGAATAGAATTTTTAAAAAATGTAACTTCGGTGAATTGAAGAAAAATTTTTAAAATTACCTAAAGTCCAGAAGTTACTCCCCTTGATATAATGATGTCTGAATTTTCTGATGTGAATTTAATAGGTAACTTGCAATCACAGTCAATAATTGAACAACTGTAGAGTCAGAATTTCAAGTCATGGGGAAAAAAAAATAATTGGTCAGATGGTCAGATTAAATTCAATGTATGACATCACTGGTGATTTCCACTGAAAAACATCTAGAAAGATCTAGATTCTGGAGAAATTAAATTAGTTAAATTAATGATAGCTTAACTGAATTATTAAAAAAATATTCTTTACTTTTAACTCTAAATAGTATGAATACCTGGAAACTGTCAATCAATGGAAACTGTCAAGTGATTAACATTGTTGGGAGTGATCAATTAAAAGATTGGAAAAAAGGGCGATCAATGAATATGTTACTTCTCTTGCCTCCTGTTGGGCAGAAACAAAGGGATCAATTTTGCATTAGCTTACATTGTAAATTAAACCCCTACATAAAAATCCGGGGGGGGGGGGATTTTCAAGAAACTAACGCGTTCTAGACTTAAGGAGTAAATGTTTAACAGTTCAGCCCTCTATCTGTACAGCCTGTACGCATGATAAATACATAGCCAGCCAGACCAACATAAAAACTGAAGAAACCTGTGTTGACTGTTTCTAAACCATTTTTAAAAATAAGGGTGTTTTATCCGTCCATACAGTTCAAAGGCCAATTTGAGGGTGGCATTCGCTGTCTTATAATCTTGATCAATGAAGTTAATTATGTATGAAAGATTTTTTTACCAGCTGCTGCCTCGTATGTTGATTAAAAGGTCATAATCACATTCATAATTATCTTGAGTTAGGTTTTGTTTGGGCATATCTTTTTTTGACAATGGCTCAATTGTATGTTTATACTGCATTCTGAAAAAATACGCAAAAATGAGAATTTAGAATAATCTTTTATCGCATCGAGATTTTGAACTGAAATTTCAACTTTGGAAACTACAGAACTGTTCCACCAAAATTCAAGTTCTTATTCTTCTGTTGCGTGACCACACAAATGATTTGGAAAAGGTTGGTTTCTGTTGGGAACGAACCAAGGCCGGTTACTGTGCAGGTACTAACCAGTGGTAGCTGATTTGACTTACGTAGATCACATCCCACCACTATGTGGAAAAAAACAATAACACATATATCTTGTTCCCAAAACCCAGGTATACTGTATATCTAGTTCTCAAAACTAAGCCTTACCATATACTTAGTTCCCAAAGCCCATTCTTATCACTGGTCTGTAGTATCACAAGAGGAAATGTTGCAAAGGTCAAGCAATTCGAGAAACAGAATAAGGACACCTTTTTCAAATTGTGGATTTGCCTTTTATTGAGGTGTTTGGAAAGTTATTATGCATTTCCCAAAAAGAGATAGAAACAAATGCCTGTGAAGTTAATTTATTATTTTTTATCAAAGAAAAATGACATCTTTGGTGTTTCATAGTTGCCAACTTCGTCTTCATAATTTCCAAACATTGTTTCATTACTGTTTACTTGTAAAATCTAGTCAGGGAAATGGGTCTATAGTGTCACATTAGTCAACTGGCTTGCACAAGATGGTGTTATTCATTTTAATACCATTTTAGTTCATTATTTTGGGGGCTATGGACCACGGAATACCCACCTCAGATCTCGGCTCAAGTTACTTTTGACATTGCAAATTGGAAGTGATGGTGATCCTTGATCTTAAAAAAGTAAAATATGGTAGTTAAACACAGCATACAAAGGCTCCAAAAAGTCTAATTATACAACATATTGATCAGATATCAAAACCATAATGAAATTAAAAGCCATTAATTTGTTCCTTATCAGAATATTGTGCACTGTGAAATCATTTACATATGATGGAAATGGTGCATTTGACATACCAAAGTGTTGTCGTAATTTCTTTTCAAGATGCATCCTGAGATTTGAGACGTTCTGCATGTCAGACAAAGAACAAATTAATGGCTTTTAACTTCATTATCGTGTTGATATCTGATCAATATGTTGTACAGTTAAACTTTTTGGAGCCTTTGTGTGCTATGTTCAACTATCATATTTTACAACCCTATGACCAAGTATTACCACCAACTTACGAAGTGAAAGATAATGAACCCAGATCTCTTCCAAGAGTTTTGAGGTGATGGGATGATTATCTTTACTGATGGCCAGAAGATTTTTTTGAGTGAGACTTTGCGCTTCCCACTTTCATATTACAGTGTGAAACTAGGAAGCACTCAGAGAGCGCATACCTCTGCCAACACCATTGTAAGGGTTGGGGGGGATTGTGCATTGATCCACCCCCAAAATTTCCTCCCACGGTTCATTACCCATCCTTCTACAAAGTTTCATAGAGATTCATTGGGAACCTTTGGAGATATCCTGTGGACAAACATGAACTTTGGGAGATATTATGTTCCATGGATGTATAACTACAATGGAAAGAGAGTTCATTGTATATGGATCCACCCCGAAATTAGATCAATTGTCATATAGCCTTTGTCCATTCTTATACAAAATTTTGTTTTAAATTCTTCGAGAACTTTGGGAAATATTGAGTGAACAGACATGGAATTTGAGTGACACCATTTTTTTTTTCCATACATTTACATACTGTCTGCACAATATTTATATGTCAGCACCTCATGGTGTTGCCCGTATTCCATGTCTCTTCACTCAATATTTCCCAAAGTTCTCTAAGAATTTAGAATATATGTGCAGATAGGAATGAGTGTATATAGATAAATATATGGAAAAAGACATTTCTATCCAAGAAAAATCCTGGATCCGCCCCAAATTTTAATCACTTTTTTTCTCACCAGATTGCACACCTTCCTATGGAATTTAATCGAATTTCATTGAAATCTTTCGGCAATACTGTACGGACTTTCTGACAAACGGATGGAAAGACAGACAGAGAGACAAACAGAAAGACACAACCAAATACATACACCTCTTCAACTTCGTTGGCAGAGATGAATGACAGGAGTTTTCATTCTACTTACTCGTTTCATGTACAAAACTTCTTTGAAACAACAATATTCTAGTTCATTGCTTAAAAGGTACGAGGTGTTGTTCCAATTGAGTGGTGCCTTAAGTATCTCCCAAGATTTCGTAAATCTTTCCAAATAGGCAAACATGTATTTCAAGCCTTGACCATGTCTACTTTAGATATTGTATCTGTCCCACTTCTGCTACCGAGTTTCAAAGTGACATCTTATTCTTTTTAGCAACTGATGGAAAGAAAAAGGTGTATTGATTATGTATATCAGTCTACTGATATAAAAGTTTCATTCATTGACTACTGAGATGTTTCCGTCTGATCTATTTTTCCTTTCTACAGATGGTGTGCCATATAAGTTGAATATATTTCTTTGTGGGCCGTCATGCACGATGGTGAAATTCATAATAATCCTATTTTGTTTCATTATTTTGAAGGCTGTGGACTGCAGAATACTCGTGTCAGATCTCAGTTTTAGAACCCATGATCTAATCAATCAACCTTTCTTTCCCTAATTTTAGAACGAAAGAAATAATCCTTGAGATAATATTTATTTATTGTAATATCCATATTTTTACTTGTCTGCTTGAATATAAATAAAGGGAATCAACTGTTCCTGATCTTAGCCATAACAGAAGTACTAGCTGAGAAGTCTCATTCTGATACCGGAAGTTACAAGCCAGAACCTCGTTTTTTTGACAACCGAAACTGGTGGTTCATTAATCAACAGCGAACCACCTGACCACACAAGTTTCTTCTGTAAATCTCTTTATTTCTACTGCTACTAATATAGTTAAAACCAATATCGTTGTAACCAATTATCAAACAACAAAGCAAGGAAAATTAAGGAAATAATCTTTTGCAGGGAACATTATTCTAGAGAAGATAATTCATGCCATAATGGTTATCATCCTGCCTTGAGCTGTATACTCTTCTAACCTGCTGGCTATTGTTGATTTTCAGGGCTCTTTTCTTTCGTCAGTCATCATGTGGTTCCAATTGCTGTGTGTGTCAGGGTTGCTATTCAGTATTTTTCAAAAAGAAAATAGGACAAATTTGGTACCGAAAAATGCTATTTGGTTCTGAAAACAAAGATTTAGTACTAAAGAAAAGATGACTGTCTCTTACACACAAATGATGTACGCAAAGAATATATTAAAAAAATATGTACAATAGATTCTGCTTAATAGGATCAAAGGTTATTAGGACCTGCAGTGATCCTAATCTAAAAAATATATATATATATATAAATATATATATATATATATATATACATATATGAAAAAAAAGGTTTATAACTAAATCAAATATCTTAGTTAAACTTACTACAAATACACCCTCTCTCTTTTGTCCTCTCTCTCCCCTTCTCTCATTCGTCTATTTACCTGAAAAGATAATAACTAAATTTAGAAACAAAACACACCTGAGAATTTGTCAAAGGCTAAACATTTTCCCCTTTCATCATAAATGTTAAGAATTCCCAGAAAAAAACTACAATTCTAAGAAAACAAAACCCACTCAGCAACAGGTGTGTATAAAACAAAACACCAGCTCAATTACAAGATTTGATTACAGACTTCTACTTTACACAATGAAAAGATTTCATACTCACTATACATTACACAAATTACTAAAAATATATTTTTTAGTTCTAAAAGAAATAACCTTTCAAATATTTCAAGCTTGTGTCTAAAATTTTCAAAAGAAAGAAAGTACAAAAGAAAACGGACTTGAGTCTTTTGTAAAATTGAGTACAAAAATCTTTTTAAAGTCTACCTGAGAGTGCAAGGGATGTAACTCTGATAAAAAATTTTTATTCAAGATTTGAATTATTACTTATGGATTTAAGAGTTAAACTGATTTAAGTTAGAAGATAACACTCTTTTCTGCATGATCCAATTCACTTCTGTGTATCTTTTAGAGGTGCTTGGATACTGAGGGAAATAAAGTCAAGAAATTCTAAAAGTATAAAGATCTTCGGCAAAAAATGATCGAAATTGAGAGAAAGAGAGTGGCAATTGGTTATTTATTAGAACTGTTAACACCGACATATCCAATTTAAAAAAATTCAAACAATAAAATTCTTAAAAGCATTATATATTTCCAGTAATTAAGTGCCCAAGATCCTGCATAACAATTTTCATTCTAATAGCTTCAGCAGTTCCAAAGTTCAATATTTTTTACATGTTGACAGATGGTTATTTACTTATAAAATCTAAACAAATGACCAGATCAGTGATTAATCACCATTTTTCAATTCCTGGGGATTTGACAACACTATAACCAAATTTTAGCAAAATCAGTCAAGGTTTGAAAAATTTGCCCTAATTATAAACAAAACCAATGTTTTTACTTATAAAATGTAGACAAATGATTGAATCGGACATAACTCACCTTCCCTTAGAAAGAATCTCTCCAGAACCCTACATACAAAATTTCATTGAAATATATAAAGGAATAACAAAGTTATCCAAATGAGGAAAAAAGATAGCGGCAACAGACAACCATAACAAATGAGAGTTCCTGGTGGCTTTTATTTCTGCCCAGGGACAAAAAGTGATGGAAAACTATCATCAAGATCAAGGTTTTTTCTATAAAGGCCACAAACTTTGTGAAATAATTTGAAAATATTGTTATCTTTCCAAAATCTTCAAACTTCTTCAAATTCTTATGATCAGATGAAGTATTGTCAACTAAAATTATTTTTTAACTATTTTTTCATTCATCTTAATTCCAGTTGCTTCTCATCGCAACTACTCAAACCGTCATATGACAGCTATAATTAATAATAGTCGACAATGCATCATCTAATAATGATAAAAATTCAAGATAATGTTACTACGAATAATAGTAGTGTCTACAAACAAAACATGGAATAAGATGGAGTCAGGTGTTCTGGGAAAGTAAGGAATATGACTATATAGTTAGATTTGATCTTCCACACTGTTGACTCTAGTAGCTTATGTGGTAAGAGCAGCTTTCCCAGTTAGAAAGGCTTTCCAAGGCAAAAAGGGAAGCAAGTCCAAGTCTTGACGAGAGCTTATTTTTTGTTTCCAGTCTGCGCTTTTTACTTACAGCTGTAGAATAACAGTCTGAGTAGTTGTGACAAAAAGCAATTGAAATTACCGTAAATCTTCATACATAACATGATTCTTGCATAATACGTGTTGCAGAAATAGTATGAAATAGGTATAAAATTGTTGCCTCTTGTATGACACGGGTATTTGATTTGGCAGACCATCAGATTTTTATGCTTCAATGTTCCAAATTTATAAGTATATATAAATATATATATGAATCATAAATTGAGTTATATTCTATGGAAACTTATTTGAAATGATCTCCTGCTGTTACATGGTTAATATATCACTCATTTTAGACAACGTGAATAGAATAAACAATTAGAGAAAATGGGGTTGTTGCAGGAATTGAACCTGCCACCAATAGGTAGTCACTTCAACTTACCATAGAGCTTAACAGTCGCTGGTAAAGCAAAGGCCAAATAACTGCTTTCAACCCTAATTCTCATCTCGTTTATTCTCGGTCTTTTCTGCCTCTTTCAAATTTGGGTGTAAAGCAATTATTTGGTCTTTGCATTACCTGCAGGCTGTTTAGCACAATAGCAAGTGCATTGCTAGGTTGAAATGGTTACCTTCTTAGAGGCAGGTTTGATTCCTGCAGCAACCCTATTTTCTCTAATTGTTTATTCTATTTACGTTGTTTGAAGTGAATGATGTATTAGCCGTATAATGACGGGAAATCATTTAAAATAAGTTTGTATATGATATAATGCAATTTATAATTCATTCTGTTGGACCAAAATATTTCCATTTTGTAGATACATATTTCCTTAATTTTCAAATGGGCTTCATTGTGGTAATGTATGAAAAAATTCCATTCATGTATAGATATATATATATGTATTCAAACAAGATATGTTCAGAAATTTCAAGTATTTTTGCTCAAATTTGAGTACCATAATGTTCATGTTATACACTAAGAATTATAGTAAGACGAAAGAAATACTTGTAAAAAATTAATAATGGTCCTTTAACAGAAAGAAAATAGGGGTCAGAGACATCATAGAATCCATTAGAAAACTCAAATGGCAATGGGTAGGCCATGTTGCAAGAATGAAAGACAATTGAAGGACATCACAACTCACAACATGGATCCCCAGAGCAAGGCCAGAAGAATATTGGATAAAGAGATGAATTAGACAAATTCAGAAAATACTGGCTCCACAACGCCCACGATAGAGAAATGTGGTGGATCCAAGGGAAGGTCTATGTCCAACGACGGACGTTAAAAGACTGATGATGATGAAATTCACTATTCAAAGTTCAAAATTAATTATTAATGCTAAAAAATGATGAAAATTTTTGAAAAATGATTTTTCTCATAGTGATGTTAACAAGCAGTTTTGGGAAATTCATCAAAAGATCTGAAGATTTTTTTTTTATTTCAAAAGAAAAAGACAAAGCAAATAAAAAAATAAATCATATCTAAATGATACATTGGGAAAAGGAATAAGAAATGATAATAATGATCTTATGTTTCCAAATATCAGAAAAAAAATTGATGCTTAAATCTTTTCTAAGTTATGTATCATGAATTATTCAATATTGATAGTAATGAATAAAGAAGATCATTTTTTTATGTTAATGAGTATTACTGACCCAGCACTAAGAAGATGCTACTGGATTTTTCTACTTAAATCCAAACATTTGATTGTATTTTCTGATTTAAACAGCAACGATCATATACAAGTGCCACTCATGGGGCTGCTGCAATAATTCACGTTTTACTTCAAGAAAAATTCAAATTTACTTTTTGATGTTAATTAGATCTTGTCATCATTAATATTACTAATGAGATTATTTCATACAAGAAAAGTAAATTTTTAACACCTACATCTCAAACATTGATCCAAACTTGGCCCAAGGCTACATTTCTGAAATACCTTATTTTTTTTACAAACAAAGTTGGTTTCTAACATATTAACATCTATATGAGTCAAACATTGGGCCCAAGGCTACATATCTGAAATACCTTATTTTTTCATAGTTAAAGTGTATTAGTTCTGAGTCATTCTTACAATATGATAACATTCAAATTGAAAAATTATCCAAGTTTCATTCCTTTTCTTGTTATTGTCATTTTCATGTTTCCTTTCTTCACAGGAATAATTTCATTATTTTCTAAAAAAAATTGTTTCAGGAACAAAGTTCTTTGTTTTTATTTTTTCTTAGTAATTCTTCCTCTCTATCTTCATTTTCTTCCTTCAATGAATTTTCTTTATGCTTTTTCTTCTTCTTTTTCCTGATTGGACTTTCATTCATCTTAGCCTCAGCTTCAATGCCAGGATTTATTTTGTCTTTTTCTCTAGCATTATCAGCTTTATCAGCCCGAATGACCAGGATTGGGGCTCTGGAAATTGCAAATGACGACAGGAGTTCATCTTTCTTTTTTATGTCTTGGAATGATACTGCGGCTTCGGCTAACTTTTCATCTTCAGAACTGAAAAGAGAAAGAGAACTTAAAGATTTGTTTGAAGGGAAAGAAGACAGGGAGAGCTTTGAATATTGGAACTCAATAACATATGCTGTTGACCCGTTATCATATAGCTCGATATAACATGGAATCACTTATAACCCGGTTTGGACATAGACCCCAATTTTCAAAATATCAAATTTGGCTTTCAAAATATAAACTAAATGCAAAAATAGAAAGACCCTGAGAAATATTATTCACTGGGCCCATCAATGTTGAATTTTGACTATTTCATGCCTTGATCATGTTCTGTATATTTGCCTCACTTTCACCACAGAGGGGCCAATCTAATGGTTTCATCATCAAATCTTGTTCAATCTCGAACTTTTTAGGGTCAGATGAGAGGGGGAAAAGGTGCGACGAGTTTTATTTATTGACTACTGAAATGTTTTTTGTCTAATTCATCCCTTGAGCAATTCTCTTGACTTTTTTTTTTCTTTCTCTCACTTCCTCTTCTCTCGTTTGTTGTCTCTTCGTTGAAATTAGCTACGTATGTATCTAAGTTTTGTCAAAATGTAACCTGGTGAGATGTCACAATTCTATTTTTGTTCTGAACTCCCCATTCTCCCCCTTAGCTCTGCCGGTATCCATTACATATTTACGGTAAATGATACTACTAGGTTACTAACTTTACACCAATTTTCACTGGTCATCAGGAAATGACACTCAGCATTCTTCAAAGCAGCAAAGAGGAAAGCTTGGATAAAGGTTCATAAAAAAATGGAAAATTCATTACATGAACTCATTAGAAAATTATGGACCCTAACTTCTTATTGTTTTGTACATATATATATATATATATATATATATATATATATATATATAAACATTGTATTTTATATAAGTGGATATCTGATTTAAGATATATACCTATATAACTAGAAAGCACTCAGAGAGTGCATACCTCTGCTAATGCCATGGTCAGGGGAGGTAATTGGTCATGGATCCGCCCAAAAATCTATCCACTTCTTCCCTACCCCATTTCCAACCTTCTATATGATTTCATCAAGATTTACTGAGTACTTTCGGAGATATTGTGTGGACAAATGGACAGACGGACATGACTGAATACATATACCTCCCCAACTTCGTTGGCAGAGGTAAATATATAAAAATCTGTATATCTACCTATATTGTAGAAATAATGTAGTAATTATCTCAATTGTAAAACTAACAAACCGAGAGTTGCAAAAAGAATTTGTAGTTTCGATAAACAGATAGGGCAACACAACTTTTCTTATAATGACTGTAATGTCCAAAATGTCCGCATTCCAGTTGTTGATTTGAATGTAAATATGTGACGCCCATGATAGAGAAGTGTGGCATATCCTGGGGAAGGTCTATGTCCAACGACGGACGCTAAAAGACTGATGATGATGATGATAATGAAAGGGAAGCAACTTGTCTGATCTTGGCCAAAATAGAAAATAGCAAAGGAAGCTGCGTATCTGATACCGGAAGTGATAAACTGAGACCTCGTTCTGATAGCTGAAGTCGGTCTTGTCCATCTTATTCGTCTCTTCATTTCCTATCACTAATAATACTGTTGAAACCCAAACGTATTTTCAATCAGTACAAATTAACAAACAATGACAGCAAAGATATAACACTGACAAAGTCATTTGTGTAGAGTTTTTAAAAAAAAAAATCCCAGCTTTCTTAGAGTGCCATTGTCTATGAGAAAACTCTCCACAGTTTTATTGATGGAGTTCTCTTGTGAAGGTCTCATTTAGAATAAATCACTAACCAGATTAGATATCCCAAGAAATTATGGACTATCAAAAAGTAATCGCCTTTACAGGTAGACCTTGCTTAGTACAGTTAATTGGTTCTAAAATTGACCGCATTATTCAAGGTTTTAATATAATCTAATGTTTTATTTTTTTCCAGCTTAGTTACATTAATTTATGCAGCAATACCTTAATCTTAATCAAAACCTGCATTAATCAAAATTGTAGTATTGTGAGTATTCGGGTAGATAAAAACAGATCTGGTTAGTTACTTAATAGAAACTGTCACATGACTAAAGTGTTTTGGCAGCATGCTGTGTTGGGGCAATCAATTAAAGATTTGAAAAAAAGTGGTGATCAATGAATAAGTTAAGTGAGACTGGGGACGGTTGCAACACTTTTTTCATTCCTCTGTAACTCAGAGACTATTTGGATGAGACCAAACAAATATTTTTTATTTTAGACTCAAATCTATCTGCTAATTAGCCAAACCTTTTAAACACTATTACATATGATGTATTGTTCATAATATCTATTCGAATGGAAAAAGTCAGATGTTGCAATTGACCCGAACCTTAGGGACAGTTGCAACACTAATCACAAATGGTTCCAACATATTGAAGGAACATTAGATTTCACCAATTAACTTTTGCTTTTTGTCTCAAGAAGACTATTCTGAAAGTATGTATTGTTTTATAATAATGTATTGTCATTCATTCGTACATAATAATACTATAGTATTATTTATTTACAAAATGACAGTTTTTGAGTTCTTTCGTCTAGGCCTAAAACATAGGCCTATCAGAAGTCTATGTGCAGATGGTACAGTTGCTATTCAATCTCTCCATGTTTCAGTATTAGACAGGAAGAATGTAACAATTTGCAATGCAGCAGACTTTTATTAAACATGTATTTATTGTACGAAATTGCAACTGATTTTTGTCACACTCCAGTGAATACAAACTGCAACAGACATCCCAAAATGGCACAGCTAAAAAGCTTCTTAAAACTTTTTAAAAACATAGACATCCCAAAATGACACAGCTAACGAACTTTCTAAAACTTATTGCAATCATCCCCAACTCTATCAGCCATGACAGAACAATATATGCTAGCTATACACACTGAATTTGACACATGCTAACCATGTCACTTAGAATTCAATGAAACAATGATTCAAACCAAGTAAGTTTTGATTAATTCTTACAAGCGGTGAAGACAGTATGACTAAAATATGACTTACAAATGAAATTACTTTCATGTTCTTTTCATTAAATGCAGCAGCAGATATTGAATGTGTTATTTTTCCTCCAGGATGGGGGGGGGGTCTAACTTAGCACATACAGTATGAGTATCATCACTCTAGCATTTTTCTGATTAGAGGAATAGGACTTGTTGCAACCATCCACAATCTCTCCAACTCCTTTCACCTATTGTTGGATAACTAAAAAGTTCAAACTTTAAAAAAAAACTGAGGGACCAATTTAGCATAAGCTTACACAGTAAATTGACCCCCTCCCCCCAAAAGAAAACTCAATTGGAGAGGGGAATTTTCAAAAAACTGAAAATCCATTTTTTCTAGACATAATAGAGAGTAATGTTTAAGTTTTCAGCCCTCTGCCTCTATTGGTACAGCCTGTACAAGTGATACATATATGAATAACCACTCAAAAACTGAAGAAACCTATGTTGACCAGTGAAGAGTTTTAGTTGACACTTGAAAGTCTCTGATAAATACTTGTGCATCTCATTCACCCCATGGCAATTCAATTTCTAATTGATCAGCCGCTCTGTACAATGTCTAACTCAGAGTTAGAAAAAAACATGAATAGTTTTTAAACATCTTTTTGCTTGTAGAGTTGAACTAAAGATTTGTTTTCGGGATTATTGAGTCATTTTTTCCTCAATTGGGGTTGGGGGTAGTGAATGTTTGTCCATCAATTCAGAACATATTCACAAAACTGCTTCAATTTGGTCCTAAAAACTGTAGCCAACTTTTCAAGTTTTGGAACATTTCAGATCAGAGTTGCCAGACTTGGCCAGAAAGGGAGATAATCCAAGCTTCATCTTGCAGACTTACCCAACACAAGCATTTGCATTGTGTCGAATTTAAAATCAGGAGTCTGGAGGTGGAGTTTGAATACCAACCTCTTGAAGCTTGTTTGATAACCAAGGTAGTTGCATTTTTCCATCATCACTAATGGTAATTATCTGAGTCTAGGATCAGAGTGTAGAATCTGTGTGGTTATAACCAGAATTTAAAATGTTAATTTTCAAAGCAGGCAAGCCTTCCCAACTTACAAGATTGGTGTAACATAATCTTCCTTTCAATTTGGCTGTGCTACACTGAACTTAATAAGTATCTATGCTGAATGCATCTTGAGGTCTGTTAGGCATATTTTGATGATGAATAAACAAGTAAAAGCATTGGTATACAAAATAGATAAGTCTGATGTATTTGAAACAGGTTTTTTTTCCAACAGCAATTGATTGTGTCTTTGAGCCAGCTTCAATTTAGTTGGAATGGAATTAGACTAATAAGAAAATTGTTGTTTAAATTTTGTAGGTCCGATATCAGGAAAAAAAATATTGATATTCTCTTTTCACTCAAGCTGTTCAACGCATTTGCTACTCTTGCTGAGAAGAAATTTTTTCTAACACCAGTGGAGGTCTCAACTAGTAATTTATGGCTGTGTCCTATAGTTTTACGATAGATAGATGAAGTCAGCATTTTCTTATCAGGGTATTTTGAGCAATGAACGTCAGTGTCTACTCTACGTATATTGTTCCGGATTCCATAGATTTCCAATGTGTCAGCATGTTTTCTTCTGTATTCAAGGGTCTCTGGACTGAGTTGTTTTAATCTTTCAGTGTAAGACATATTTCCCAGTCTGACAGTGTTCTTAGATATCATGAAAAGAGTAATGAGGTGAGTCACCGAGTTGCATTTTGAGTGAAGAGACCATATGAAAGATGCAAACTCCAAATCAGAACGTACCAGAGATTTATAAAGTAGACGGAAGCTCGCCGCATCGATGAACTCAAATGAGAGTTGAATGTAGCTGAGTGTTGTGTGCGCACAGAAGCAGAGTTGTCGATATAAAAGTCAAGATCTTTCTCAACTGTAGTTTCCTACGGTGTATTTTGTAAATTTTTTCATTTAGTTTCTCTGTTAAAGGCTCTTAGTTCTTCTTGCTTTTTGCTGTACAATTCAAACAGAAAGTCTGGTTAGTCATGCAATAGAAACTGTCATGAGACCTACGTCTTTTAGCAGCATACCGTATTGGGGTGATCAATTAAAAAATTAGAAAAAAAGGGACGACCAATGAATCAACTACTTCTCTCAGCTTTTGTTGGACACTAAAAAGTCTGAATTTGGGAAAAAAAAAAAAAAAATAAGTATGAAGGCAACCAGACACAAACTAGGTACCAATTTAGCATAAACTTACACTGTAAGGATTATTAAAAAAAATCTTTTTTATCTAGACATGGAGAGTAATTGTTTAAATTTTCAGCCCTCTAGCTCCATCAGTGTGACCTGTACTACGCATGATACATAGCTAGCTAGACCAACTAAAAACAGATAAAAACCTGTTGACAGTTTTGGTTGACGGTTTCTAAAATCAATTTACAATCTAAAAATCAAAGTTGTTTTCTTTTCTAGTCTCATTTTTTATTTACATTTTATTGATAACTTACATTTAATTGCTAATATAAAAACTACTGAAGTATTCTTTATAGAGATAATTTCAGTCATCGCAATCATAAAAATAATAATATAAAGTATTTGTTTTTTCATATCAAGATTATAAAGGACTCAGAAAAGTAAAAAAAATGTTAGCTCTTAAATTTATAAACCACTTGAAACCACTTATAATTGACAGTGAAACTCTTCAATGTATAGCACATATGGATGGCCAGATTTGGTCAGTGGCAACATTTTTTTGTGGCCCGCAGTCAATCAAGGCATTTATTTAAATTCTTATATGATTTTTCTCAGAAAGTCAATTTTATACTTTTTTTTGTGAAATCACAATTATCTTAGATTGACAAATCATTACAAAAATTACAGAAAACTCACAAACTGCAATTGAGCACTCTCACATAGCCAGGAGCATTGAGTGGGTCCTGGGGCTAGGCTCCTTGAAGGGCCCCCTCAAACATTTAGTGAGATTTGTTATTGTATAATAAACTCTTTGAAAGTAACTAAAATAAACAATTTTTAAAAAATGGGGCTGCTGCAAGAATCGAACCTGTCACTGATAGGGTGGCCACTTCAATGCAGAGATGCGTTTATTGCACTAAACAGCCCACTGATAATGCAAAGGCCGAATAACTGCTTTTGACCTTATCAGTGACAGGTTTGATTCCTGGAGCAGTCCCATTTTCTTTTGTTTCTATATACATTGTCTAAATTGAATGATGCATTAACTGTGTAATGACAGGATATCATTTTGGATAAGTTTCTGTATAATATAATGCAATTCATAATTCATTCTGTCAGACCGTATTATAATGTCCATATTTCTACTTATACATTTGAATACAAATAAAGGGATCATAGCCATCCTGTGGAAGTACTAGCCGAGAAGCCTCATTCTGGCACCAGGAGTCACTAGCTGAAGCCTTGTTCTTAGTAGCAGTAACTGGCACTTGATCAATAGCCACAAGTATCTTTTGCTTGTATCTTTATTTCTATTGTTACTTACACAGTTAAACCCAATAGTGTTTTAACCATTGAACAACTAGCCAATCAACCAGTAAGAATAAAAACACATACGAACAAATCATATCAAAGAGAGAAGTCAAAATAAACTATAAATGTTTACAAAGTAGTTTTTATTAAAAAAGGAATGATGATGGGGGTAAAGATTTTATGAGCAGTATTCACAAATGAAAGGAAATGATTCTAAATCTGCCTCGTTCATTAAAGTCAAATCTTCGTCCGTCTTTGCGCACTCCTTGTGATACCACCTTTCACATTTGTCGCATCCGATCCACCCCGACTTGTCACTGTCGTCCCTACACACACAACAGGTATTTTCGAACATTATAATATTGTTAACGGTAGCGACAATGTCATCGTTTAATGATATTTCTTCTTCACTTTCTGAGGAATTTTCACCGGTCATTTTTTTTTTCAGCCTTGTGGATCTTCTGTTTGATTGTTCGTCTTCTTTCCTGGTCTTTTTTGGTTTCTTTTCTTTTCCTTCTGTTTTTATTTCTGGTGGATTTGCCATGCACTCGTCAGGAAGTGGCAAATTATCAAATGACGTATTCTTCTCAGGAATTCCAGCAACCTTTTTGTAGAGAAAACGAAATTGAATGAAGTCTGGCTCTGTGCAGCGTCCCGTTTCACTCAGAATTTTCCGGTAGTCCATCAACCTTTCACGCGTTATTAACTGTATAACATCCAGTAACATATCAAGGTTGTTTTGTTGGCCTGATGTTACTGGCTTGCTGGGTTGGCACAGCTGACCTTCAGCTGGTGTCCCGACCGACAATTTACTTGGGCTAATCTTCTGATAATTTACAGCCTCCGGGTTCCATGGGTAAATACCAGATGCCTGGAAGCCACTGATAATTTTTTGAGTGGTTACAGTCCGGCTCCATACCTTCTTCAATACACCAGCAAAAGACGTCTTGCTAATTGCTTGGCCATCTTTAAATTCAACTGTAGCTTTCCTCCACTCCAATTTGAAACTTTTAAAAAGATTCAGGTCGAGAGGTTGAACGATATGCGAAGCACGATGAGGGAGAGAATAGTAGAGAATCTGATTTTCTATGCATAACTCGTGTGCCCTTAGAGAGACACGCGTGATGTGGCCATCGAGAAACAAAACCACTGGTTTTCTTAACGGTCTCACAAAAGGAATAAAGATTTCAGCAAGCCATGATTCAAAGACGTCGCTTTCTACCCAACCTTTCGGTGATTTAGCAAACACCGCCTCCTTGAAGCCTGCGAGAGGATCGTAATGGAATTTGATTCCAGGAAAGATTAACATTGGTTTCATTATATTCCCAGCAGCAGAGGCACACGTAAGAATGGTTATTTGCGTCTTGATATGGTCCGTCGCTCGATTGACCTGTTTGTCAGTCTTGCAAGTCAGTACCTTTCCCGTCTTCGAACATAACGGGAAGCCCAACTCATCGCAACTGAAGATTCTATGGGGATCTTCAAAAAAGGATAGATCGGATCCTTCAGCTTTCAGTTGTTTGCGTGCATCCTTGAACCACTGGCGGATCGTTTCCTCTGTTAAAGCAGCTTGACCACTTCCTAATCTTTGAGTCTGGTGTAGGGACAGATTCCCTTGCCTCCGTAGAAAGGCGTAATACCATCTGTTGCCGGGCAAATTATCATTGAATATCGTTACCCTTCCCTCGATGTTCAGAATGTTTTGCACCTGATGAAGCAACTGCTGTTTTGTACATCCACATCCTCGTCTTGAGGCGACGGTGAGCCACTCGGCTAATTTCTTTTCCTCTTTATAAGTAAGGATGGTTTTCTCTTTCTTGAAAGCATATTTTCCTTTCACTTTGTCCTGCAGTGTCGATTTGGGGATATCAAAACGCTTGGCTGTTTTTCCCAGAGTCAAGGATTTCGATTTTACACATTCGATTGCAATCTTCAAGCTCTCTTCATCATACTTTTGCCGTTTGGCATTGAGGCTGAAAAACCAGAATAAAACAAATCTAGTTAAGTAGATTTTTTTAAAAAAAAGATATAATTCAGAAAATTCTAAATTCTTTTCTTTCATGGTATTAATGTGTCGCCCAGAAATGATGGGGTTAAATACGGACATTACGTACATTTTCTTCAAAATGTATTTTGATAATGTTTGGCTGTATTATTCCAAATTGCTAAAGGGTTCAAATCGTTTTCATTCTCCCTCCACCCATCACTTTGGCAACATTATTTTGCATGTGTATGTATGTATATATATGTATATTTGCTATCTGAATACCCATTCCATGGATAGGTTATTCACCAGGTATATATATATATATATATATATATGTATTAGAAATGGAGATACGCTACACAAATATGTTGATGTTTCTGCCCTGTCTTAGCTTCTTCAGATGAAGAAGCCCAGACCATTTAAAGTTGAATGTGTTGAGCACTCTATGAAATAAACCCATTGTACATTGAATATTGCATTAAATTATACAATATTATATGTTATATTGCATCCCTGACTTGTACTATATATATATATATATATATATATATATATATATATATTGACCGGAAAGTAACAGTCCAGTTTGGGATCAGTTATATTATAAATAGAGCCTCCCTCTAAAACATTAAAAATGCATTTTTTTCACAAAATTAGGGAAAAAATCTTTACTTTTGATCCCTTGAATGGAGGGTCCCCTTACTTCAAATACCTCAAAAAGTTATATATGAAGATATAAAGATATAAGATATGTATATGGATGGAAAATAGGTTCCACTTTGGCATTATAGCCCCATTGTAAATAGAACCCCCCCCCTCTAAAACCCTTTAAAAAATATTTTTCTCAAAACTTTCTGCTTTAAAACCACCCCCAGGTCCATTGGGTAGGCATGCCTAATTTTGTTGAACTTCACCCTTGTTTAGGTATATTTTTAAGTGTGACAGACAAACACCTCTCACTATAAATATATATATATATATACATATATATATATACGCACACACAGTGGGTGCAAAAAGTATCCAATACATTTCAAAAAGCTCATTTCAGCATCAAGATTCAGAACTGACAATACTTGGACCAAAAATTGATACAAAAATCAGAAAAATATTGAAACAAGATTAAATATTGAAAAGTTACGTATAAAAATCGCAAATCTTGGGTCCAAATACTGTGAACTTCGAAGGTGGATGTTGAAATGAGCTATTCAAAATAAATCAGATACTTTTTGCACTTACTGGATATTCACTCAGATTACATTTTTTTCAATTTCATTTGCTACCATACGTGTGTTTGTATACACATGCACGCACGCACGCATATCTCTGTACATAATCCACGGATCAATGTTTTTATTATTCAGTTTTTCTTAATGTTTACTTATCAGTGCATACCTTGAGAAAACAAAAACAAAGAAATTAAAAATTAATTTTGATCTCTTGGTGTAAAATAGATGGAGTCGTTACAAAATTTTCAGGGAAGTTCTAAGTTTGATATCTGTTGCTGGTATAAAAGATTCATCGCAACTAATGAGTGGCCTCTGTTCTATCTCTACAGACAATGGAGTGTCCCCTCCAGGGCATAAACCTGGACAAAGTGTATGGAGATCCTACAAAGCCCAGTTGTCAGAATCCCCCTCTTGACCTCACTGATGTAGTTCAGACGAAGGTACAGAGTGATATATCTGGCACCAGTGCGGCTGTAGGAATTGTGGGAAGGATGTCAAACTGCTTAAAAGGGGCTGAACTCCCTAGAAATGTCCTTCTCCTAGACTGGCTGCCTTCCCAAGGCTAGAGTGCACAAACTGCCCAGCTATTCTACCCATAACTGGAAGAGGAGAAGAAATGGATTCATATCTCTCCCAAGAGCATTAGTATGAAGAGAACATAAACAGCTCCAACCAGAGTTTGAACTCGAGAGTCGCTGATTCTATTGTTTGTGGCATTATTGCCATGACTTTTGTACCTTCTCATTGTGACTAAAACGTTCATATTATAAACAAATCTTTTTTTTATTTGTCTTTATCAAATACGCATGCATTTGATGAAAAACCTTTTTCGACTGTTATAAGAACCCCCTCTCCCTGCAAACTGATGCAAGATGAAATTGAACCAAATAAGTAGACCTAAAGTTACCATTTTTTTCTGCTTTTTGATGCTTTGTTTTGCTTTGACCATTACAATGTATACCATCTAACATCTTCGAAATTTGATAATATAACAACTGCGGAATAAAGATTACACTGTAAAGCTGTTATGATATGGCTCAATATGATTCAATAGAACAGAAAATTTGGCTCCCAAAATAATAGTTGAATACAAAAACAGAAAGACCCACTATTGATTCAAGTTACACCAACTGTAAAAAGGAAATGAATAAGACAGAAACATTATTAGTCAATGAATGAAACTCTCGCCCTTGTCCTTTCTATCTGTAACTAAAGATAACTAACATATTACCAAACTCCGACTTTGAACATTCGCTATGTACATATGAGTCTAAGTTCTGTAAAAATATAACCTTCTGGAGATATGTCATCATTTTTTAAAAGAATTGAATATTTATTTCTGTCTTCCTACTGGACTTCCCTCACCCTATTCCACACCCCATGGTTTTCTATTCATTTCTGAACGAATAAGTTGGTCTTGAAGAAGTTGGGGTGTTGGGGAACATGGACGAAGATTTGAAAAGTGGAAAATTTGTTACAACATGGACTCATTTATGATGCTGTATAAAACTATGGACCCCAACTTCAGTGTTATAATGGGTTTACAGCGTATACGAAAACTTGACTTTTAATGGCTCTCCCCAAAAACACTTTACAGCCATTTCTATAGGATTTTAGTTTGTTTTGTGAGCAGGAACAATTATAAGAGGAGATAAAAAGGAAAATGGAAGTGGTTAGATAAGAAAAAAAAATCAACCCTTACAAAGTGTCAGAAGGTCATAACTTGAAGACAAATGATCCAAGTCAGTAACATAGCAAAGGTCCTCAGCACCCGAAGACAAAGTTAGTACCTGCAGGCAAAGATCACACCTGGGGGCAGTTTCACTATATCCTAAGAGAGGATATAACTATTAATCAATAGGCACTAAACACCAGAAGATATTATTGCGCCCCTTCACACCTGTGGTGCAAACCTGTCTATTTGGATGGTTTGATGGTTAACATGTTTGCTTCACATGCAAAAGTTTGTTGGTTTGATTCCCAGTATGAGTATGAAAAACTCTTTATAGGACAAATTTCCTGTGCACTCAGCAGTTAATTAAGTACACCTTAAGCAGTGTAGAAGGTCTCTAAGCTGCTGGCTTATCAATGACTCTTTGCTGGGTAAAGGCCAAAGGACCATATCTTGGTATCAAAAAAAGGTGGCACAAATCCACTATAGCTACAGACAAGATTATGGATACACAACAGTGGACTCAGTCTCGAGTGTGTCCATTCAGTAGTAAGTGAACCTGATACTTCAAATTCCAAAAATTTAGCCCTTGTTTTCTAAGAAAAGATGTATTTATATTGAAAGCATACAAAAAATATTAGAAACATGAACAGTTGATTTATGTTACTTTTGAATTAAAAGAAATTAAGATATATGTGCAAAGAAAAAGTAATAAGATTCATTTCATTCAAATTTATTCATTTAATGATAAAAATCTTTCCTCAAAAAGAAAATTATTATTATCATTATTATTAACTAATGAACTATCACATTCACACTGCTTGCTATTCTGCAATCTTTTTTTCTTATTAATAACACAAAGATTATTACAATGAAATTGACATGGTTACTCGTTACAGGCATTTTTATCAACATATATCAGCAGTTACTTTGTGAGTCAACAGTCCATTGGCATTAAAGCTCATCTGCTAGAACTTCTGGAGGGAAAAAAAAAAACGAAAGAAAAATTGATAAAACGACTAAAAGATATCAAAATTTCTCATTCAGTATCAAGTGGCCATCCAATACTTACAAACTATGAAAAAAATTGCAGTCGATATAAAAAAAAAACACAATAAAAGAAACAAGCGAAATTCTCCCTATTGAAAAACAGTGGTGGAATATTAAAGGTTGGGACCAGAAATTGGCTGATGACATCAGCACTTTATCTCTCTATTTGGGCCAAAGATTTCTGATTTTTAACATAACGTCCAAAGGTTCAATCTTGTTTCAACATTTTTTTCAATTTTTGTACTTTTCAAACACTGATCCAAATTCTGTCAATTTTGAAGCTGTAAAAGGATGGTAAATTGAATTTTTCAAAATGTATTGGATACTTTTTGCACCCACTGTATATACATCCAAGTAATGGAGATAGGAATAGAGACATTAACATTTCTGTCGTTTTTGTATATCTTTTAATCCGTTGATAATGAGTTTATTCTTCATTAGATTCTCCCTAAATCTTGGTTTTGTCTTACAAATATCCAATAGCCTTTCTGGAATTTTTCAGAAAACGTCACCAGCCAAATCAATCATAGACAAAATCAGGTACGGTGAGGCAGAAGTGACAAAAAACGTATTGTACTTAGGATTAAAATTTTTAATTTCCCAATTATTTATCTTCATTCCTCTGTAATTCTGGCAAAATGGTGGGAAGTATGTGCCCATTTTGTCATTATAGTTACATTGTAAATAGAAGCCCTCTTGTAGAACCTGAAAAAAATCTCTTTTAAAAAACAAACAGAATTCCTGGATGGTTCTCAGCTTGAATGGATTGAAACACTTAAAATTGAAAGAAAAAACATTTTGCTCTGGAAGAATTGGTAACTCATGACGTGTAAATATTTACCTTTAATCCAATTCAATCCTTTCCCTAATACCCAATTTGATTTAATAATCTAATATTTTTTGCAATATATATACATATATATATATATATATATATATATATATGATAAATATAACAAATAGTGTAATTCTGTCTCTAATATTTAGTTACATCCATCCTACTGTACCTGATTTTGTTTATGATTGATTCAGCTGGCGATGTTTTCTGGAAGATTGCCGCCTTTCTTGTTGCCCAAATTATCAGATCAATAATATCTGCAGTGGTTTAAATGCAAGTTTTTTTTTTCCAGTTCTGACATCAAAAGTGAGAAAAATCAATAGAGAAATCAGGTGAAAATAGCCATCTATTGTTCATAGAAAAGTTTTCTGGCTGGAGATGAATTTGCTACTATGAGAACAGGTGAAGATGAATAGATTTCATTGATCAGTTCAATGTACTTGTAAAATCAGTTGCCTCTTGAGGAGATTCAAAAATAGAAAAAACAACAACAAAAAAGAACAGGTAGATGTACCTATCAGTGGTCAAAGTTACGTACCTGTCACTTGAAGAATTGGTCTGTTTGTTGCTGTTCGGATTTACTCGTTTGCGGCTGGTGGAACTTATAGGCTTGTCCCCTGCAGAACTCGTATGTTTAGGATGAGATTTAGGCTTCCATACTGGACTCCATTTGGGAAGTTTGGAAATATCCAAATTGGGATCTGTTTTTGAATTCTGGAATTCTGCATTACGATTGACCTTGAGAAATTTTTTGGAAGATGACAGCAGACGGATTCCTGAAAGGAAAACAAGAGAAATGGAAGGAACGAAAGAAAGAAAGAAATACCTCTGCCAAAGCCTCAAAGTAACTCAATCAGGAAAAAAAAAAAAAATCCCTGAATCCACCACTGAAATTTTAGCCCACAATATTTCATTGCAAACAGAATTGACAGACAGATGGAAGGACAGACAGACAAAAAACAGACAGACAGAAAGACACAGGATGATACATATACCTCTCCTACTTTGTTGATATAAAAAAAAAGGAAAAAAGAGAAAGAAAATAAAAAGAGCTCACCATCAGAGTCAAGAATTGAACAACTGATTCGGTTGTTCAATTATCAACAACTGATCCAGATAAGGAGGGGGGGAATGCTCCGTTTGCATTCCCAGCAAATGCTCAGGGTCACATCAATGTATAATTGATGAAACTAGAGAATTCAGGCAATTGATTCCAATCTCTTTCTTCATATAATTCATTATGTTTATGTTTAACTGGTAGATTCCAAGAATCCTCACATGAAATGGAGATAACCCCTGACAATCTTAAAATGGATAATTATCTCCCCCTTGGAAGAAAAACAGATTGTTATTGCTTTGGATAGATTTAATTGTTAAATTGATTTCATTTGTGTCATTCTTACCATAAACTGGACGAGAGTTATCCTGTATTTTCTGTTGTGACTGAAAAAAGGGATAGGATTAATTTCAAGGTTAACGAAAGAAATCTTGATTTTACAGACGGATTCTAGGAACCAATCCTACAACTTCTATTTACTATTTGAGAGGAAAGACCAGCAAATAATTATTTGCAGGTCTCTGCTAACAAATATATCATTATCAATGAAATCAAAGAAATATAGGCGTCTTAGATATTCTAGGAATTTTAAATCCAAACAATGTGTGGAAATGATAGAAATACAAACAAGCATTGAAAACATACAATGAAATAAAGAAAAGGTTTTAAGCAAAACTTGAACCTATAACTCAGTAGCAATCAGTAAACCACTTGCAAAATTCATTTCAGGGCTCTAAGCCATCATTGTGGATTTTTTCATTTCTTGTGATTGCTAATAAAGATCTTGATGAAAGTATGAATTGGTACAATAAGCAGTAACTCAAACAGATTTGGTGACGTAAATTCAAATTTTGTTCATGGCTGTTATTCATGTTATAGTAATGCCATAGGAAATGTATGAATCCAATTTTCCTATCGCCACAGTCATCTTCGACCAAGTAAAAAACTGAAGAAACCTATGATAATAGTTTTGGTTAATGGTTGCTGATACTTCAATCATGTTTTTCTGAATTTCTGGTGAGGATACGTCTTTGCAATGAAAAAGTAAGTAAAACCTACTGAGGTCAAAAGTTGAAACTGCAAGATCAGTATTTTTGAGGATTAGGATATTTCATGGAACTTAACCTCTATTCCTTAAAAGACATCCCCGTCATCATATACCAATGGGTTGCCATGAAGCAACGTTAAAATTCCAAACTTACCTGATTTGGAAGATTTTTTGTTTTCACTTGATTTTTCAACAGCAGATTCGGAGAATTCCAGTTCTCTGAAATTATTTAAAAGAATGTTTTTTTCAATACTATCATCTTCATTCATATTTTCAATCTATCTTTTGAAATATAATAATAACAAATAAATGAAATGTCTATTGGAGAAGTTGTGTATGATAAGTGTCCAATGCACCATTTTTAAAAAGGTGATATTTTCGTTATATCTAGAGCTTCAATGCTCTGTTTTTTTAAATTTTGAAGCTTGAGCACTCTGCACCTTGATCCATGGAGTGCTCAAGATTCAAAATGAAATAAAAACTCTGCATTGTAGCTGTAAAAATAACAAAAATATCAACTTTTTAAAAATGGTTTATTGGGTACTTGTCATATGGTAGAATTCATATGAACTTCAGATATTCTACAAGGAAAAAAAAACGTTCATATAAGATATTATATAGTCTTTATTTCTATTGTATAATATTGATGAATGGAAATCCAATTAGTTTGGCAATTAACTGAAATCTTCAATTTCTATGGTTTCCAGTCACGTTCAAATAAAGCAAAATTGACTTCTTTCAGGAATTTACAATTAAGAAAATATTCAAAAAATCTAGGATACGGGATCATTGACTGAGAATCAACTTCAAGAAAATTTCAATGAGAGTTTTTCTGACGATTAACCTTCTTGTTTTTTTTTATAAACACCACCTTTCAGACGATTCATTCTATGGCCTTCTTCAGGTACTCGAAGGCTATAGAATGAATCGTCTGAAAGATTGAGTTTGTAACATAAACGATGAGAAGAGTTTAATCATCTGCAAAATTCTTCGAATGTTAATGGCCCTTCTTGAAACTATAGACAGGATCTTTGAGAAACTTGTTTGGCACTACATGATCGTTATCTAGGAGTCAACGAAGCCACATTTACTCATTGACAAAATTTAGAACAGGGAAGATATCAAAAGGACATAAAAAGAGGGTCATAAAGATTAAACACCTGACATCAAGGTGGACTTACCCATTATAAAGCCAGATAAGACTATGGCAAATATACTTTATGAGATAAAGCCAAATAGGTTTGGTGTATCACTCAATAGAAACCATCATGTGATCAATGTCTTCTAGCAGAATGCCATGTTGGGGGTGATCAATTAAAAAATTTATGGGAGGGGTGTAATTACAAAAAAAAAAAAAAAAAATGTTTTTTCTAGACATAATAAGCCCTCTAGCTCCATTGGTGTGGCCTGTACATGTAATATATACATATATAGCCATCCAGCCAGCTAGGCTGGCTTAAAAACTAGAGAAACCTATGATGACAGTTTTGGTTGATGGTTTCTAATAAATGTTATGTAGTCAATGAAATGAAGGCAAATGCTTTGTAGAGAAAAATAGTTCAATGGCGATTGGAAGTGATCCCTATTCCAATTTTCAGAAAGAATTCCAAAGGTCTTGGGAATGGAAATTCTAGCAATTGACTTTGGATGATGGATGAACAAAAAAAAAACATCAAAATTGAAATAGTTACTCACTTGTCCAGGATATCAGACAATTTTTTGGCCACATGAGTTCTAAACCCTGGTGTTATTTTCAGTTCATTAGAATCATCAGAATATGTCTGTTTGGGCCTGAAGAAAAAATTAAAATAAGATTTATCTTCTGCTTTTAAATTTCTGAATAATCATAAACGTTTTAGTGTATAAGTTTCTGTAGAAAAATTCAATTTATATTAATGGATACATGTACATGTTTGATCTTATAGATATGAGAGTGATTATGAATTGTTATATTATATAGAAACTTGAAACGATCTCTCGTCATTACATGGTTAATGTACCACTTGCCCTAGTCATTGTAAATTGAATAAACAATCAAAAGAAAATGAAGCTGCTGCAGGAATCGAACCTGCTACCAATAGGGTTGCTTCTTCAAAGTAACAATGCTCTTACCATTCAGCTAAACAGCTGCCTGTAATGCAAAGACCCAAATAACAGTTTTTCACACAAAATTCCAATCTTGTTTATTCTTGATCTATTTGTTTCTTTCAACATGACAGTCATGTATTAAGTATCTCTGCACATGTCCATTTGTAAGTCTATCTATGTATGAGTGACTTTCTGTTTCATGTGTATGTAGATGTTCTTGCTTTCTCTAATAAATTTTGAGACTAATGCACTTCCTTTCAGAATGAACATTGTTGAATCAGAAATATGGAGACCTGAACCAATTTAGGATTTGTGGAAAATCTATGATGAAGGAACAGAAGATAAACAAAAGGAAAATTCAGAGATTCCCAGAGAAACTGAAGAGATTCATGACAAATGAAAACAGGTCTGGTTAATCATTCAACAGAAACCATCACTTAACCGATGCCTTTTGGCCATTGGGGGTGATCAATTAAAACATTGAAAAAAATGATTGACATCTTTTGGCAGCATGCTGTGTTGGGGGTGATCAATAGAAAAAAAATTGAAAAAGGGGTGATCAATGAATAAATTACTCCTCTTCCCTTTGGTTGGATCACTACAATGTCAGAATTTCCAAAAAACAAGCCAGACACAAACTATATACCAATTTAGCTTAAACTTACAGTGTAAATTGAACATCCACTAAAAACTTATTGGAGGGGTCAAAAAACAAAAAAAAAGATTCAAGTAAATATTTAAAATTTCAGTCCTTTATATCCATGGGTGCAGCCAATAGTAGTTCATACATACATATCCAGTCAGCCAGACCAACTCAGAAAACTGACAAAACTTATGTTGACCATTTTGGTTGTTGGTTTCTAATTCCATGGCAAATAAATGGAGAATTACCAAAAACAATATTTTAAAATTCCAGATTCATTTTTTTTTTTGTGATTTAAATTTTATATCATTTTGTTTTTTCTCTTTAAAGTAAAATGTTTTTAATTTCATTTCTTTCATGAAGAATTAGAATATTTGGGGACATATAGAGTCTGAACTACATTAGTTATAATCAATCTATCTAAAGCATTCTTACCTCAATGATGGTCTTAAAGACCTTCTAATCTGTAATCCTTTGGTATTATTTGCCCCTTCCTTCATCTCACTGCTGTTTGTAGAGATCTTTGGGCCTGGAAGAAAAGATTATGAAAAAAAATTGTTCATGATTTCATTGGATTTACAGTAGTGACCATAACCATGTTATAAATAATACATTTCTCTTTTTACATCAGTTAGCTGAAAAAAAAGAAATATATCATCCATAACATGGTTAATAAAGTAATACTTTTGCCAAAAAGAAAAACAAATATCTATACTTATTATCACCATGCTACTAAGGATGTCATCAAAGTAATCAGTTATATGAGTTATTCTGATAATTTGTATGCGAGACTACTTCTGATAAATTGAAAAAAAAAAATATCACTTCTGAATGGAAATAGTATATATTGTAAGAAAGCTTAGGACTTGAGGGAGGTTTTGGATGATACCTCAATCCCAAACAGAGAACAGGTCTGGTTAGTCATTCGACAGAAACTGTGACATTTCCAATGGCTTTTGGCAGCATGCAGTGTTGATGATCAATAAAAAAAATTGGAAAAAGGAGTGATCCGTGAATAAATTACTCCTCTCGTCTTTCGATGGGTAGCAATCGCTAAAAAAATCTGAATTTTAAAAAAAATCAAAAAATCAATGCTGCTGAACACAAACTAAGGGATCAATTTGGCATAAACTTACATTGCAAATTGAATTCCCACTAAAAACCTATTTGGGGTGGAGGAAATTTTAAAAAAACAAAAAAAATTTTTTTCGTAGAAATAATAAGGAGTAAATGTTGAAAATTTTAGCCTTCTAGCTCTATTGGTGTGGCTTGTGTACTAGCCAGCCAGACCAACTTGAAAACTGAAGAAACCTGTCTTGACAGTTCTGGTTGACTGTTTCTCATAACTGGGACAAGAAGATCAGAAAAAAATGAAGCAGATGTTTATCTCTAATTTTGATCTTGGCAGAAAACAAGCTTTAAACATTAAGCTTGCAGCATAAGAAGTTATTTCTCAGCTATACATGTTGTACTCTACATGCTTCCATTAATTTTGATTTGCTAACAAGGTATTTCCCAATGAGATGAACGTGTAGTCCAGTGAACATGCGAACCTATTTATTAATGGTAGGATTAAAGAAGTTTCATTGACAATGAAAAAGAATATCAAAGGAAAACTTATGTTATCCATACCTCGAATAGAATCACTGTAGCCCATGCACGTACCAGAATTATCTAAAATAATATAGATCTTTTATCTAAAATTATCAAAAAGAAATAGATCTTCTATCTAAAATTACCTTTAAAAAAGTACCAGCAAAAGATTTAGGCATTGTTAGTCCAAAAATGATCACAGAGACTCCAAAAAGCTCATTTTCAAAGAAAACAAATGCGCCGTTTTTAGATAGGGCCTAGTGATATACTCCTGCTAGTTTTCAGCTCCAAAAATGTGACAAGGAGTGCCCATAGACACACATAGATGGACATACTGGCAAGGAAAAGAGAGAAGAACCAGTCGCCCACTTAGCTGGTTGGTTGGTTGACCAATTGTGGGGCTACAGTGATTTGCAACTAAATTATACAATGGCAACAACTAATATCATTTTTCACTCAGACATGTTATTCTCGGCTTATTGTCGTAGGTCAATTAAAATCTAGTCATGTTTATAAATATCTATTCTGATGTGATGTTATTTAGATTATTTTATGAAAGGAGTGCAATACAATGAAACTTGGAGCATTTCTTTATTGCTATGCAATAAATCAAGTATTTCCGCTTAGTAGAGACGAATCAATAGCAATAATCTATTGTAAAATTCTAAAAAATACTATTCAAAATGATTTATTCTTGTCTGTTATTTTAAAAATCTCATAAGTATCATGGGAAAAACAACAGGTATATCTATTGTTCATTACCTGCAAGTATTGAATTAGTCTTCAACTTCAACATGCCTAAACAGAACCTCTTTACAAACAAGAACCAAAAGTTCAATGAGGCGTCCACTATGAAGTTTAAACACCATTATTGCCCGATCACATGAATCTGAGTAGAAGATCTTTTCAGGTAAGAAGCATCTTATCAATAAACACCTTTCCTCCAAGTTTCAAGTAAATCTGACTTGAAATAGCTGGAAAAAAAAAAATCGATTTTAAAACAAAGAATTAATGCCATTATTGATAGATTACGCTACCCTGAGTAGAAGATTTTTACGAGGTAGACTCATTCTTTCAAGGAACACCTTTCTACTTTTCGAATTTCAAGCAAATCTGGCCCAAAGTAGCTGAGAAAATCGGTTTAAGAAAAAAGTTTAAACATCTCTGTTAGCAGATCAAGTGACCCTGAGTGGAAGATTTTTCAAGGTAAGAAGCATCATATCAAGGGACACCTTTCTACCATATTTTTAAAGTAAATCTGACATAAAACAGCTGAGAAACAATATGAGGTCAAACTGATTAACTGACCAATCGTCAGACAGAGCCTCAAATAAAAAGGTGAGAAGAAGAGTCCCACTGTCAATTACAAGAGGTCTATGAATTTAATACTTGAAACTTAATACAGTGAATAAAACTCTTGGCTTTGTACAACACTCATTTAAGTATATCGATGAGGAGAGCTTCCTTCTACTTTATAAATCTCTGGTACATTCTGATCTAGAGTTTGCTTCTTGCATATGGTCTCTTCATATGAAACTCAGATGCCATAGAGAGAGTACAGAGGAAAGCCAGCAAGATCATTCAGATACTGGGAAATATACCTCACACTGAAAGATTAAAATAACACAATCTAGAGACCCTGGAATATAGAAGAAAACAAGCTGATCTATTACGAGTCTATAAAATCTGGAGCAAATATATATCATTGCTGAAAATGCCCTGATGAGAAAATGCTGACTTTATCTATCAACAGTAGAACTTGAGAACACAGCCATAAATTATCAATTTAGATTGTGACTGGAGTTGGAAAAAATTTCTCCTCAGCAAGAGTAGCAAACGCAGGGAAAAGGCTAAGAAAAAAGATGGTCACATCTGAGAATATCAATATCTTAAAAAATAACATTTATATTTATTTCGGTCGAACCAAGTTTAACTACCAATTTTCTTATTAGTTAAATTCCATCCCAATTAAACTGAAACTGGTTTAATGAGACAATTAACTGCCGATTTCAAGTACATTAAAATGACAAAATTAATGCTTGTGCAACAAATAAAAAACAGCTCAAAAAATCATTATGAAACTTGGTGCAGACAGTCATCAAATGAATATCTAGATGTGATTAGACTGTTTCATCATATTTGATTTGATTTGACAGGAACTCATTCTGACTCAAACAGCTAAATTTTATTGCGTGTTTCTCAAAAAAAAAAAACAAGCCTGAAAGTCAGACCATAGATGTGATAGTTCAATCTTCAGTGTTTTTGAAAACCCCTTCCTTTAGAAGCCAATTCTTTCCAAAGTTCCCACCTTTAAAAGCTCTTTCCTCTGGAAGCACCTCCATTTGAAAGCCTATTTCTTTAAAATTTTGTTTCAGTATATCGGTCAGTCAGTCAGTGACTAGAAGGATTTAAATGCATTGAAAAGGAAGTAGATCTAGTCCCAAAAGAATTGAATTGGTAAACTTTGTTTCGATATGTCAGTCAGTGACAGCAATCGGTACTAGATATGTTTGCATGTCTGAAAATTAAGATAAAGGTATATAGTAGTCAAAATTAATACATATACAATAATTACCAAAGAGCAAATGTTTTCTTTCAAGCTAACAGCATAGTAAAATAGAATTTCACTCACGCAACTGATACATGTTTTTGTATTCTGCCGAAGTAAAATTCTATGTTCTGGTGATGTAAGAATGAAATGTCACTTAAGCAACGCCAAATACGAGCGTTTCTCTTTCATAAAAGGATTAGGAGGGAAAGCTTTGAGGAGATGATGTGAGGTACTTGTTAAGTCAATTTGTCAGATTGTTAGTCAGTGATGATGCTAACACATCTAAGAACTGCATACATTGGGAACCTGACTCTCCTGCACCAGAGCCTTGCTCTTCAAATTGTCCATCAAAAGCCACAGCTAAATTCGATGAATTAGTGCTCTTCATGACAAAGAAATACTCCTTCCAACCAGAAGAAAACTATGAAGCCTGTGTGAGACCAAAGTTGACTCATGTAACATAATGCTGGAGGCCTACTGAATGAGAAATTGAAAAGCTGC
This sequence comes from Thysanoteuthis rhombus, assembly GCA_963457665.1. Lineage (NCBI taxonomy): Eukaryota > Metazoa > Mollusca > Cephalopoda > Oegopsida > Thysanoteuthidae > Thysanoteuthis > Thysanoteuthis major. The sequence goes on along the minus strand of OY735238.1, from coordinate 22,308,462 downwards.
AATCATGTTGGTTCAGTTTTTTCAATAAGAATGATAAAAGGTAGTTTTTGTACAAAATCTTCAGACTTTGAAAACGAGACTAATTTTTTCTCTCTTGAATATACCAATGCAGATTTAGAGAGAGTTGTTGAAAGTCGACCATTTCAAGAGTTTATCTATACTCAATATCTGAAGAATGTTGCACACGTCTGTGGTTACCCAGACCAAGCTAAGTTTTTTCTTTCATTTCTAAAGCTAGCTGTTACCGAGCTCCATGGATGAGCATTTTGAAACTATTGGGTGATATTGCAATTGAGCAGGCTAAACAAGAAACTCAAATGAAGTCTGTTTAACTCTAAAATTCAATTTATGGAACTTAAATATTATATTCAATTAACAAAAGAGTTCCATTTGTTTGAAATACTATTCATTGAAGAGCTCCACACTGATTTCTAGTGATTCATGAATCTAAGAATTAAAAAGTCAATTCCATCAGAGAGCTTTCCTTTGATAAGACAAAGGGGTAATGATTCAAGATAGTAAATGAAGAGATTAAGAAGTCTTAAATAAAATGTTATGTTATACCTGATATTCCCATCTATGGACTGACCAACCTTGCTTAACTTTGGTGATTGTACGAGAATCAGTTTGTTCAATGTGATTTGACTGTAACTCGTTATCATAACATAAAAAATAAAATCTGGTTGAAACTAGACAAAGATGCGCTCAGTAGTTTTGTGAAGGGTTGTTAATATTCAACTTAACTTGGCTGGGAATGTGACTAACTCGATCAACCATAACGCTGGTATACAAAGAAAAAGAAATAATGTAGGGGAGAGAGAGAGAGAGAGAGAGAGAGAGAGAGAGAGAGAGAGAGAGAGAGGGTGGGGCTGAGGAGGCAGAAAGTGAATAACTGTTCTGGAAACTTGAATTTGATTTTTCTAGCTAAAACTGTTCGAAAAAATGGCTAAAACTGGCTAAACCTTTTCCACTTTTGGCTGATTTCATGTCTAAAAATTTTTTTTACTCATTCAAATCCAAACTATCAAATGAAAAAACTATACATCAAAACTCCAAAACAAATAATTGATAAAAAGAGTACATAACTTATCTCACACAACTAATGACAAACTTGCAGTGAATTTGCTGAAAGGTTTCTGAATCTGACTTCAAAAATATTCTCAGAGCAAAAATTTTGGTTTAAAAGTCGGTTTATTGATCTTAAGTAAAAGACATAATGAAAATCATGATGAATTTTTTTTCCAATGTAGTTTGATTTCTTTGACCAACCTTCAAACTAAAATATCTAATGTACGTGTTTTATATTAGCTATAAAATAAAATTAAATTGGCCAATTATTTAGAAGAAAGAAAGATTTCCAACTCTCTATTATTGCAGAATCTTATCGGCTTAATAGGGAAAAAAATAATCAGCTAGATGCAGCCGAAAAATAGTTGATTTAGCATCTCTGGTGAAAACACAGTAAATATTGGTCAAGGCCGGAGAACAAAGCTGAAAATAACACTGAAAAGACTGGGTTCATTCTGTTTTTGTTGTTAGGTGACATTTCGAACGGCTGGTTTCGACTATCTTTTTATTATATTGTGACAGCTGTTATCGGGGAGTAATGAAGTGATTTTGTGGCTCGTAATGCAGAATTCTAACCAAATGTGCCTCCTGAATGCTTACACTGAAATTTTTGTTAACAGAACACGTCATGTTTACGTATCCTTTTCTTCTATATTTCATGTACGTGTTTTTTTCGAATGCTATGAATGTCAAATAAAGGACAAATAACTACCAGTTATTGCATACCAGAAGCTACTTGTCCAAACCGGAAGCAACCCGAGGAAGTTTTGTTTTCTGGTAATTAGGGTCACTCTTTTTAGCCAGCAGCTGTTGAGCTATACACACATGTTCTGTCTTCCCTTTATCTTGATCACAGCTAATATGGTCAAGAATCAAATGCGTTCTTGACCAGCATAACTGACATTAACAACAACAAACAAATTATACAACAGTACACATTCTGTGCATTGTTTTCAACCAAGTCAATAGAAACTTTGAATCAATCAACTGATGAAGAACTAAATGAGACTTTTCGTGTTCGATGTTTGTTCATCTCTACACAGCCTTATCATTCGTTTTTTTTAATCATTTGTGTCTCCCTATGAGCAGGTGGTCCAAGTTACTGCATCACCATGTTTTTTTTTTATGAGCTGGCTGTTAAATTATCAAGTATTTTAAAAAAAAAAGAAACCTTGAGCAGTTATTTGCTGAGAAAGCTGAAAAAAAAAGTTCTGATGTCTGTAGCAATATGCTGATGGAACCGAACAGTTTTTGACGTGCCTGTGAAGATTCCTACAATTGAAAAGTCTCGTGACACATCTCATCTTCATGGTATGATCAGTAAATATCAATAGATAAGTGCCTTGCCGTAGAGCAATGGTTAGCAAGCCATAACATTAGACGTAAAATATCTGATAAGAAGATGTGAGTAAGAAAACCATTACCTTTCATAATGTTTCAAATATATATTTATTGGTATTTGGAATCAATTGAAAAAAAGGATTCATGACAAATTATCCCTGCGTAAGTTTTTGAAAATCCGGAAAAGCAATTTTACATTTACCAATTTGGACAAAAGAAACAACTTTAAAATTGAAACTTTAAGCATTTTTTTTGGAGAGGGGGAGGACATCTATAAAGTGATAGCATGTCTATTTATTGCAAATTTTCCTTTTTCATCAAATCTCACTGATTCAGTGGCTCCCGAAATTTTCATTACAGAGAATCCTGTTTGTTCAGATGAATTTTCATAAGGTTTTTGAAAAGTCTGACAACTCAACAAGTCTGTGGTACCCAGGCATTCGAAATGTCTGCCTACTGACCACCAGTAATACCTTTGGGTATCATCAGGGGTCTGCAGCCCCAAGTTTGGAGACCACAGCACTAAATGTTGGAGTGGAGAGGACTCCAGGAACCAAGCCCCCCCCTCCCCAATCTCCAACTACGTTCCAGATTTCCAGTATTCTGTTCAGCGGTTCCCAATCGTGAAAATGCCATTCCCCAATTTCATCAGGTAAGTTGCAACTAAGTATGACTCCAAATGATCATTTCATTTTGTGTATAATTAGACGGCTTTATAATCATAGGTGTTCGTGCCGCTACGGGGGACGACCCCCCCCCTCCCAGTTCGGGCAAAAAAGTGCGAAATTTTTGGCAAATCTGGGTAATTCGGTCAAAACCACTTGAATTCTAATGCAAATTAAGCGCCTCCTTAACCGAAGAGTTCCCAAACACCCAAGTTGATAACGGGAATATAGTTTAATTTTATAATTGTACTGCTGCTGCTCCGTATTCGTTACACAAAGGAAACAAACGAAAATAATTAGGAAGACACAATCTGAAATTCAATAAAGCCTTATTTCGCTCCTGGACTAACTAAATTACCCACCCGTTTTGGAAGCACTACCACAATAGAGCTAGACTGAAACACATCTTTTGGTTTCCAATTCTACACAGAGCTCTGACGCAGATGTGACCTTCACCTATTTGAAGATTACTAAGAGAATAATGTCTCTCTCTGTTCGTGGGCATGTATGTCTCTCTTTGTGAACGTGTGTTCGCCCACGGACTGAACTATTTCCAGCATCTAGGCTTGTGTCAGCAGCCTGTTTTCATTTCAGTTTATAATGTCGAAAAGCGAGAAAAAGAAGGGAGAAAAAAAATGAATCGACAAAAGAAAAGCCGAAGCGAGAAAGAGAAGAAAGAAAAAGGTTATGGAAAGATATAAAGTTAGCAGAACAACAAGAGCGGGAGAAAAGAAAAGGGTAGAAAAGCGGGAGAGAGAGAAAAAAAGAGTGTGTGACTGTCTGGAAATGTGATCGTTCTGGGCGTGATAAGCAAGGGTATAATGTTGGACAACGTTGGCGTATTGTACTTGATTTTGTCTTTCATCATAAACGCCAAGTCTGGGTTTCTGGGCAATGAAGAACAAAGAGAAAAAATCTACTGAAAGAAAGATATGGCACAAATACAGAATCGCGTAGGTCAGACGTTTCTCACTGTACTCTCCCCCACGTTTTCGACTCTTCTCTTTCGCTTGCAACTCCATCTATCAATAGCAGTCAGCAGTACGTCCTGATTGGAGCGCTTACGAATTCAGATCAGACATTTTTGCGTCATTAACTAGTCAAGGAGGTTACGGTTTATCTGATAAAGACGCCGTTTTGACTGGTATTTATTAAACTTAACTTTGTATGGCACAAGGCTGTAAGGCTGAGGCACAAAGTGAAGATTGAACTTGCTACAGTAGTGGCTTGCTAAGCGTTGCCCCGATGTGAGGCGTTGTAGATTGTTTGCTTTTGGTTGGAAGTCAAATCAAAACTGCCAACAGAACTGCAAACATAGGTTTCTTCTGTTTTTGAACTAGTCAGGCTGGCTATTTTGTACGTATCGCACGTACAGGCAACACTAATGGAGTTACAAGGCTTAACATCTAAACATTTAATCATTATTATGCCTTGGAAAAAAGTAGCTTAATTGGGAGGATTACAATGTGCGTTTATGCTAAATTGATCACTTGCTTTGTATCTCATGACATTCACGCTTTTTAAAAAAAATTCGGGCTCTTTTTAGTGATCATTGTCCAACAAAAGGTGAGATAAGTAACTTATTCATTGATCATATCTTTTTCCAATTTTTTCAAAAAAAATTGATCACCTCTAACACAAAATGCTACCGAAAGATGTTGGTCACGTGGTGATTTCTATTGGGTGACTAACCAGACCTGTTTCATTCATTTTACTTGTTGGGTTGGGGCTAAGAGTGAGTCAGATGTTCTCAATTCTTTTGTGGTTAATTTTGTCAATTTGCATTTGAGAAGCGACAACTCGAGCATGCTCTCTGAGTAGTGATCCACATTCCTGAATCAATAACACCTGACGAAAACTGGAGGACACACAGCTAGAAATGGCTATCAGTGGCTAGATTTAAAAAAAAGAAATGGCCTTCGTGTACAGAAATAGCCGAATAACGTTTGTGTTTATAGTGCGATAGTTTGTTATTTTAGTTGGACAAAACCGATTCGGTTCACTGTGTCTTTTCTTCTTGAAAGCAGACGTCTTGCAAACCATCACAACCGTAGAAAAAGGTTGAAGAAACGTCTTCATCAAAAGAACCTTAACCTCTTTAATTAGTGAATGATGCAAATCTGATCTGAATTCGTAACAGCTTCAACCAAGGCGTACTGCAGACTGCTACTGTCAATGATATTGTTGCATGCAAGGAGAAGAGCCGAAGTTGTTTTCTGCTCTGCAAGCTATTCTCCAATACGTAATGAATATGCAGAACAGTGCTGATTTGATTCGTGGGGCGACTATGGTTGCCCCCATTGCGATAAAGGACTAAATCAGGTTTTATTAATCTCGTTATTTCGCCATTAAATAAAAAGCTACAAAACCGGTTTTAAAAAAGAATGTACCAATTTTTAATCCCAAATAATTCTATTTTGTATTGTCAGTAACTTAATCTTTGTTCATTTATTCTGACGTATTAGGATCAGTTAAAAAAGATTCCATACACCTTCAAAAGAAGGGTCAACAACCAATGCATACTCCCAAAAATCACCTATGGAGCTGAAATATGGGATATAACAAAAAGATTGGCTTTCGAAGGTTCAGTGAGAATCATGCAACGGGCACAAGAAAGGATCAAACTTAACATCACATGGAGAGATCACAAGACAGCACAGTATATTAGAGAAATGACAGGAGTCAGAGATATCAGAGAATCCATCAGAAAACTCTAATGGCAACGGGCAGGCAAATTTTACAAGAATGTTAGACAGCGGCTGGACATCACGACTCCCAAAGTGAATCCCTAGAGACCATCTACGAAATTGTGGTCAGCAAAAAAAATAATAATAAATGGCGTGACAATTTACACTAAGTTCAGAAAATACTGACTCTGCATCGACCACGAACTAAAAGTCTGGTGAATCTTGGGGCAGTTTCGTGCCCAACGACGGACTTTAAAGGATTGCTGCTGCTGCTGTGTTATGAATCGTTGAAGTTACTGCTTCAAGACGCCAAATGAAAGATCTTGTTCGATATATTTTTATTATTTATTATTATTTTTCTTCGTTAATTTCTTTGAATAACAAAAATCCAGGTGATCGGAGATTATAACTGATATTGCTAAGTAAAAGCCATTCTCCCCTCTAGAAAAAGTGAACGATACGTTGAACTTATATGACTCACATTGGCATCGATGAGCGACAAATCATATTTTCAGTATGATTTGGTGACTATAGGGGTTGGAGCTGATGATTTTTTCTCCCCATCAAAATCGAAATTTTCGACTGAAAAACGTTCTTACTAACCCGAGACTTCTCGACTAAAAGAATTAAATCAATATTGACCAGGTTTTGCTTTTTGCAGACGATTACACTGGCATGATTGCATACAGCTTACTTAACTTTGTCGGGTACAAGGTTGCACTCCGATCGAGTGCATTAATAACAGCTTTCAAAATATTGTATTATGGCAGTAATAGCGAACCTTTAGCAATCTTAGCAAAAACGCACTGGGAGAACTCTACTAATATACACAAGTCTCGCAATTAAAAAAAAATATCTGTCCACTTTTAGCTATTCAAAATGACCGATTAAAATTGCCGTTCTTCCAGTGCGATATTGCTAAGATTGTCGAACCCTTTTTCAACTACGAGTTTAATAAGACAACTTGGAATTTAAAATATACTTAGAAAACTAGGATAGTTGAAATTATCACATATCACTTAGAAACCTTCGGCATGTTGCCGATGACACGTACGGAATAGGTTCACTACCACTGCACTATAGCAATACTTAAGGCATATAGGCACATTGTGTACACACACACAAGCAAATACACTCACGCCTGTGTTACTGTAGGATATGCAGGAAACCGTTCAAATTTCCACTATTGATTTTCCTTGTGATATCCGACAACTGATCCTAAACATCGTATACAGCAGCCTCCATTTATCCGCGGGGGATAGGTCACCCTTATCCGCGGGGGATATCTTCCAAGACTCAAAGCAGATGGTATAGATAGTACTGAACCATGTATATACTATGCTTTCTCTATACACACCTACGATAAAATTTGATTTAAAAATTCATTATCAGCCTTTTAGCATCTGTCGCTTGATATCGACTTTCTCCAAGATTCGCCAGACCTCTCTATCATGAGCATAGCAGAGCCAGCATTTTCTGGATTTATCTAGCTCGACACGCCATCTCACTGTCTGTCAGTCACAATTTCGAAAATGATCTTTGGTGATCGATGTTGTGAGTCGTGATGTCCAGCGGTTGTCTGGCATTATTGCAACATGTCCAATAATAGAATACTGCCACCTCAGCCTAAAAATGAATCACCGTAACCTGGTTGCTTCATTTTTGTCACTATACCCCCATTCTATCACCATTTACTTTACTAACCTACCTACGCTAGCCTGATTTTTCAGACAGTAATACAAAGTTACGTAGAGCAATACATCAGATTGGCAAGATCAGACTAACCAACATGCGACTGACCGGGGATGGGTGTTACAGACCAGTAAGACAAAAAAGGATGAAAATTTTATTCAAAACTTTTTAAAACCTAATACTCTCTCTGTGTCATTCCAACCAAGTTTTCCCAAAACGCCTAAACGTCATAAATCCAACGTGACGGCAATGACAAAACAAATGTGTCCATTTCACAATGGATTATAGTTGTAAATTGAGTACTCCTTAAAAAACAAATGAAAAAAGACAAATTTAAAAAAAGAGAGAAAAGGACGTTTTCATAGGGTAAGTAGTGTACTACATTTGTAAATTTTTAAGACTATATATATAAAAAGAAATGATCATGAGCATGAGCACTGAGCCAAATTCGACGTCCCTACGGTAGCTCCTGCAGCTAACAAGTCACCAGACGTATTGTTCTCTCCTTTCCTCAGAACTACATTAGCAAAGAGGGATTCTTACGACAGTATATTTCAGGATCTTCATACGCTTCGCCCAGTCATATGCCCTGGAGGGGACACCTTAGAGACAACAGAGGCCATTCAGATATTGAAATTTTAACTCTTTCATGCATCGAATTTATAACATGGGATATCCAAGGCCGGTGCTACCATCAAGCCAACTAAGCTACTTACTTCGTTATAGCACAGTTCGTGATACAACACAGGTGGATGGTAGATCCGAAAATATTAATTTAGCTCCAAAACAGCCAGATCAAGCTTAAAAATAGCTAAATTGGCAACTCTGGTAATCGTGGCTCAGTTATAACATATACTACTGAATCGAAATTCTCCATTCTCTGGAATCTTTGTACAACCAATGATCCAAGATGCACTCCCTACACCATATCCGAAAATCTGACATGCTTAATGGTAAACTACAGACAATTTGAACAAGATCATTGGCAAAGCACTCTTCCACTGTTAGAAAAAAAAATGAGGACATGTGTAAAAAGGTGGCAGTGAGTCGAATTCCGATGGTATGTCTATAATTTCCATGTTTTAATTGTTTTTAGGGTGTGAATAAAGAGAAGCAACTGCACCCAAATCGTAGCTGTAAACGGCGGTTACCAGACGGAGCCTCGTTCTGATATCGAAATCTACTAACCGAGACCCTGTTCTGAGTATCCGAAGCCGACTACTTTATCAACCACCCGCCATTCAGACCACACGTGTTCGTTGTTTTTTTTCCATTCATTTCCTTTTTCTACCGTTACTAATACGGTTAAAACCCAAAGCGTTTTAATCAGCACATGACTAACCGAGCAAAACAAGCAAGTAAAGACATAACAAAGTGCACCATCTCACTTGGCCACTGCTCTCTCTGTCTGTCTGTCTGTCTGTCTGTCTGTCTCTCTCTCTCTCTCTCTCTGTGCTAAATGTTGAGTCCTTAAAGAAGTAGTTCTATTCTGGCTGCTCTCTTTTAAAAACTCATGTGGGTTGATTCCCAATCTCCGCGCGTGGAATGGAATAATTCCTGTTGGCCTTAAAATGAATTGAGGATTATCTCTCCATGAAAATTGGTTATATATACTTTTCCGACAAGGACAGAAAAAACATAATTTCCTAACGATCCTTTAATGTTTCACACACTTGCCCACTCGAAATAAAAACATGTGCATAAATAAAAACAATTTAACGATCCATTTTATTCAAATCAGAAGCAATATGATTCATGTACTATTAACGAACTACAGTCCAAACTTGAGGTCGACTCAGTGTTTCTACCGTAAGAAGTACATCAAGAACAATCCTCACCAAATTCAAAAGGGTAAAAATAAATAACCCCCTGCAGTGATTTGAAATCACAACCAACTGATTGGTAGTTATGTCTCTTGCCGATTGAGCTAAATTGACAAGTCTCACATATTTACAAAACTTTCTGCTTGAAGCAAGGGCTTACTTCATTCCAATGAAAATATTTATGAAACTAACAATTCCTTACCATGCTTTGAAATCACGACCAACTGATTGGTAGGCGACTCGCTTACCGACTGAACTAGACTGACAAGTCTTAGATATGTACGGAAATTTATCACACAGATACGCAAGGGTTTATTTAATTTTAATAGATAAGTATATTTATTCAAAAAAAGTATTCTACAATTTATTTAATCATCATAAATACAATGAAAAGTCGCAGTAATCAACTTCAGTCAGAATAAAAGTAGAAGTGGAGTTTGACCCTGCAGCAGCAAGGCTTGTTTAATTCTGGTTTTCTTTTAAAGGGGAGATAATCATTGCTTCATTGTAAGGCTAGCAGGAGTTATCTCCATTTCACACACGAAAACTAGGAAACTATATTTGAAGAAAATGCTTTACTACTGATATTGACATACACTGCGAAATTTGCCGCCTTGCAACGAGGATTTAAAAAAATCCCCTATTAATGGACATGGAGAGATCACAAGACAGCACAATATATCCGGAAGTAACATCATAGAATCCATTAGAAAACTCAAATGGCAATGGGCTGGTCATGTTGCAAGAATGGCAAACAACCGATGGATATCACGACTCACAACAGGGATCCCCAGAGATCACATGTGCAACCGAAGCCGGCTGAATACTAGATAGAGAGACGAACTAGATAAATTCAGAAAGTGTTGGCTCCGTGACGTCCACGATAGAGAAGTATAGCGAATCTAGGCGAAGGTCTATATCCAACAACAGACATTGAAAGACTGACGATGGTGATCATCATTGGACAAATATAACTTTCAACCTTAATTAGCCAAGGTGTGAAAAGGCTATGCATCGCAGCAACGCCACCATGGGGCACCCCTATTCATAGGAAGGCACAAATAATCAAAACGAGGATGAAGAATGAGAGTTCTCAACTGTACTTTATGTATAAATAAACACTGAATGCAAAAAATCGCATTTAGTTCTCCATTTGGTTCAAAATTTCAGTTAAAAACAATAAGCAAAATTCGGGCCAAATTTCAGTTAAAAACAATAAGCAAAATTTGGGCCAAATTTCAGTTAAAAACAATAAGCAAAATTTGGGCAATTAACAAAATTGTAGAATGAGCATTTGGTCAGAATTCTGCGTTACGAGTCACACAATCACTTTTATTATACTTCGATTAGAGCGGTTGATTCGTTCCAAAATTGCCCGTATTGTTATAACGGGGTGCCTCTATTTCTAGTTTGAAATTCCCCACGCTTTAGAATCTTTATACAACCAACTATATACAACTGATTATAATTTGATTTTTTTTCCCTCCGGCTCATACTTAATTACATTCATTTGTATAGCAATACTTTGACCGTACTACATTAAAACTGGCATCAATCGAAACCGCACAATTCAAAGTATTGCTGCAGTGATCTTCTCTCTATTGTTAAGAGCACAACCAAGCAATTTACATTTCTGAATTCGCTGCTATTTGACACTGACCCATTCAATCTACACAATACGAAACCGTTCTGAAAATTGATGATTCCTTTGTTCTTGGACTATGAACATTGCGAAGTAATAGAGTGTAGAAGTCTGACGTCACGTTTCCATGGTAACGGTTTCCAGGCTCAAAACAAGGATTAGACGAGCCTTCAAAGAAGCATCGATAGCATTTACAGGACAGTATTCATTGTTATAAAATTGTTTCAGAGTGCAGTCATTATTCGGGAATCCACTGTTGTAAATTCTACCGCTTTCCTAATTATCCAATCCAACAGAGAAGATAGACTTCTTTAATTAGGTAGATTTAATCGATTTCGTGACACATGACGGTATTTAACATAGCTGACATAACAACAACATAAGATTTATTTCAGTGCAATGAAATAGGGTGCAATTTTTATATACAAGCGCACATCATATCAATTATGTATACAAAATATCTAGAGTCTCAAACATTTGCAGTAGTGAAATAAACATGAATCTTTTAAAAATCATTAACATCTGTGGATAACGCTAGACACTCCTCCAGTGTAGTAATCCATTCCATATTCCGACCACGACCATCCAATTGAATCTTCTGATATTTAATCTTCTTCTATCATATATTTCTGGCCTCTCTGTCCCTTGTACTCTATTCTAGTGAAAAATACACAAGGGTCTAGATTCTAAACCATGCATCATCTTGAAGACTTATTCAAGTCTAGCTGATCGTTCCAATCTTCTTTAACAATGCACATTCTTACTACTTCAACCTATTGTAGCACCCCTATTTTTTTAGTTAGGAATTAAATACGAAACTCTTCTTTTAGTTGGATATCGAAAACGTGACTTCCTCCAACGACCCCTAAAAAAGACCCTGGACACACATGGTCCAATGCTCATTAGCTCCAGCACCCCTAGCTGGTCACACTGTTGGCCCCAGCTTGTAGCCGGCCATTCTTTCTCTATCTTTCCTTCTCCCTATCGTTATCATTTCGCTGACCTCCCGGCCGATCCGATCTTGACCATTCTTCCTCCGCGATCTATCTCTAAACTAACTTTGCCCAATTCACTTCACCAATGTCGAGGCCTCACACATACGTACATCTATGCCACCGTGTCTTTACCATGTGCTCTAAACGCGTATCACCTCTCACTCTCGTGAATGAAATGGCAAGGCTTTTTACTATCCAATAGTCACGATAATCTTTCCTAAATTACTTCGGGAAACACACATGGATAAAACTCTGTCTTTCATGGTCAGTCCGTCGAGAGTCTATCGGCATCAGAGAATAGCCCTCAAGTTAACGCATACAGATTGGCAGTATGACTCGCACACTGAACCCAAATTCCACATATTTCCTTGGAGCGATCCAAGCCATGTGGAAATCCCAGCGTTCACACAACTCCACTTCAACTCCGACGCCAGTACTATCAACGATAAGAAAGCTCCCATCTTTCGCTATTTCTCTCTTTTCATCTCTTCACACGATCGATCCTTATATGTACTTCAACTTCATTCATCATTCTTGTATTAAACATACTTCTTTTCTGTCTAACCAAAATCCTTGCATGTATTCTTTCCGCTTTGTTTCAATGCGCGTCCAAATTCATACTTGGTGCTCATTCCATTCTCTTTGTACATCACCCTTCCTACCCACACATCTACGGGGCCGCACGCACGCTATACTCCAAACCACGAAGACCACATTCCTCATCTCACCAACCCTACATCCATCACGCTCTTCATTTCCCAACTCAAGGCCACCACGAAACTATTGTAGCGCCCCTAAACTTTTAGTTTGGAAAAAATACGAAACTCCTTTTAGCTAGATATCAAAAACGTCACTTCCTCCGACGAACCCTATAAAATCCCTGGACGCACATGGTCCAATGCTCATTGGTGTCAAGATCCCTACCTGGTCATGCCTCTAGCCCCGGCCTTTGCAACCGGCTACTCTTCCTCTCTTTCCTTCTCCCTAAGATCGTTATCATTTCGCCGACCAACTGGCCGATCCGATCTTTACTATCCTTCCTCCGTGACCCATCTCTGTACTAACTTTGCCCATTTCACTTCACCGATATCGAGCCTCACACATGCGCACAGCTACGCAGCTACACCACCGTGTCTTCACCACGTGCTACAAACGCGTATCACCTCTCACTCTCGTGAACGAAACGGCAAAGTCTTTCTACTATCTGATAGTCATGATAATCTTTCCTGAACTTCTTTACTTCGGCAAACACGCATGTCCTCAGTCTTCCATGGTCTGTTCGTTGAGAGTCTATCAGCGTCAGAGAATAGCCCCCAAGTTAACTCACTTACTTGGCAGTAAGGCTCCCACACTGAACCTGGTTTCCATGTATTATCTTGGAGCTATCCAAGCCATACGGAATCCAAGTAGTACAGACAAACTCCGCTTCGATACAATCAAGATAAGGAAGCTCTCACTTTTTTCCACCTCTTCTTCTATCTCTTTTCCTCAACCAAAGTAGTCACCCCTATACTATCTTCACAACTTATACTTTTTAATTCAGCTATACTTATTTGCTCGTCTTTGGTCTTAAAAAAATAGATTTTCAACTTATCTTTGATCGGTCGAACGGATTTCACTTCCATCAAGATCTAAGACAGAGAAAATAATCGTTTATGTAATATTCTTTATTCTCTTTAAGAAAAAAGACATTCAAAACGACAGACACATTTTTCTCTCGTGTTTATCTCGATACTTGGCGTGACTTTATACAGCTTATTTTTCATGCCAACGTGGACGTATCCAACAATAATCCATCACAACAATAAAATGATTCTACGTGACCGGATTTATAGTGAATTTCACCATGCGAGATACTCTGAAGAGAATGTTGATAGCGAATTTGTAGATATCAACATTTTTCACTCAACTGGGCAGCTGTTTGGATCTATTGACCAGTAATTATAGAAACGTAACGTCAAGACTTCTATACTCTATTGTGCGGTTATTTTGTGATTTTATTTCAAATCGATTATATCTTTAGGTCAAATTTGAATAAAATAATGCAGCTTTTTAAAAATCATTTTCTTGACAAGTTCTTCTTCTTTGTATATATATATATATATATATATATATACACTTTTTACGAATACCATAATTCTAACTGTAGAAGCAAAAATGTCATCAACCCTTTAGAACATAATTGATCCTAATTGCAATACATTGACAAGTCCGAGTGGCAATTCAATATTAGATTTAATGACTATGGACACAGAATCAAATAACCAAATCACCAATACCTACTCCCAGTAGAACTACACTTCTGCGCCTCCGGTCACGATTTCGACACAGACATTCACAATCATTTAAAAAATAGGAAAAAAATCCACTTCTCGACACGACACAAAAATTCTAGAACGACATGAAGATATGTGGAATAACAAACTTAAAACTCTTTTCCCCAAACAGACTAAACACAACAACTCCAACCACATCGATCTCTAACACCGAAATCCTCTCACTCATAATTACTCTATACTCACTATTCTTTTGACTATACTTCTACCCAGGCCCAAACACACCTTAATATTCATATATTCTCATTCTTCAAAACAACCCCATATCCACACCCGATTCCCCTTCATGTATATCCAACATTAGGAACTTCGCACAGTCACACAGACCCCTATCTATAGAAACCTATGTATGGTATTTCATTCGTACAAATTAAAGCCATCAGACTTTCCATTACATTTACAATGACCATTAAGGATAAAGAACATACAAATAAAGATATTCGATCATACATAACAAGGACACCCATACCTTACTATCTAGATTAACACTAAATATAGTCTCATTCCCAACATACCAAGCACCCAAATAGTTTAACACTAAACTACTATCCAGCTCCCCAGTATCCATGACAATCAATGCTTAGGAATGCCCATTCCATCTTAGCAGCACAACCAATAAAATACCCATAGCTGCTACTACTTCAAACAGGATATCCAACCATATCACCACAGACCACTCCACGAACAGAATACAATCCAGACTCACTCTTATGACCCAAAAAGAATCCTCTTTCTTGATTTCCATTTTTGCCTCCAACTCAAAACATCTAACGCTAAATTTGTTTTTTACGAAAACATTTCAACCACTGAAAGGTACGCACATGCTACTGGATATGGGAACCCTTCTCGAAACATGCATAGCATAATTCATTTATGAATCAATAAATGAAGTTTCCATATACTTTTACATCTGAGTCTTATAGTTCTTTCTCTTTAACACACACATATACCTGATACAGTGTAAAACCTAAAACCCACTAAAAGACTTATGGATTGCATCAACAGATATTTGGAAATAATAGCCCGAAATGACAAAGAAAATATATCAGTCTTTAAAGCTTTCAAGACATTACATACATATATATATATATATACACACACACAAACACACACACATATATATATATATATACAAACTATACTAACACACATATATATGCCATCGCTCAAACTGTAGGGTGGCAAGTATACACACACACACACACACATATATATATATATATATATGTGTGTGTGCGTGCTTCTCTTAATCCATAAAGTGATGTACCAATTACTAGAGCTTATTTTACCACCTGATACCGCCAGACTATATAATCGCTCATATTTTTTTGTATTAAATATTTATCCTCGAGGTTTCAAGTACACTTTTGTAGAGCAGACAAATCTCAGGCTATTAATTTCCTCATTATGTCACCTCATCCGCTAAATCTAGAGCATGCCTTGCGGCAACGGCCATCCCATAATTTCGTCATTTTATACTAACCCTCTTCTACTTATACACCAACAACTAACAAGTGGACGTACGCCTCGTTGTCTAAATGTCAGAAGGAAAAAAAAACGAATTTTTTTTCAACAAAATACGTTTTAGATTCATGAATGTCTTGCTGAAAAATGCAGAATTTTCTTGCCATCATTAACAGATTATTATTAAATTGTTTTACTATTTTTATGATCAGATTAGGGGGGAAAAGTTTTATGATGCTGGCTATTGTTACCTTTCCCGTTTCAAAATGGCCACAGTACCAGCTACAAGATTAGTGCTTTTTTTTTCCAACTTTGATGGTTTTATGGTTACTACTTTTGGGGTTGGGATTAGTATTTTTAGATTAGAATTAGAGTCATTACCGTCTGCTTTGACATTAAAGTCACCATTACCACTTGCTACCCTATAGCTTGAGCAGTGGCAATTTTGGAACGGGAAAGGTCACAATCGCCCTGTGGCCGAGTTAGACATTTTTTTCTTCAATTTTTCGAATCATCCCCAAATCCGAAAAATTAACAAAAAAGAAAAAAAAAAAAAAAAAAACGAAAAAAAATTCAAATCGCAACGCTGGTCTTACAAATTCAGATAAAAGCCATCACAGTTGGCAACACTCAGCTCGCAAATTCGAAAAATAAAAATGAATAAAAAACATCTGAATTGGCAAGTGAAAAAAAAAACACACACACAAAGAAAAAACAAAACTATCCATAAACGATCAATTTTGCTGACAGAACATGAGGAACACAAACAATCGGCGAACGGTTTTCAAATGAATTCCAATAATCAGTTATTTGATTCAAGTGAATTTTTAAAAAATCATTCCGAAGGATTCGAAGAAAGTGGGTTGTACGTCGTGAAGAAAGGAGAAACAGAGACTCCTCGTGTCTTTTCAACACAAAACAAACAGAATTTTGATGCCTTGCCAATATAATGGCCTCCATTCTGTCTCTACGGACAATTGAGTGTCCTTCCAGGGTGCCTGCCTGGACGAAGTGTATAGAGATCCTGTAATGCCCAGTCGTCCGAGTCTCCCTTTCGGCCTCGCTCATGAAGTCCGGAGGAAAGCAGGAGATGTTGGGAGGACGTCAAATTAGGCGTTACGCCGCCTTTAAGGGGCTCCACTCCCGGGTTGAGAATGAAAATTGTCCTTCTCCTAGACTGGTTGCTTCGCCTAGGCTAAAGAACCGAATCTGCCTTTTTAGCTATAGCCGAGAAGATATGGATTCATGCTTTTACCAAAGACATTAGTGCAAAGTGAACAGCCCTTACCGCTACGCCAGTCGTACCCTCACTGCCAAGATATATAGACAAATATCCATAATTTAATCGAATCACCGTAGCCCAACAAATGGTCCGATCAGTCAAGAACACAAAGAAACTCGGCTATGCTCCTATTTATGAGTGTGTTTGTGTGTCCGGTCACTTCTGTTCACATTTGGGAGCTACAACCATGAAAATCTGCACGAGTACACCACAAGGCACCATCGAAAACACTTTTTTGTCTTTTCAAAAAGGTAATTTTTGTGTCTATGGTCATTCGAGACCAACTACGCCTAAACCTCGTGTTGGTATTTTTTTAAAAGATTATTTTGAATAAAAGATCTATTTCTTTATTGGCTATATTTAACTGCTCTGTGAATCATACAACAAAACCAGCCTACAAACAGGGAAAATTAGACCCATTTACCGTCAATTGCTGCATACAAATCGATATTTTAAACTTGGAAAACAGGTCTTGAGAATTAGACGACGATCTGTAATCTGGGTGTACTGAAAGGTAAATAAAATATTCTATCATGACATTACGATGCTGGGCTATGTAAACCACCATCGAGTGATATTTTATGAACGGTAAGCTCAATTTCTATAACATTCAAGAACAACCTACCGAAAGAAAATATTTTACCACACAAGTGTACACATTTCTAAAATGCTCACGCCATAAATGCCAACAGCCTATTACCTCTGTTCGATGTCTCTTCAGTTGGTAATCTTTATGATATCTTTATTGAATTGGACGCGTCGAGTTATATTAACTGTAAACCTCATTTAGTCTAAGTCAGTGTTATTACTTCAGAAACAGTATTCGAGAACACTCGTTAGTCGTAATAGAAAACTTCATTTCAAACAGGGTGATGGATGACTGGAGCGCATTGCCTGAAGCAACAATTACCGCACCTTCTCTGGGTATTGGATTGCAGAGTAATGACGCATTAGTAGTTACCTATTAACAATGCTACTAGCTTTTAATTGGTATGACTATATGTCAGATGAAGGAAATTGTGCGTGATGTCATGTTCAATTATAGAAGATTTTCACCATCATAAAACTCTGCTAATAATTTTACATGCTTGGTAAGCGGTCCACTCAGATGGTGTAAAGGTTGATATATATATATATATATATATATATATATATATATATATATATATATCAGTGGTGTACAGTGAATGTTTGGCGATATTATTTGAAACTCTGGTAAAAAGGTTAATGTAGCAGATGCTAAATAAAATTCTCAACATTGCAACAACTACCAAGCGAGTTCCATACTTGGACGGGATAGTCCCAATGGAGGAGACAGACTAAAAATTCCTTGCTTAGTCAAGATAGAAAGTGAGACAGTCCCTGGTGAGAGCCAGGCCACACAAACCAAACCAAACATCACAAAAGAAAAAAGAAGGCTATTATAACCCTGCAAAATAATGCTAACATATACTCCCAGCAGACGAAGACAACTCAACGGTGCTGACGATTTAAAATATTCTAAAAAATTGGCAAGCTTAGCTGGAAATGGCATCTACTACAAACTAAAGAAAGATCCGACCTTGAAATTCGATAGGAAGCTATCAAAGACCCTGGACAAAAACAGGGATGACCTCACATTAAATGAATACAGACAGTTGAATCAACGATACAGTAAGCAAACACATATGTATGGTCTCCCTCAGAGTCACAAAAATTAAGGTTTATAGTCAGTTGTCGAGGCTGAGCATGAGCAGATTCCTGGTAGATATAATGAGCCTACTAATAAGTAAGTTTATTTCTTATTTAAAGAAATCTGTTAGCGACAATCCTATTCCCACCAGAAAGTAAGTTCGGACGTTGCGAACCTATTTAGGCCCCCTGAATGGTTCCGGATAGATAGGAATCTTCTAAATGTGATCAGGCATAAATCAGCAGAAAAAAAGGTATGGTTATGGGATCACCACTGTCTCCAGTGGTGCCAAATATACACATGGAATACTTCAAGGAAGTGACTTTAAGGATGACACTGTTGAAGCCAAACATATGCCTGAAGTCTTCATCAAGAAATTGTACAAGTATTGATGCACTATGTGAGCACAATAAGACCTTCAATAAGGTCTCATACAGCTAACGATGAAAACAGGAAACGGACAAAATAAATGGTATTCCTGATTACATTAATAACTTGCATAGGGCATGCGTTCAAGACACAGCGATGTCCGAATTTCGATTCCCAGCACCCATACAGAGTGAAGAAAGGGATCGTCCTGTTTGCAATATCGAGTCAAATTCATGTGGCAACCGAGTCACATCCCAACGAGGTGATTAGGAGTGACAACTACCATGCAAGATCAACGTTGGTTTCCAGTAGCAGAGGCACAAGGATCGATGACGATAGTCGAAAAACTGCCCCAGTCTACCTTACATCAGAGGCGTGTTCGGAAAGGATACAGAGGAGCCTCGGTTCATACATCAGGACAGTATTCAAAAGCAGTTCCACCTTTTGGAGATACCTGATCAGAGTTAAGCCTCCAAAAGGTGAGAACATGACCAAGAAGTGTATGTATAGCACTCCATACAGTTGTAACAGGGAATATAAAAGGCGAGACCAACTGTCCTTCAAAGGTTAGGCTGGAAGAACATTGAAGAGCCTTCATCTCTGAAGGCATGGCTGATTACACGTGGAAGAAATTAGGCAGTTACCAACACCAATGGAACGAAATCAGATTAATAAAGAGCAACACAGGAGATTAAGATTGAACAAATCAGTGAAAATGCTAGCTTTGATGACCTAGTATAGAATTGAGCACCTTATGGGAGCCTTTGATCAGAAAAGAACATGCATTAAGACTCCAAGATTACACCACCCCATTCCCCAGGGGATAAACACGTAGTTAATGTCAGTGTTGCAGTTCATCTGGTGGTCGTGAGTTCAATTCCTGTGGAACAAGCGTAAGCAGAGTTACAAGGACTGACACAATATATGGACAGCAGAATGAGAACAGTTCATCACAGTAGATTAAATAAAGGATTTGGTTCGAATATCAGAGATTGTTACCGAATACGATAGAAACCTGAAGAAGGCCGTACAGTACAAGGACCGAAAAGTTGTGATTATAACAACCAAAATGAAGACGGACAACAGAATAAATCACTCTAAAAACCTTTATCATCAATCTTTTAACGCCTGTCGTTGGACGTAGACCTTCCCCAGGATCCACTACATTTCTCTATCATGGGGGTCGCAGAGCCAGTATTTCCTGAATTTGTCTAGTTCATCTCTCCATTTTGTATTTTGTCGGCCTTGGTTTCGCATGTGGTCTCTGGGGATACATGTTGTGAGACGTGATGTCCATTGGTTGTCTTTCATTCTTGCAACATGGCCTGCACATTGCCATTTGAGTTTTTTTAATAGTTTCTATGATATCTCTGACTCCTGTTTTCTTCCTGATATATTGTGCTGGCTCGTGATCTCTCCATCTGAGGTTGAGCATGATTCTCTCATGCACGTGTTGCATACTTCTCAGTTTGCAGGTTTGTCTCTTGGTTGGGTCCCATGTTTTAGCTCCATAAGTGACTATCGAGAGGAAGCATTGGTTGTATACTCTTCTTTTTAGGATTATCGGGATCGTCTTGTTTTTGAAGGTTGAGCTTGCTTTGCCGTAGGGTTGCCATCCAAAGGTGATTCTCCGCTTGATTTCTTCTTTTGTTCGTCCGTCCGTATGTGACAGTCTACCGCAAATACACTCGATGTAATCGCATGAAATTTTCTGTGTGCACTCCTGGGCGCTCAAGACAGTTTTTAGAAAGTTAGTTTGAGAAATTCGAACCCCAAGTATGGTTTTGGAAGGCGTTCGATTTTCAATGCAAATTCATTCTTCTCTTGGTACGTGCTTCTTAGCTAAATCAGATTGCCTGCTGCCAATCTCAAGCCAAGTAGAGTCGGTATGATTATTAGAGAGGGATTGAGGGATATATTAAGATATCTCGCCAATAAAGGGACCAAGAGAAGAAGTAGCAATGTTCTTTCCACGATAGGACTTTTACAACACAGCTTTGACATGTCACACACACACACATATATATATATATAAAATATAATGCGTTATATTACTTTTAAATTATTTGAACTGATCTTTCGTTATCAACACGGCGAGTGTATTATTTGGCCTAGATAATGTAAATAGGATAAACAAAGAAAATGGGGCTGTTGCTGGCTTCGAACCTGCGACCAATAAGTAGCCGCTCCAACATAGCGTTGCTCTTACCATTGAGCTATGTATTCATTTATTTGGGCCTTTCCATTACCGGCAGGTGTTTAATAACGGGAGATCATTTCAAATAGAGTTACAAAGTAATATAACGCATTTATGATAATATATATGGTTATTTTTCCTTATACAAAAACAGATATATATCAAAAATAAGAAAAGAAGGCTACTTCCATTTAAGTTTAGCTATACAGTTACCTCCATTTATATTTAGATTGGCAATTTGGTACTTCTTTGGCTTGAAATATATTTTTTCGGTACAAGACTTGTTTCATTTAACTTTTGAGGGGCATTCGTATATTTTCTATATTCGTCTTTCCTTACATATCAGAGGTCGTAAAAAACACTCAAGTCTCAAATATCACTTGAAAGAGAAGATTAGATTAACCAGTATCTGATTCCATCAGTTTATCTATTTTATTTTTTTGGCAGCGATTGACTCCGCCCATTAAGGTGGGTGTTTAGTCTGGTAATGGTGATTCCTCAATTCGGAACTTGAGATAGAACTTTGAAATGATGGCCTATTGATTTACTAGTTTATATAAGCTTGAAAAACGAAAACAACAAAAAACAGCTTTTCCTTTATTTTCAAGATTTCTACAAAACACAAGATATACAACTTCAATCTTACCTTTCATCCGTGCTCGATTCTAATTAACTACAACTTTTTGCCTTGCCTAGGATATAAATGTAGCAACATACAGTTGCATGTAGCTAAATACTGGTTGTGGCATGTTTATCCCATACTCATCTAGAACGTAGCGGTATTGAGTACACACGGAAAATACTAGACCCATTTCCAGCTTGCCAGGTATGTCGACCTGGTACTCTCAATAGTTACCCTTCTAGATACTGACCAGGCTCGACGTTGGTCAATGATCTTGCAAGAATCGGCGTATCGAACGTGATTCGGCTGCAACCCTATAGCTTTGGGGAAAGGTTCCTCAATCCTATTTAACGTACAGAGGCATTGAGTACCATTTTAAAAGTCTTTGGTATGATTTAGTGATGGGTTAAACTATGGCCTACCGACCTGAACCACAGCGATCAGTCTATTTTAAAACCTTGCCTTTCGTTCATCCATCCAGCACATTGAATTATGGAGGAGCCATATTATCAAATAATTCTTCAATGGTTGTAAACCTCATGGTTAGCAATGCGATCCCATTTACAGTAGGTAGGGTAAGGAACGGCTAGCATACAGTAACAACCACAGCCTGGTAACCATTTCGGGGATGGGGAAAGTAACTCAAGACTAAGACCATAACCTAAAATCAGAAACATTCAAAGAGCGCATACCTCTAACAACGCCATTGTCAAAGGGGGTGAGGAGTAATTTTGCATGGATTCACCCAGAAATTTAATTAGTTCTTCTGTGACCTATTGTCTACATTTCCACAAAATTTCATTGTGGATATATCGTTTGGACAGATATGAAATGTTGGCGATATTATTTGGTTTGAGCATATACGTATGACGCAAGGGTAATTGTGCAGGGATCCGCCTGTACATTGGCGCCAGTATGAGAAGTCTGGAGCAACTACACTAAAAATCGCTGGCAAACTTCTGTAACCGCAGATGCAGCGAGCGTTAAAAGCCAGGTATCCTAATTAGCATTTATCCAGGTTCATTCGTACAGGTATATACGTAAAGGTACCAAGTTATGGCAACTACGTCAGTTGGCAGTAGACTGAACATAGGTGACATGACTTGATCGTCTGAGCCCCAAACACAGTACCTCGGCATGATCGTAAAGAAAATGCTATTCAAGAAAAACTCATTTATAAAAAAAAATAAAATAACCAATCAGTTTTAATGAATATTCTCGAAAAACAAGAAAAAAAAAAAAAAAGATGCGAAAAATATTACATTCAGAGCGTTACAAAATTTCTTGCGCAGATAGGACGATGTCCTGATCGCAAATGCAAAATTTGAAGGGAATAAGTGACATCTTCTGAACGTTTTACACATAATCAGAATATAACACTTATTACCCAGGAACAAAAAAGTTGCACGTTAAAATCTTTCCATCTGGAAACAGTAATAACACTTGGATATTTTTTGGCTTTTCAAAACGTGGAACCGTGAGTGATTTGTTTCTAGTGCTATAAAACTTGTCAAACCCATAATACATACGAGTACTAGAATATAGCGTAGTAACATACGGAATGGTTCAGTACTGAATCGGTCCTCTTCCAAACACGAGAGCGAATTAATTGAAAATCTTGGGAAAAACACAATACTCAGAAAATTGTGTATGTTTGGTTACTATTGGACATTTCAAATTGACTTCAAGTTGTTGGGTGGATTTATTGAGGTCGATAGATGTCGATTGTTGTTAACAGAGAAAGAGCAAGACAGAAGATTGATTACAAAAATGTTGATTTCAAACTCGTGTGGGCATGCAGTAATAAGATAATTTGCGTAGTCAGTAAGACCGTTATTTTCAGCAACCAACGAGTATAGAACTACAAAGATGGGGATTCCGAAGACAACCGCACATTCCAAGTGATGCCAGTAATTGATATATTATTTCATGCTTTCTTTGTGGAATTTTAGTTAGCGAGTAGACTGCATTAATTGACCGATAATTCGAGACTCGCCTATGATTTGCCGATAACTTCTCGTCAGTCCTTTTGTCGCTGGTAGAAAATCTTTGAACAAAAAAAAAAAAAAAACTATTCTTAAATTGGTTAACTAGTTTACCCGTGCCATAAAAAAACGACGGCATATATGGATATACACGTGAATAATAGAGATTTGCATTGCAGTCAGATTGGAGAATAGACTTCTATACATATTGCAATTAATAGACGTGATAATAGAGGTTTGCATTGCAGTCAGCTTGGAGAATAGCCTTCTATACACATTGCATTTTATAGACGTGGATAATAGAGATTTGCATTGCAGTCAGATTGGAGAATAGACTTCTATACATATTGCAATTAATAGACGTGAATAATAGAGGTTTGCATTGCAGTCAGATTGGAGAATAGCCTTCTATACACATAGCATTTTATAGACGTGGATAATAGAGATTTGCATTGCAGTCAGCTTGGAGAATAGCCTTCTATACACATTGCATTTCATATACGTGTATAATAGATATTTGCATTGCAGTGGGCTTAGAGAGTAGCGCTCTCTTGACCACAAACGAATTTTTTTTATCACTTCAATTTTTTCGTTCTTTGAATCATTATTATACGCCATTAGAACATGAGTGAAATTATATTTCACTACGTCTGTTGCGTTCCTTGGTGATACAGAAGACATATGCACATTGATAATTATCTGATATGAGGATGCATATTTTTTCCAGGCCATTTGATCTTACTTCCGTCTGTTATCACTACCACCCAACGATTTGTTTAATCGTTTTTTGCTGATCAATGGCTTGACTTCCACGCAGCCGAACTTCTCATAAGTTGATTTTAAACTATTCATTTTCCCCACCCATCAGTTTTCCTAGTTAAACATTTGCTTATAAAACAAAGAGGCGTAGAAATCGTTGATCCTATTTTTATTTTTACATTAAACCGCGACTGCACCACAGAATACTAATATGACCCAGATTTACAATTGCCCAAGTGAACATAACCATGCAACACAGACGTTAAGAAAGAGCCAGACGAAATTAGTGAAGGACAAACGTCAATAGATTAAGACAAAGTGGTATTTTCCAATCAAATGAGTCATTTATACACCTTCCTTCTGACGCGTAGCAACCACAGTTGTTCCGACCTTTCATCTAGTATACTAGTTTAATCGAAGACACGCAGTCAAATTTCCCGCTTCTTCACATCGTATATTTTTGTTTAGTTTGAACGCCGTTCAGTCGACTAAGGGGTTGGGCCCACATGAACGGGTTTTTAGTCGTTCCTGTTGCTTCACCTTCAAAACGTACGCAAAAAAAAGTGAGAGAAGACAAAAAAAAAAAAAGAAAGAAAAGAAAATGTCTTCTATGGTTACATCACTAGTTTGTATTCAACTGAATGCAGTGTTCTCAAACTAATGCGTCTATTATCTTAAGATGACCGGGGAGAAATGGGTCTTGTTCTCTAAAAGAGAATAAATGACCTTTAAGCTCTGACATCTTAATGGACGGAGCAGTGCCCCTCTCGTCTGACTGTTGGGGAGGTTGAATTTGCGATTTTAAGCCCCGTTTGTTCACTAGGTAATTTTATCGACGACTGGACTTTGGGCCGTTCCGGCAACGTCCTCGAATTATGGTCGTTTTTCCGAGATGATTCGGCGACGACTACGAAAATGCTGATTATAGTGAGAAAACAGACAAAGGCAATTAATCATCGTACCCAGCCTTTGGATACATCTACCCCCCCCCCCGAGTCATTTATCCATCATTACTAAAATTCTGATATTCAAAATCTTATGTATCTAATCAGTGCTTGACAAGTCTCTTTTGCTCTCTCCCCATTATTTCTGGGTTTTTGTTGGAAGTGGCATCCCCATGCCACGGACAACACCAACACACATCGCCTCCACTTTCCAACAAGGTCTTTTCACTCCCTCTCTTTCCTTGGGGCAGTTGCCAGTAAGGATAAAAACTAACTGGACCCCACCAAGTTTACATGATAGTAAGACGCATTCGTCAGAAATAAGTCATCACGGCTGATCATCATACGAACTCAAGGTCCTTGGTTGAATTGGTTCTATACACAAAATTTCCAAATTTTTTGACAGAATATCCCCGAATTAAAGCTTTAATCCTAAGTATTTTTAAATTCTGTCAATGAACATGAAGTTATTTTCATACACAATTCTGCTCACTACTTCAGGAGAGAAAAAAAAAGATGTTCAGGAAAACATCAATTTCAAAATCCCCAAAAAGGTAAGTTATTTTTTCATACTTCAGCATACTAAAGTTGAATGTTCACAGTATGTTTTATCAACACTGACCTGATTATGACAGATCCCACGGTTCATTTGGTGATGTCATCTTTCGCAGCATTTCATTGTTCCTCTTGCAGGTTTCATATTCAAATTTTATTTAGGAAAAAAAAAAAAAAAAAAAAAAAAAAAAAAAATTTTGATCACGATTCAACTTTCATGCATTCGCTGATTTATTCACCTGGGGTGGTGGAAACAAAAGAGGCAGAGGTTAGCTATGGGAATGTAAAACCATCAGAAGAAAGGAGTGACTACTGAATACAACTAGAAAAGAGGTAATGGTTAACAACTGGAGTGTAAAACCATCAGAAGAAAGGAGTGACAACTGAATACAACTTGGAAGTTGATTGTCGACAAACAAGCCCAACAATGGTGAAGGAAAGTGATGAAAACAGTCAAGTAGTTTGTGTAATTTCTTTTCTATTTTCAGAAGTACAAGACCTAATGATAAACGATGTTGTATAGAAATAGTTTGGGATTGATTCCAATACTGTTTGCATATCAGGTTAGATACTCTTGGAAGTCACAATTTGAAAGCCTTTGGAATGAAAAAGGGTAATCAACGAACAACATATGAGGAGAGCAAATTATAGATATTAACTCTAGGAAACTTTGATCTTGGAAAAAGCAAAAAAGAAGAAAAAAAGCCCCAAACAATCAAAATGTTTGTCTGATGTCAATTTAAATACATTGATAAAACTTTGCAAGCACCCAGGAATCTCATGCCTCCGCCAATACTGCTCACTAATCCGATGAAAATTCCTGGATCCGCCCCAAATTCAATTCCTTAACCCAATGTTCCACAAAATTCCGAAGATATATGGATAGAAATAAGTGAATATGAAAAAAAAAAATCCTGGATCACCCCCAGGATGTATTCACTTCTCCACCCATCCTTCCACAAAATTTCATACAAATCTGTTGGAGATATTGTGAGGCTAGACAAAAAGACAAACATGGAGTTGTAATAAATCAGAGTGAAGGATCATTTTAGTTCATCAATAAAATGGAATTCAGATAATGCTCAAGATTAATCATACGAATATCAGTCTTGGCAATTTTCTCAGGGTTGATGATGGTGTCTCCCAGCAACCACACGTGATAGCAATTTCAATTTCTTTCAAAAGATTCAACAGCTAACACAAAAACCCTAACCTTCAGCCTCAAACGAAACCATGAAGTTATGTGACAATGAAGATAGAACTCCCAATTGATATTCAATAAAACTTGGCCCAGTATGACTCAAGGCCACGAAAGTTGGGTACCGACGGAAGATTGAACCACTACTCCATGAAGAAGCACCAAACTGATCTATCAATTGTTTGCGAAACCATGTTCCTTGCTTCAATCATTATGCCTTTTTAATAAACTTGTCAATACCAATGAAGACTTCCGACAAATTATCAAGCGAATATAACAATTACGAAAGTCGAAGTAAAATAAACATTGATGTGAAATGAAAAATGAAAAAAAAAAAAAAAGGGAAAAGTGATAGAGTACCCAGCGGTGGCAGACGACAAGGCTTAACGAGTGAGCAAGCGAAGAGTCAGTTGAAAATAAAAAGCGCCTGACCTACATACGGGTTCAATAGCCATTCAGTTGCGTCAGATTGAAGAGACTTGCATACATTAGCTGGTATGAGCGACAAAGGAAGTCTTGGAGGTGCAGGTTTGCTATGAGATAAGACAAATTACAGCCAACCTCAACGAAACAAGACCAAAAGAAATTGGTAATATATTTCTGCCAGAGCAGCTTGTGTTTACTGTTTAGTTTCCAGAAAAAAATAATACAAGCCAATTTGGATTCTTTTGAAAAAAAAATAATGAATGCAATAGAAAATAGTTTACATCAAGTCATTTCATGACAGAAATGTGAGAAAATATGTAAAAGAAAAGAAAAGCTTTAGTAAGAATTCAGTCTTTAAAAAAAAAAAAAAAAAAGGAAAGAAAAAAAAAGAATGAAAACGTACGCCTATCAACAGAGAAGCTAGGTGGCGGGAAGAAAGATATGAAAGAAAACTTTGCTGACATGACATAAGTTGTGGGCAAAAAAATGACTTGAATTGGGAAAGAAAAAAAAAATATTAGTGGACACTTATTTTATTTGTTGATTTTATTTCACTGGAAGTCGTTTCCAAGTATAATTGGAGGAGGAGACTGGAGTTGCGAGAGAGAAAGAGAGAAAGGAAAGAAAGGAGCCGGATGGTTGAATGTCAGAGGCAGACGGACAGTCAGCCAGAACCAAACGACTTATCAACTCCAGAGACGCCGCCATCTTTCTCTTCTACCTGCTAATAATAATCAGACGTACAACCATGACCTCTTCTTGCTTCTTCCTATTTGATTCTGACCATACAATTACTCAACAGCTTTGATTTTTTTTTCAACTTTCCCCTCTCAAAAGTTATTGACACTAAGTGCTAACAAATTTGATATTCTTTTGTCTCCAGGTCAAAAACAGAACATAAACCTGCATACAAGCGAAACAGCAACAACAATAATTTAAAAAAGAAAAAAAAGGCCATTGCATTTGGAAAATAAGGTAAGATTTAACAAAAATGACAATGTGGTATGAAAATGAGAAAGATTTGACAAATTGGGAAGTGATATAAAAAAACTCCCAGACGAAACTATTTTGGTACAAATGATCTTTGGAATCCTAAGAGAAAATTCAGAAAAGAGTCTTATGACATATTTTGAAATAGACAAGCGAATTCAGAATTCTATAATTTCCTGTTAACAAAGAAACAGCCCTAACTGGAAAATTAAATGTCGAGGAAAAATAAGGTGTAGAGCAATTCAAACCAAGATCAAACCTAATGTAATCGGCTTTTAGGAAACTAAACTGGATGAATACAAATGAAGGAAAAGACTGCTGAAAAACAGGAAAAAAAAAAACTTACCTTATTGGGGTTTAAAAAAAAAAAACAAACAAAAAAAAATCAAGATCTTTTCTCTCTCCTGGAGGTAGTGGGCGGGTTAAGTTGGAAAAAAAATGAATTAAGTTTATTATCAAAATGGAAAGATTTAGGATTAAAGCAGTATTCCTGGGCAGTCGATATTCAATAGAAAAAAAAACAATTTTAAAAATTGTATTCAGAAATGTGAAGCAGAAAACCAGATTTGGCCAAGCGCCTTCAGTATTTATGATGATGATCAGCTATGATGACATGCAGCGACGAGATGAGAGAGAAAGTCTCTTTTCTCTCTCTAGTAGTTTTCTGCTTTTTGGACCTCATAGAGACATGGCACCGAGAGGTCGGAATGGAGACGTAGGCTGCTGTTGGATCTATCATCCAAGAAAGACGTAGAACCCTACGTTAGAGGATTTACTTATCTGATTTTAACAAATCAAACAGGAAGGTGGTTTATGTGTGTAACGAATCAGTGTTTTAGAGAAGACACATTATGTTGACCATAGAATCAACGATTTAAAAGAAAAAAGTTCTTCAGAATGTTAATTTTTGAAGAAACCTTAGTTTTTCTAACAAGATTTGAATATTGAATTACAAATAACCTACAAAACCCTTCCTGAAGAGTTTAAAAGATAAGCAGACTATCTGTAAAAAAGAGAAAATACAAAGCTTGTGAACTGTTTTCAAGCCACAAACGAAGCAAATAAGAATTCTGTAAAAAAAAAAAAAATTAACAGTGTAAGCATGCATTTAGGATGAAGAAAAAATATGCAACTGGCAATATATACTTAGAATTACAAAAATAAAATTAGGTAAAGAATTAGTCATAGTTGATTAAGAGTTAAGTATCAAAATAGAAATCTTAAATATTTCAAACTAGAAAAAAAAAAACGAACTAGTTTCAAATTTGAGTCTCTTCCTTCATTCTGTGATGATATTGTTTTTTTTCCTGATTGTTGTGTTAAATAAGCGAAGGTTGACATCCGTAAATTTACATCGGGAAACAAAGGAAAATTAAAATGAACATAAATTAATAAGCAAAAGAAGAAACAAAAATTCCATCCATTGTGGTTTTCAAGTACATTTTTCTCTCCTCTGTGTAGTTCGATGTGTTGTTGCATGAAGAATGAAGATATATCACCATACACGTATAGAGAAAAAACCCCAAACTATCTGGATAGAAAATGGGGAGGTTTTTGTTCTGATATATATAAAAAAAAGGGGGTTACCAGTTTTAAAAAGAAAAAAAAATTAACCATTTCCTCGATAGACGGATAAAAAGAGGGCTGGATCCTATTCTCTTTTTCTCGATGTAAACAAATATCAAACAAACAATACAAAACCCACCGGGGCCGTCTTCATTAATTCCCATTCACTAATTACACACAATAATATGATACAGCCGTATGTTGCGGAGTGAATTATGTCGTCTCCTCCTTGCTGGGTGCATTTCTTTCGTTAGTGTTCCCATGGTTAGGTGCATACATACATACATACTGTATAACTGTGTGTGTATTTCATACAATACATATATGTATACATGT
This sequence comes from Thysanoteuthis rhombus, assembly GCA_963457665.1. Classification (NCBI taxonomy): domain Eukaryota; kingdom Metazoa; phylum Mollusca; class Cephalopoda; order Oegopsida; family Thysanoteuthidae; genus Thysanoteuthis; species Thysanoteuthis major. The sequence continues at coordinate 22,277,848 of OY735238.1, read as the reverse complement.
TGGTGCGTGTGGTCGACAATATTAACGAAATCTAGGGCCACATCTTCTATACAGCTGGACCTAAGGCATAACGATCAAACATGAGAGAAATGTACTCTTCATTAACATAATGCCAGCTCGTATTGCTATTACCATATATGGTAAGCGGCGTCGTGACGTCATGTGAGCCAAAGACGAAGTAGGAGGTACGGTAGTAGTAGGCAAAGTGACTACACTGCGTGATCTAGTAGTTTTTGTTATGGAGAGAGATATACGCATTTTTAGAAATGGCCATCATAAATGAACTTCACAAATCAATTGTATTTTATAATATCCAACTATATTTTAAATAACCAGAAAGGAAAAAAAAGTTTGGTATTTTTAATATGTATTAAGACCGATTTTTTTTAACGTTTAAGTGAACGTTCTATGGCGGTGTAAGTGACTGCATATGAACTTCCTTCCCAAGTTCTTAGGCACAAGCGAAGAATTGACTTTGATATTAATATGAAATTACTTACTTGCCTGCAAATCACCACTTGGTTCCAGGGTGACTGCAGCATCTTTGAGGCGTTGGAGTTCCTGGCTATCCTCTTCGTCACTACTACTATTGTCGCTCATGGATATCATTATTTTCATATGTGGATCCCACTACGAGTCGCCATATTACTTAGTCATGGTGCAAGAAGCTACCGGTTGCCGAACACAACCCAGTTGTCGAACTAGGTCGTGAATTTCTCCTAGTAATCTTTTCTTGTTTTGATGATGTCCAGAGAAGTTTCTGCACTCATATTATTGCTTATTTACCGCTTATTTGCGTGAATACCGACGATTTTTTCCCTCTAGTTAGGATCTGAAATGTCGGTTATGGCTACAGTGGGACGCATTTAGAAGTAAAAATGATGTGTTACTGTTCGGAATGAGGCTAAAAGGAAGGGGGCGGGCGTCCGAAAAAATGAAGGTCTCTCTGTTGCGGAGACAACCACTCATTTAATTTCATTTCCTTACTCACATCACTTCAACCTTCTCACAGGTGTTTTTTTATGCAAAACTTGAAAGAAGAGGCAACTCGTGGAATTATTTAAATCGTCCACTATCGAAAATGCTAAAAAAATAAGCTTTATTATTCAACTGTTCGGCAACCGGCATCTGTATTCTAGAAACCTTTCTGTGACAGCTGAATCTTTTTAGCATATAAAGCTCTTTCTTTTTAATTAAAAACAAGTTACTTCGTGTTTTATATTATTTACTTATGGAATTTAACAAAGCGAGAAAAAGACTTGAAAATTTGATTGTTTTTCCCACAATAAATACTTTTTTCGAACCTATCAATAATAAAGAAAAAAATGAGCCTGTTCTTTTTTTTTCACCATTTATTCATCAAATTGATATCAGTTTTGCTTCAAATATAAATTACATATCTTTTCATGTTCTCCTTCCGAGTTGAAAGCGTGTTATATTTCTATTATTCATTCTATGGTCCTGGCTTTAGCTATATTGTGAAAAAAACCTTCACAGAGTCAATGCTCTCTTATAACCATCAAGATGTCACCAGACTAAAAAATATAATAGGACATTTTTCTGACAGCCATTTTTTGCAAAAAAAAAATGTTGGCTGGTTAGTTGTAATTTCATAATCTTGGATTCTGTCACATGTCAACGTTCTCTCTCAAAACACCCAAATGTTTTCAGTAAGGTGGTTCTGATTACAAAGTTTTACACCTTCGCATTGGTAAAAAGCTATGATTTATTCAAATCGACAGAAACATGATTTATGTTTTGGTCTTTCATGAATTCTCTTATTTCTTCTCATTCGTCTGTCGTTTTCATCATCGTGTGCGTACGAGGGTGTGAAACTTCACAATCTTGACCACCATCCCTTCGTTTTGCCCAGTAATGCTCTTCGTAGATTGTATTAGCCTAGGGGATTTTTTTAAAGTTTTTTTCTTCACCCTAGTGTTTAGGCGTCAGAAGTCGTTATTGTGACCCACTGTTGAGGTAAAGAGTGAATCACACTATATCATTCACTCTCTTTTTCCTACACCCACTCTCTTTGTTTTCATTCTTCTATTTCTTCTTCTTCTTCTACTTTTCCTTCCTCCCCTTCCTCCTATACGCATACCGCGCTTTTTCCCTCCTCTCATTTTAAAACAAACCCTCTAACTTATGTCGCTTGAACCTGTTTCAGTTCCGAACTAACAGGCAGCCTTTTTCATTCCATCCTTAATACCTACACGTTATATTAGGCTGAAAAGTGGACGAACAGCCATTTCTTTACTCGCTCATCCCTGAAGAAGAAAAAAGAAAAAAAAATCATTCATTGTTTATCTATGTCTACACAGATTCACCAAGAAGGAAGCGGATAACAATTTTCTCTCTCGAACAAGAAGAAATATTATCGCTCTTTGTATAAAAACATACAAAAGAATATACACTCTCTCCCTCTGTGTGTGTGTGTATATATATATATGCATACATACATGATATACAATAATACAAATACTTTACTCTGCCTGTGAAACAGGCGACTCCGATAGAAGGGGAGAGTTTGGCAAACGACGTCATTTTAGACTATTGAGTGTTTTGTCAAAGAAATGTAAAACTTGCATTTTTTTTGTTCTTGACTATTTATTTCTAGTTTACAATTCGGTATTTCTTTATTATTTTTTCTTGGACAAGGTGGAAATGAAATGGAAAACGAAAAGTCACGTTAGACCCCAGAAACATTGATTGAGTACTTCTATGTACTAAACCAAAAACTGTAAAATCGACTTAGAGAATTCTTCATGATATTGTTCTCTATTTAGCAAAAAGCGACCAATATATTATACATTGTCTGTCCGTGGTTCGTTAATTTTTTAATTACTTTCTGAATTTTCCTTATTTCCTCTTCGCTCTTCTTCGTGTTATTTCTTTCCTTTTTTTTTTTAAAGATAAAAAAGAAGTATTTTTTTTTTTTTGGTTCAACTTTCCTATTTTTTCTTTTTTTTTTTTTCTGGGTGAAAAGAATCGTTAGCTCCACGTCATGGCGTACAGCAACCTCAGCCGGGCCCAGTTGAGTTTTGAGTATCTGCACACGAATTCGTAAGTATTTCTACATCCGTTCGTCATCGTCACCCTCGGATGTTAAAGAAAAAGAGACGACTCTTGTGTGTGTGTGCGAGCGCCTGTATGAATTCATGTATGCACGAAACTATATTTTCTATGACTTGATATATATATATATGTATATATCACTACACTGAGTACTGAACTTGAAAAAAAAAATTAGTTGAAAGTTTTTAAACAAACGTATTCACTGCGTTGGCGAATAATTTCCTTGAAACTCGTAGTTCTGCTTTTTTTTCATGGTCGACAGACCCCCCCCCCCTATTTTTGTTCATTATTTGCGCCTCGTATGGAACCTACAATTATTGGGTCTTATCTTCATATATAAATCTTGGTGATGTTATGTAGCAAGTCTCTATTGCCATTGTAGGCCTATAGTATTACTGCTTGTAAAATTTTGAAAGTTGCCGTTGTTCAATATAGGTACTTTACTTATCTGTAGATTTGAAGACCTGTATTGGATTTGAAAATAGGTCGTGGCCCAATTTTTATGTATCAAAAGGTTAAATAACTGTTTCACGGAATAGAGTTTTCAATGCCAATAGTGTTCCATTTTAATATCCCAACCGTTTGGATTATCAATTATTGCATTCGTTGATTGGCTTTTTCTTTTTTTTTCTTTTTCGAGAAAAAAATGCTATACCTGAAACTTTGATCTCCCGACTGACATATTAAAAAGACTGGAGGATTGGACTAACGTACAAAATTGAGACTGGCTTGCTGCAAAAATGCAGAAAAATTGTCCAACGTTATTGAGTGACGATGTCTTATTGGAGTTCTTAGCCTTGGCGGCCATGATTGCTCTGTACTGATGACGTCATCCGTGGAATATGCAATTTTGTTCAACCTTTTTCCCTCCTCCGAAACTGATGATGATGGAGGAGGAGGAGGAGAAAGGAAACTAAGAACTAATATATATATATATATATATATATATATATATATATATATATTGATTATTCTAAGTGCGATTACGCAAAGCCGATCATTAACTCAATTTTCTCTGTCTAGCTCTTGCTGGCTGTCAAAACCAGGCTGGACTAGCAAGCAAGCTGCGTACTTCAAATCACGCCATATTGCAACTCCATGGAACACTCGCAGCACATTTATTCCGGCTCGTGATCTACACGTCCTATATTTCTTGAGTGGTGACTCCTAGACGTTATCTTTCTCACGAAATACTTCCTAAAAAGCTTTGTCCTAAATATCCGCTTCTACACAATCCAAAACATTTTTACTGTCTTCGATTGTTGGTCTTCAGAACATAGTTCGTAGAAATTGCATAATTAATCTTACCGAGAGCTGACGCCATCTTATGACGTAATCTCTCTTTTTATCTAGAAACGCTTTTTGGCTGTGAGGAGCCTGGCTCTTTTTTTCTAGATTCTTTTTTTTTCTTCTATTAATAACAAGCCAATAGAAACAAAAATAGGTTTCTCGGTGATTAATTTTCTCGTTAAAAATATCTACATGCATTTTAATAATATACGTCTGCTGTTCGTTTTTTTTTTTTTTTCAGCTATGTTCATCTTATTTCAATGGCAAAGACTGAACTATCTTCTCTTTTGGCTTGACTATCTGCTTTGAAAGAAGTTCAAGCCAGATATTCAGGTGTTTACATTTTGTCTGGAACGAAAGTTGTTTTTAGCCTTCAGAATTATTCTGAGATGGGGGGGACGTCGGTGACTCCTGAGACTGAAAGAAAAACAAAGAACGAACTTTCAAGTGTTCTGTCTCTAAATGAGGTCACGTTGTTCAGTAGCCATGGGACTTACGAGGAAGGAGGGAGACGTCGTAGTAATAGCTGGGAATATGTTTATTTCTCTGCACCTTCTTGAAAAGCCTAAGTTGTGAAAGTTTACCAACCTAACCAATGTATAAATAGTTAAATGTTTCTTGTTGGAGGTATTCTCTCATTTGCATTATAACAACTGTACATTTTGTACTTGAGTACTGACTTTGTATGGGTTATTACACAAAGTATTTTAATGGTGTCTGTTATCAAAACTATCCTATTACAAACAGGATTATCCAATATTTACTAACTAGCTGATTAAATTGGACATTTCCCTATATTTACCTGACTTGAGTCTTTCATTTTCTGAATATCCTTATATTGTGTATCATTGCTTGTAAAAGACTAGTTTGTGGCTAACATAGACTTTTGGCTATTTTTGCCTTTTCCGTTTCAAAATAGCTGCCACTCCAGCTGCATGATCAGTGTTTTTAAGCGTTAGGTTTGTTGTCATCTTCTTTGATATTGAATTCACTGTAGGTGTTTACTACTCTTCAGCTGGTGCGGCGGCCATTTTGAAACGGGGAAGGTCATAATTGCAAGTCTTCGCTCAAACTCCAAAACTGGAGTTGACCTCATTTTTCTATGGTTACAAGAACAATCCTCACTAAAATTAAAGGTGTAAACTGATGAGTTGAATTCACATTCCCCTAGAACTCTTTGCCTGAAGCTTTTTTTACTGATTAGGCTCAATTCACAAGTTTTAGATACACATTAGCTTATTCCATAAATACATTTATAAAAAAAAAATATCTTCATAATTTTTTTTATACTTATTATATACACTATACAAAAGTTGCAGTAATCACCTTCAGGAACAGGAGTAGAGTTTCACCACCCTGCTGCAGCCAGACATGTCAGATCGTGTATTCATATCAGCTTGTGTATCTAGAATCCAAAATATTGCAATGACCTAAATTTTTAATGGAACAATAACTATCTGATTATCGAACATGGCGTTGCCAACAGCTGATTTCCAGATAAAAATACTCTGTATGTTGGCAATCAAGCTTATTGAAATTGTATCCGATTGAGAATTAGAAATTGATCATTGGCTGCTTGGCCCATACAAGGAGTTCATGCACCCTATAACTTGATTTACTTGTTGGTAACTCTTGGATATGATGTAGCATTATCTTGAGGGATTAGGGATTACCTTCCTGGGTACATCACTAGTTTATTCATCTCTGGCATCAGCTCTTAGTTGGTTAACCAAAGGATTGGAATGTATAGCAACCTTGTGTTTTTTGGGGTTTTTTCTCTTCAACTTCAGTAGTTTGAAGTTCCACTACCCCAAAATATTCATTGAATAAATTGGTTAGTAAAGAAATAATTGTACTTGAAGGCCTGTACCAAGGGAAAGATGTTTGTAAGGGGGGGGGGACAAGGGGCAACCAAAGCTGATGCAGCGGGGTTGAGTGTGTGTGCTCTAAGCTTGTCAGTAGGGTCCAGAGGCAAAGAATGGCTAATAATCACATAAATGATTTCAAAATAGTTTATTCTTGCTTTCAGATTTTTGTTGTGTTTTCTTATTTTCCTATTTATTTCTGATCTGTAAAAAGTTTGGGGTTGGGAAGCAGCCCTGACTTCTTTGTCCCTTGATTAAGGATTGAATTGAAGTGGGGAAAAAATATCAGCTGAGTGCAATCTATATTTTCTCAGAACTGGACCATGACCTAAATTTCTAGAACCTTCCTTGTCTATGTTTTTGGATCTTATTTTAGTATTGACACAATGCTTTAATATGATTGAATCATTTAACTAATTCAGTCCTTGGGTTTCAAAACAAGCACACAATGAATTCAAGTTTTCTAATTTTCTGAGAACCTTGGCAAGATGTACATCATTCTGAAGGTTATAAGATACGAATTTCATTTATGGTAAAATCATACAAATGTAATGGTCATGTGACCTCAATATGTATTCAAAATGGCCGTACCTATGCACACCTATGTGTACTCCTGACTTGATTGCCTTAATTAGGAATACGTGATGATGCAGATAAATTTTATCTAATATTATTGAAGCCAAAGTTTCAAGAATTGTTCATTTACTCAGCGGCAAGATGTGGCTGGTAAGCATGAAATCAAAAAGAAATTGACAAAAAGCATGTGATTTAATTGATTATAAGCATGTTAACAGATCAAATTGTTCTTTTCAGTAATTTTTTAATCAATTTTGAATAGTTCAACACTCCATTGACATTTTGGTATCTCAAAGTTGATTTTTTTTTGCCGACTTCACTCAAGAAGTTATAATGCAAAAAAAAAAAAAAAATGAATATGCTTAGGTATCAAGAACCAAAACTGAATTATTAAATGAAGTCCTGTAATCAGCTGTCATATCTTTGTGAAAATAAAGGAGAATCCAGGTATTGTGGTTCTGCTTGAGTGGAATGGGTGACTCTTTGTGCATGTCCTATTGAAAAGTTTTGTTTTTATGAAAGATGTTACAAGTACTAAAAGGTGAAAAAAAATGATATTGTACAACCTCAATGACTGAACAATTTTTATAAATCAGTGCATTGTTTGGTTCACTTTGTGTCGTAATCTTATCAAATCAAAACATGATCATTGATGTTTGATATATAAACCAACCCTTCTCAACAGGAGCCTAATAGCACCCTTGGAGGCACTGACACATTTGAAGGGATTCATAGTGAAATAGTTATAAATGAATCTTTGTCTATCTTTGTGTGGTATCCCTGTATGACATGGGCCCTGAAAGCCATGAAGGGGGCCATGGTAAAAAATGTTTAGAATAGCTGATATAAGCAATGGTTTGTTGAACTAGTTTTGAAGACCATTGCTAATGTAGTGAGTTTAACTTTTACTGCGTGCCCAATGTTATTGTGGCCATATGCTGGACTAAGTGAAATTCAGTAAATGTGTGTGTGTATATATATATATATATATATATATATATATATATATATATATATATACATTGTTGCCTCTGTGTGCATGTGTATACATATTTGTTAGTTTACATGAAAAAGTATATATTTCAAAATTGTTGTCCAACTGTCATTGTTGGATTTGACTTTATTTTCCTAACTGAACAACAATAACATACTGTTCTGACTTCTGGTAAAGACTTTGAAGTAAAGTGTATAAAATTCAGATGATGGATAGAGAGAAGAGGAGAAAGGAGAGACAGATCCTATTCCTACATCAATCATTGAAGGGAAGAGAGAAAGCAAGTGATAAATAAAGAAAAAGAAGATGGGAAGCTATGGATGTTAGATTGAGTTATCTGGTTTCACTAACCAGATTTTTCTAATTAAAATTTATCACGTCTTCTTTCTTTATCATTACTATAATTCTTTTTTCTTTTTCTTTTTTCTCTGCCCTTACTATCCATAGTAGAAAATTGAAATTTCAGACACATATTCCCTTCAATGAGTAGGGAAAATATTTTTTTTTTGTTTTTTTAAAAAATTCAGCTTAATGGCTGAAATAGTTGCGTTCAACCCTGAAGTAGCCAGTCTTGATTGTACTTGGTTGCCAAATCTTGAGTATCTGCAGTAGAGCAATGATTTTCAAGATCGTGTCACCAGCCATTTGTTAATTCTTTGCCTGCTTTGTGCCACGCAATTGTTGTTTCAATACACTAGATGAGTAAACATCTATGATCAGTGATGTGTCTTGCATTTTATTTTGTAAAAGAACTCTATTTTAACATTTGGATTTTCGAGCAAATTTCTTGGTAATTACCTTGAAAATCATGCCTGCTTGGATAATACAATGCCTCATATACATCAGTGTTCCTAGGGTAGAGGTATGACTTTTTACCTCTGATGGACTTACATCTTGCCAAAGGGCTGTTCATAAAAACTTGGTATAAAGTTTTGGTTTCTACCAGATTTGAGACTTGCAAGGATCGCTAAGCTGATGCTTACAATAGAAACTGGGACTTACTCACTGGCTGTCATACTCCATTGGGGAAAGACATGCTTTATCTTGGTTAAATTTAAATTAGGTTTTTAAGATACTTTAGTCCTAACATCAAGTTATTGTTCCAGTGAAATCCTCATAAACTTTGCTCTAAATTTAAATTGGTTTATGAAATTCACTCTGGTAATTTTGATTTGTGTCATTGTTGTTTAGAGTAACTTTAGCTGTTTAGTCACTTGAGGATTTTGGGTGTGTGTGTGTGTGTGTATGCATGTTGCAAATGTTTTGTGATTGGATAATGTTTTGATGACCTCATTATTAGTAGCTTGCTTTTTATTTTCTTTCTTCCTTTTCCCTGTTGTCTTCCTCTTGCAGGAAGTGAACACTTGTGAATTGTTGATACTTGAAAGTCTCTGTTCTCATCACTTTTTAGAAAACTACCCACCATCACAGCCAATAATTGAACAACCATAGCATCAAAATTTGAAGTCATTTAAAAAACTAGAATAAGTATGGCCCAAGTAAATTCTATCTATGACATCAATGGTGTTGTCCAATGGAATACATCTGAAATAGAGTAAATGGGTGAAAAAACCTCTAGAAACATTCCACTTGAATACATCTAAATTAGATTAAAAATAACATCTACATTCTCCAGAAACTAGATGTTATTAAATTGAAATAAGGTTGCGAGAAGGTCAAAAAAGTCTTTCTTCCAAAAATCAAAAAGTAAATTTACAGGTGTGTCTGATATCAATTTCTGAGTCAGTAGATAAAACTTGACCAGGAGTTCTCAAGCTCACAAACATGTATATATAAAAAGGGATAGAACCCTTTGGTAAATATGATTGTTCAACTATGTGATTCTCCTTCTAATGGTCATTTAGGATTTTGAGCAAGTTTTACATAGCCTATACTTATTGTGATATGTCCATTTGTTCATCTGCTAAGACCCTATTTATTGAATTTTCCTTGTGGCATTGGCTATCCTCTCTAAAAAGATAACAATTCACAAGTGTTTACTTCCTTCAAAAACGAGACAACGGTGGAAAAAGAAGAAAATAAGAAGCCTGTAAGTAACCGATAATGAGGTCATCAAAACATTATCCAATCACAAAACATATACACATGCACCCCCCCAACAGTTAACATTACTCTAAACAACGACACAGATCAAAATCAACAGAATTTTACAGTTCTCGTCTTTACAATTATGAATAATAAATGGAAGCTCTATTTGACCTCATTTGATTATCAATAGTTAATAGATCTAGGAACAAATCAACCAGATCGGATGATATTCTCTACTGGGTTCTAACACTGTATATTTCACCAGTCATGAAGGTCTCTTAGGGAGTTTTCAAATAATGGAAAAGTGAGCTAATGTATTTCTGGGTCAGGACTATAGATGTGTATTCTTCTAAGCATGTCGGTCTCTTCAGGAGTATTTTGAAATAATGTGATTATGACTTTTAGCAAATGTTATTCTCATGATAAACATGGTCAAAGGGGGATGATTCTTTTAAAAAGAAGAGTGTTAGTGTGGATTATGAAATCCTTTCAAGCCCTTTTGCTCTGAATTGAATGCTTGGATCCATTTTGGTTCACTGATAAGCCTCATGGTCTTAATGTTGGGACAAACATATTTTATATTCTGAACTTTAATCTTTGACATGCTGTGGTTCTTCTGAGCAAAAGGTTTTCCGGTTGCTTTTGTATTTGACCTAACATAGCTAAGATGTTCCACAAAGCAGTCTTTGAACCGGCAAGAAGTTTGAACTATTTATTGGACATTGCATTTTTCACATGTTTTTCAGGTCGGGTTTTTGGCCAATCAATATAATGTGTTAGCCTGAGTTGTGTTCAGTATTACATTTTTTGAAAAACAGTAATAACCAAGAAGTGAAAACCTTTAGTCGCTCATGTATTGTAGAAATTTGATCTGTCTGATTGAGTCTTGTGTGAAATTCAGGTGTACATTATTTTCCTAACTTCTATTTCAAAGAGCTCTAATGTTACAAAGCCAATTGAAATGCCTAATCTAATGGAACTGTTTTCACCAAGTTTGGTTATCACTTGTTCTACTTTTTCTGAACTCTTCTATTTGGAAAACACTAATCTATCTATTTATTAAAATTATTGATTGATTTATTCACTTTATAAAAGAACAGGCCTGGTTCGTTGCTCAATAGAAACTGTCACGTGACAAATTTCTCTTGGCAACATGCTATGCATGGGGTAATAAATGAAAAAATTTGGAAAAAGGGTAATCAGTGTATGAATTACTTCTCTTGCCTTTTGTTGGGCTGTGATCATTTAAAAAGTTCAAATTTAAAAAAAAAAATCAGTGAATGTTCTCAGACAAACTAATGGACCAATTTAGCATAAACTTACATTTTCAGCCCTTTAGCACCTTTGGTGCAGACTGAATGTGTGACTCATACATAGATAACCAGCCACACTCACTTGAAAACTGAAGAAACCTATGTTGACAGTTTCGGTTGATGGTTTCAAATAACTTGATCTGAAACCATTTGAAATTCAATCTAAATATTGAAGGTCAGTAGTATTGTAGAATAGGTGTTATTGATCTCTTAGTGATTTGAGGAAAGATTGAACTTTGATGTTTTTGACTTAGCATCTGAATTGATTGAAGAGATAATTGTAGAACCCATGAGCCTAAATGCATTCAAAAACTGCCTGGATAAACTGGGAGCAAAAAGGAATTATTTACAACCCTGATGTTATAACATCTGCTCGCCGAACAAGATACAGAACAATTGACATATATTAGAACATGGCAAAAGAGATCTTCTCTCTGAATACTATTATTGTCATTACTTATTTGGCCTATGAATTTTTTGATTATCATTTTAGGTCAATTAGTTACAATCACCTGGTAGTTTATCAGCTTGATTGGGTAATCACTTTCATGTGTTGGACAATTGAAACTAGTTCATGCAACAGTTCAATAGATAGAATATTGAACTGATGATTCTGGTTTGCACAGTTGTATATTCTCATCACAGTGAGTTAAGCTAGATAATTAGGAACTAGCTTAGTGGTTATACATTAGATTGGAGCTTAGGTCTATAGTTCAATCTTTTATGGCAGTTGTTACGAGTTATTATAGAACAAGACTGGCTGCTTCAGGGTCAAACTCCACTCCAACTTCTATTTCGACTGAAGATGATTACTATAACTTTTGCTTAGTATCTATAATATAAATAAAACATGAAAATGTGTATTTTTTTGTGTAAACATATTCATTAGATTGAAATAAGGCAGTGTGTATTTATATAATAATTTTTTTGTCAAGATCTAGAACTTAACAATCCAGCCCAATCGGTAAGACAGCCTCCTGGCAATCAGTTGGTCTTGAGTTCAAATCACAGTAGGAAAACATGGATTTTACGTATCTGTTTACATCCCTCATTTCGGAAAGGATTGTTCTCGTTATGGTAGGAAAACAAAGTCAATTCCAGACTACAGTAGTTTGACAATAGCTTCATAGATTGGACCAAAGATCATGAAATCTCTGTTTTGGTCTCATTGTAGGGAATATGAGCTATTGATCCCAATTTTTCCAATATTAGGTTTTGACCAAAAAGGTTACTAGGGAATAAATGTATGTTGCATTAACACTAGAAGAGTCAAAGGTATCAGAATTGATACTTTTATATTTTTGGTGTCATTTTTTTAAGAGTTATGTGTTCATTATATTGAAAAGGTCATCAGTCATTGTAAAAGTATAAGTCAATGGAAAAATGCAACACAGCTGGTGTATATTTCTCTACAAAATGCTTATATATGTAATATGGGCAGTATAGACAAAAATTCATATCCTTGTATTATCAGGCTCAATACTGATATATAGTAGTGAAAGCCATGTGAAATTTCTCAAAAACTCATCTTGAAATAAACTGAAATCAAAATTGCAAACAAAAATATAGGCATATCACTGAAAAGGCTGCTTTTCCAACTACAGCACAAATGCTGAACAAGCCTGACCGTTTCATGGTCAAACTCCACTGTAAATGCAACTATTTCAGCCCCTAGGCTGGATTTGAAGAAAAAATGTTTTTCCTACTTATTGAGCGGAGTGTGTGTGTGCGTGTATTAAGTTTCAAGTTTCTACAATGGATGGTTAGGTCTGAGAAGAGTAGAGAAGGAAGAAAAAAGTAAAGATAAAAGAATGAAAGAGTCAAATGCAAGATGTTGTCACAGAATCACTCTTTCTTTTGCCCCTCTCTCTCATCCATGCCTGACTAATTGTGATAATAAAGTCAATTCTCTAGGAGTTCGACAATACTCTGACTATATAAAAAAAATAAAAATAGGAATAGAACAAAAAAATAATCTTTCTTGTCAGGTAGACAGTTGAAGGGACTGTGAAAGAGAGAAGATGGGTTTTGATGTGCACGGGTGGGATTGCATGGAGAATTTGAAATGAGGGCAGGCAAGCCAAATGAAAAAAGGAGTTAGATCTAGCTCCAAAACTGCTAAATTGTGGCTATTTTCATGTAAATGGTATGCCTCTATCTTATATCGTGTTTGAAAGATTTACCGGTATAGTGTGAAATTGATATACCGCCCAGCCTTACACCCATCTGTTTCATTCTCACATCTTCAGGAGTGGTACTTGAATGTTTTTGTAGATTAGTGGATATGTGTAGGAGGGAATCTGTGAATGTTTGTGTACTATGCGGTTATGCATGAAGAACGAATGATGCTTGGCTCATATATGTGTTAGTGTGCCATAATAATACTCCTGAGTGAAGATCAACAGCTATAATCATATTAATCCATGTGAGCGTGTCTTTACATGTGTACAAATGTTAAGAAGCATTTTTTTTATGCATATATTTTATAATTGAAAAATTGTACACAAGACTAATTTTGTCACTTTCCATGGAAGACTATGTACTATATTTAGTATTATATAATCCGGATAAGTGTCACTGTTGCAAATATAATTTTATATCTTGTTACTCAAGTTCCATAGAGAGTCATTGGACCTAGACCTTCTTCAAGATTTGCCAGATCTCTCTATCATGGGCATCGCGGAGCCAGTACTTCCTAAATTTATATTGCTCATCACGCCATCTCACTTTCTGTCGGCCACGACCTCATACCTGATCTTTAGGATCCATGTTGTGAGTCATGATGTCCAGCTGTTATCTGTCATTCTTGCAATGTGTCTAACCCATTGCCATTTGAGTTTTTTAACAGTTTCTATGATGTCCTAGACTCCTGTTTTTTCTCTTATATACTATGCTGTCTTATGATCTCTCCATTTGAGGCCCAACATGATTCTCATATGTACATGTTGCATAGTTCTCAATTTGAGGGTCAATCTTCTGGTTAGATTCCATGTTGCAGCTCCGTAGGTGACTATCGGTAGGATACATTGGTTGTATACCCTCCTGTTTAGGACTAGTGGGATTTTCTTGTTCCTAAAAGTTGAGCTTGCTCTACTGATAGCTTGCCATACCCGAGTGATTCTTTGCTTGATTTCTTCTTCTTTCGATGACTTTGTTGAGATTTGCTGTCCTAAGTATATGGACCAGTCTACAATATCTAAAGGAGTAGCATACTCTCTGTTTGACCACACTTTAATCCCTCAGGTTTTGTCAGTAACAACCTAATGCATTTCTATTGTTATTGCTCTTGTAAAGGAAACAATAATCACTTTTGGCCTTGGGAAAGAAAATTCTGGAAGGCAGATTATATTGGGAGTCCATGTTTTCACTGATTGTATTCAATGGTAAACAAATCAATGGACCAATTGTTTCAAGCTTGAACAGGTCTGGACTTGAAGACTTGAAGAGGTCGGAAGAGACAGATGGTCTATGAATGTGGGTCACTTGTGTGCAAACTGGTTGTTTTGCTATTGTTGAAATTGATAGTTGTATAGGGTGACCTTGATGGTCAAGTGTACCACTCTTTTCCGTTTTACTGTTTCTTTTTCTCTCTCTTACATTTTGTTGTTGATCTTTTGCCATTTCTCTCTCTCTCTCTCTAGTTTTTTTTTCTCTTTTCTACTCTTACTTTTCCTTAATCAATCTTTCTCACTTATCCTTTTCTATCTCTTTTTTCTCTCTCCTTTAATCATTGTTTCTCTCTCTCTCTCTCTCATCCTCATTTTTTTCTCTATATTCTTATATATCTTTATTTCTCAGTTTTCCTTCTTTCATATTATTGTTTTCTTCTCCCTTCTCAACATTTTATTTTTGTTTTCATTCTCTTTCTCTTATTCCTTCTTCCTTCATGTCTCCTTGCCTTCTACCTCTTTTCCCCTTTATTCCATCAGTTCATACGTAGATATATCGGTAAAATCGAACCAATCTCTACATTTCAGTATAACTTATTCCTCTATCCTTGGAACAAGTTTGTATGTCTCACTTGTGAAGATACTTTCATTTCACAGCACCTTTTGACCTCTTCCTACTGCTACTTAAGCTGAAATTTTACTCTTAAATTCTTGCTGGAGAATTCAAATGTTAAATCAATAATAATAATAATATAAACATATATAGAAAGTGCTCTTTCTCGGGAACCTCAATATTCATGTTCCTACTGGATGAAAGCGCTTGAAAACCTGCATTATCATTGTAGTAAAAATATATAAGGTCCATTCAAGAAGAGTTAAAGAAAGTGCAACTTGTCAATGATGTTATTTATGTAATGCAGAGCAGAAGCTTCAGTTATGGAATGTATTTATTTACTGAGTTCACATAATTATGAAAGTCATGAAACAAGCAAGTTTTTATTATCAATTTGAAACTTGCTTATGTTTGTGTGTTTCTAATATCATACGGTAATTGATTCCAAAGTCTGGGTGCTACATAGCTGAAACTCTCGAGTCCATGAGTCGTATTCATATAAACAAGTTCCAAAGTCAAATCATCTAAATATTTTGATGTTGATAAGAGCACCAAGTTTATAGGGAACACATATGTAGACATTAGAATATTGTAATTAAAATTTTGAACACTGTTCTCTCTTCTATCTTGAGTGGATAAGACTAATAATGCTGGTCCTAATTAGCTCAGATTCTTTACATTTGAAAACTAATTGAGCTGTAGCATTTTTAATTTCTTGTAGTTTGTTAATTAGTGATTCATCCAAACCAAAGAAGAGCAAATTACAAGAGTCTAATCTATTGGTAATTATACAGTGAACCAGCTGTTCGGTTTCATTGTTCGAAAGTAAGTTTCTTATACTACAGACATCGATTAATTTATAACGGTGGGAGTAAACAGTATTACCATGCAATTCTAAGTCTGGGGATTCAGATTTCCAGACAGGACCCTATATTTTTTGCCCAGTCAGAAAAACGCATGCACTTGCTATTATTAAGAATTTCACCATTGATGGTTTGAACATTTAATGGATTGATCTTGAGAAAGGCAGCATTCATCCATTCAGGGATCTGATCCATAAGGGAAGGTACCTTTTTAAAAAAAAAAATTTTCTTTCAATAATGTTAATGTTGAAAACTAAGCATCTTGAATTGCATATCCGCAAATGGAGAAAACTTTGTTCTGCAATCTAATATAATATTAAATAGAACAGAACTGAGCCCTGGGGAACCCCAAATAAAACATTCATATAATCAGGAAGAGAATTGGTAAATTGAACAATTTCTGAAGGTAAAAGTGAAGCATCTCTATCAAGAGACACTCCCAATGGAGTGAGGCGACTGATGACACAATCCCAGTTTTTGTTGCATGTGTCAGCTGAGTGATTCTTGCAAGTCTCAACTCTGTTTCAGACCAGGACTTTATTCCTACAAGTTTTTATGACCAGCCTCTTTGCCAGATACAAGTCTAATGAAGGAATACCTCCACCCTAATCAAATAGCTTAGAGTGTACTCAATTAGCTACTGAGTGCATAGGGACATTTTTCCCATTTTGTCCCGATGAGTTTTCCACATTCTGCGCTTATACTGGGAATTGAACCTTGGACATGCTAATCATGACAGTCTGAGCATGGATTGGCCTTACCAATGCAATACTTGGGATAGAACCTTTAATCTTCTGGCTGTTGGTTTGCTGCTGTAACCAATGAGCTGAGTCTACGAAGACAAGCAAACTATTCAGATTTTTTTTTTCAATCAGTTTCTGATTGGATGATTGTTTTTAGACGATTATTTCAGATGGATAAACTATGCTCTGGACAGTATTCACTCTCTACATAAAAAATCAATTGACTATTGTTGTGTTGGATTGTGTCTGATGTATATTGACCAGTAGGATTTATTGTAGCCCATGTTCTGTGTTATCTTGACTAGCTGTTAAATCAATCTAGTCCTGTTAGAATGACATTAAAGGCTGGGGAGTTGGATCATCTGTTAGTGAATTAAACAGCTATATTGTTAGAACATTGATTCATTAAACTTGGCTACTTTCTGATCAAATCTCGTTTTGTCTGAAGTTTCTGTTATTATTTTTTCAGAAAATTATTAATGACTTGAGCTAGTGGTTCCCAAACTTTCTCAAATCATGGCCCCTTCAGTCTTGACTTGACTGAAAATTCTGAAGTTACTTAATGGTTTGATCACACCACTATTTAGCAGATTGCACTTTCAATTGTTATTTATAAGCAAATACCACCTTCCAAGAACGATTGGCACAGTTCTTGAACAATCAAGAACATATATCTCAGCTATCAACTGATAGTGTTGAAACTGAAGTACAACTCTAAATAGACAGTGATTCATGACGTTTAAGTTAGATGTGGCTTTCAATGTGACTGTATCTGCACCTTAAATTCATACTAAGAAAATGGAATGTCAGTTTCAAGGGAAATAACTTCTGATTAAAATTATCTCCTGGCCACTTGATTTAAAATTTTTCAAAAATTCAGTTCGTTGAAGTGTTCTGCAATCAGTTACAAGCGGTTTATCAATTTAAAAGTTGAATCATTCAACTTGGATCAGTGATTCCTAAAGTGTGCACTCCGGCTCATGAGATGTTTGAAAATTGGAATAAATCCAGGCAATGGTGATTCAATGCTTTATGCACAGTCACAATGATAGGAAGCGACATCTAACTGATACATCACAAATGACTCTTGTAGTGTTGAACTTCCCTGTTTCAACTCTAGATGGCCCTAGTTTTACTTCTGAATAGGAAAAAGATTAAAAAAGTTTCTAATAATTGATCCTCTGTAACTTTTTGATATGATAGATTAATGTCTACACTAAATTGTCATTTGATATCCTTCTGATGTCTTCACACACAACCCAGCCTAGCCCTGATCTAGAATCTACTCTATCATAAATCCTGCCCACTACAAGACATAGACCCTGTATAAACACACCATTTCATGTATTTTCCATTATATTTTCTTGAAAAAGCTAGCATGCACTGGCAAAAGATCGAAATAAACTAAAGAAATTTTATTTGTACAAGGTCTTCTGAAATTGCCATTTCACTTTGATATCATTGGATAAATCAATCCTCATCAATATACACTGCAATGTTTTTTTTACTTTTGTTCCTAGGTAATAAGTGTCATTTTCCAAATGCTTATGTGTAAAAAGTATAGAAAACTCATCATCACAGTCAATAATTGAACAACCATAGTGAAAAATTTCAAGTCATATAAAAAAGGTTCCAATGAAGAATAAATATGGTCAGAATAAATCCCATTTATGACATCAATGGCGATTACCACCGGAAAACATCGAAAATGTAGTAAAAATAAACCTGTTGAAATAAGGCCCCCAAAACATCAAGAGAGCTTTTTTTTTCTAAAAATAATCTTTAATTGGAATGCTGATGCCAAATTCCTTGTCTGTGGAACAGAATGGCCAGGAGCACTGAAACACACAAACATATTAAAAGGATTAGAGCCCTTTGCCACTTTTGATGGCTACTGTTGTTCCATATCAATTATTCTCTTCCATCATAGCTCTTCTGACCAAGACAATGATGATTTGAAATTTACTTAATTCCGATTTAACAATGACGGGTGAATTTGCACATTTTAATCACATAAAGTGAGAAAAACATTTGCATATGAATGTCATTGTTTGATGGGAATAAGAGCCATTTTCTATATTATTTAAGCTATCTGAAAATATCATTTACTACCAAGGGATAAAAATTGGCATTGCGCTGTGTAATCTGATCTGTGTCCTATTGACGCGATATCTTTGACTGTCATGTTCTGTTCTACCATAAAAATAAAAATAAAAAGAAGTGAAAGTAACACAGCTGGTGTTTCTATAGCAACACGGCACAAACTAGAACTGGGTGAGTTAAAGCCACATGACAATATGATAACCTACAAACAGGAAAATGAGTAGACAGTCATCAGTTACACTAGATTCCCAGCTTAAATATGTTGTTAACTTACTTGGAATTTAGGGTTTTGGTAGGTAAAGAACCTGTAAACAAAGTTAAAGCAAAAACGGAGATGGTCAAGTGCGGACTATTGGTCCACGTGATATCAAATGACCCAGGAGTTGAATCATTTCATTCAAATGTCAAGTTAGTGAAGCTTGTTAGCACGCATTCCCCCAAAAGGAAAACGTGGTGTAGTTATATTAAAACCTGTGACACCAGTGTGAAATCAATAAAGCTTGACATTTAGAGTTGAACAGAGAAACTTTTGAACTGATCATCAGTAAATAAGAATTTTTATTGCATTATTTGAAACTGTCAACATAGGTTTCGAATCAGTCTGGCTGGCTGGCTGGCTATGTATGTTTGCATCATGTGTACAGGCCATACCAATAGAGCTAGAGGGCTGAAAATTTAAATATTTACTTTTCATGTCTAGAAAAAACTTTTTTTGTTTTTTGTTCCCCTCCGGGGTTTTTTTGTGGGGTGTTGACTTGCAATGTAAGTTTATGCTAAATTAATCCTCTAGTTTTTGCCCAGCAGCATTCACTCTTGTTTTTTGAATGTTCAGAATTTCTTGGTGATCACTGTTGGAGGGAAAAGTAACTCATTTGTTCATCACCCATTTTTTTTTTCAGTATTTTAATTCATCACCCCAAATGGCTGAAAGGCATTGGTTAAGTGATGGTTTCTATTGAGTGACTAACCAGACCTCTTGTTACTTTAGTTAGTTTTGTCTTATTACATTTTTTTTATGTGAATACTCAGTGGGTTTTTGATAAACAAGGAATTAGTATACCAAGGGAAATTATGAGTTGCCACCACCCACTTTAGCTGCTTTTTACATTGTAAATTAAGCAGTGGTGATTGTAGATTCAAGTTACCTTGATGAAAACACTACCAGTATGGTTTGAATCATGAATTCATGATTTAATAGAAACAAAAAATATGGAAACAGGGAGACCAATTTGTCATAAATGTTCATCGTAAATAAAAACCTATCTAGGGAGGGGTGAAAAAAAAACCAAAAAACATTTTCCCTACTCTGCGTGTGCATGTTTTTGTTTTCACGTTTCTATTCTGAATGGTCAGGGCTAGGTGAAGTCTGGATAGATATACATCTGAATGTCCTAAACCCTGCAACAGTGATCTAACTGGTCAGTTGTGGGTAGTGGTGATTAAAAAGTAACAAAAAGAAATGAATGCCTTATTGATCCAGGAAATTATTTTTGGAATGATTTTGTTTGAAATCTGTTGAAAAAGTGACTTTTTTTCTTATAAAAGGACAGGTTTTTTATAAATACCAAAAAAATCAATTTTTGTCTTCACTGACAGTGTCCTATTGTCAAAACTGTCAATATAGGTTTCTTTAGTTTTCAATTTGGTCTGGCTGGCTATGTATCAATCATGCGCATATTCAGCACCATGAAGCTAAAGGGCTGAAAATTTAAACACTCACACCTTGTTTCTAGAAAAATTGAAAAATAAATTTTCCCCAAAAAGGTTTTTGTTGGGTGTTCAGTTCTCAATGTAAATTATTGCTAAACTGGTTCCTTATTTTTAGAAAACTCAGATTTTTTTAGTGATCACTGTTCCTATCTTGAAGCTGCAACTGTATTTTGAATAGTTGGACAAAAAAAAAAAAAAAAAATACGTCGATTCTTTCAGACAAGTTTCTTCGTCTTTGTTGCCATTATCTCACCATTTTGACCACTCTTCTCTCTGGCTTTCTTCAAGGAAGATGAAGACTTTATTGATTATTCATTAATTTTCAAGTTGAATTTGGCTAACCTCTCATTGATAAATCTTATAGTTTTTCAGAAGCTGTGACTGTATTTTACACTAGTTAACTAGCTAAAAAAAAAAGGTTTTTTATATGTTGATTCTTTTGGACAAGTTTTTTTTTGTTGTTTCTGTTGTCTTAATCATACCATTTTGACGACTGTACTCTCTGGCCTTCTTCAAGGAAAATAAAGACTTTATTGAATGCTTAAGAGGTTTAGATTACTTCTAAAATTATGGAAAGCCTTATTACTGTACATTTTTCAAGTTCCTGATTATAATGAATACAGTGTCAGTCAGTTCTTGATGACTTCTATGAAATTTCATTCAAACTCAAACTGATTCACACTGATGATTTTAGAAACCATCAACCAGAACTGTCGACATAGATTTCTTCAGTTTATAAGTGATTCTGTCTGGCTAGGTATTGTATGTATGTATAGGCTGCACCAATGGAGTTAGAGCTGAGAATTTGGGGATTTACTCACTATCTTTTTAAAAAATTCTTTTGTAACCCCCCCCCGTTTTTAGTTGGGGAGGTACAATTTTACAATGTAATTTCATCTTAAATAGGTCCGTTAGTCTTTGTCTAACAACATTCACGCTTGTTCTTTGAAAATTCAGACTCTTAGATGATTCAACAAAAGGCGAGAGAGAGAGAGAGAGAGAAGTAACTTATTCGTTGGTTGCCCCCTTTTCCAATTTTTTAATTGATCACTCCCAACACGGCATGCAGCCAAAAGACATTGGTCATGCAACAACCTCCATGAAGTGACTTACCAGACCTGTTTAACTTAGTATTTGTGATTTTAGAAAGGGACAAATGTACAGATTATTTGATAATGTTGGTATATTTGGTTGGTGGTTGAATTTGATTGAGCTTTTAGCATTATGACTAGAGATTTATGTAACATTCAAATAGGTCACATCTATCAAAATAGTAGAAATCCACAAAATTCATTCTTATCCAGCCAGTAATTTACCCCTTGAATAAGTATTGAGAAGGGCTGACTTAGGATTCAGTTATTTTTGCTCATTTGTAATCTTGCCTTGAGATTACATCAGGATTTTAGACAAATTTTCATTTTTTACAAAGCTAATAAGGGGTCATATTTTATTCGGAGTATCTATAGGCATATGGTCAATTTGGTTCACCTCCCCAGTATTTCTGTAGTCTTTGCTTAAATGGAGCTAGGGTTTCAGCTAACACTGTCGACCCCGATAATCTGTTCTATGAAATTACCATGTATTTCTTTGTCTCTCTGAACTTTCAATTTATAGTTCTGCCCACGACTTTGCTTGATAACACTTATCTTGTGATATAAGGTATGAGAAACATGTTCATAGTTTGAAAAGGTCACTCATTTGTTTTCATGTGGAAATCTATTTAAAGTAATCACAAAAGAATAATAGCGTTTATCTGAAACATGCACACATTGTATTGTGATCATTATATGATTTAGAACCTAAACATCCATTTCAATGAAGATACATTAGTATGAAACCTATACTGTATCTGCTGGTACATATGATGGAAATTTAATTGAAAAAAAACAAAACTACATAAATATTACATTTTGGCCAATGCGCTGGTATTATGACTAGAGGGCTGTCTACTAAAACTTAGAGCTTAGATGAGTTGCAGTGAGTGATAGTTCTGATTGTCTAATAGCCTGGTCTGTGCCGTATCTAAAATTGTCATTTTGCATGTACAAAACTTGAAGGATCACAGAAAAATATTTGAAACTGTCAACGTAGGTTTCTTCAGTTTTTAATCTGGTTGGGCTGGCTGCCTGGCTATTTATCACATGCATAGGTCACTCCAAGGGAGCTAGAGGACAGAAATTTTCAACATTTACAAAACTTTTTTTTTTACCCCCCTCCCCTTTCCAGGTTTTTCATGGGGGCAGTCAATTTAAAATGGAAGTTCATGCTGAATTGATCCCTCAGTTTGTGTCTACTTGTTTTTGTTTTTTTTCAAAATGGTGGATTTTTTTTAGTGACCACTGCCCAGCAAAGGCGCGAAATAACTTATTCATTGTTCATCCCTCTTCCAAATATTTTTCAGTTTATCTCCTCCAACATGGCTTGTTGTCAGAAGATGTTGGTCATGTGACTGTTTCTGTTGTGTCACTAACCACACATGTACCACTAATGTTCAGTTTTTAGCTGATTATTTTCTATGGTATGTGAAGTGGGTTGAAATTAGAGAATGAGGGTGTGGCTGTGTCAGTTATGATTTCATAACTTGATTAGTTTCAGTTTTTAGAAAAAGCAGAATTAAAATTGATTCTGTTCAAAATGGGTGGACGTTCTTTATAGAGTTGCCAATTTAAATATGATTTTTCAATTTTTGGATTCTGGAAGTTATTCTCTAATTTGAAAAATATCTAAATTAGCGATCCTGGTTCTCTGTATAAATTGTTTGAGATTTAATTGTAGCAAAAGAAGGATTGGTAAAGTGCTTTCATGGAAAGCAAGTTCTTGAGGATAGTTGCTATTGCCAGAACTGAATTTAGTATCCTTCTTTTATAATCTTTGAAAGAAGGATACTAAGTAAAAACAATTGTATGTGTCAATCCCGTGGACAATTGTACGTGTCGATCCCGTGAACGATTGTACTTGTCAATCCCGTGAACGATTGTACTTGTCAATCCCGTGAACGATTGTACTTGTCAATCCCGTGAACGATTGTACTTGTCAATCCCGTGAACGATTGTACTTGTCAATCCCGTGAACGATTGTACTTGTCGATCCCGTGAACGATTGTACTTGTCGATCCCGTGAACGATTGTACTTGTCGATCCCGTGAACGATTGTACTTGTCGATCCCGTGAACGATTGTACTTGTCGATCCCGTGAACAATTGTACTTGTCAATCCCGTGAACAATTGTACTTGTCAATCCCGTGAACAATTCAACCATGATGGTTTTTTCACCTGACAGTATTTATAAATCAATTCTATGTATTGATCCGTCAATAAATGCAGTTCTGATGTTTTTTCACCAGACAATATTCATCGATCAATTCTATGTATTGTTACTGTGAATGATACAGACATGATGTTTCATTTCGAGGAAAATTGAAAACAAAAAATAAAAACATTTTTTCTAGTTATGAGGATTGAATATCTAAATTTTCAGCTCTCTAGTCCCATTTATGTGGTACATCAGCTAGACTGACTTAAAAACTGACAAAACTTATGTTGACAGTCTTGGTTGAAGTCTCTAACACTTC
This sequence comes from Thysanoteuthis rhombus, assembly GCA_963457665.1. Lineage (NCBI taxonomy): Eukaryota > Metazoa > Mollusca > Cephalopoda > Oegopsida > Thysanoteuthidae > Thysanoteuthis > Thysanoteuthis major. The sequence goes on along the minus strand of OY735238.1, from coordinate 22,253,694 downwards.
CATAATTTTAAATAAAAAGGTTAAATTCCCGCGAAAATTACTGGTTTGAATTTAACATCTGATACAGGCTGGAGTGTGCAATAGTTAACATTTTAATAAACGAGTATTGGTTTGAGAAAATGACCAATTCATTGTAATGACTCTCTAACATTGGTATGTTGATCCAAGGTTCATGAACAGGAACTAGATGGATATATCTGACAGCTGAAAGATATTCTTTGTCTGGAAATATTCAAACAATTTGATGTTCTGCTCTGAAACATCTTAGGTCTGTAGATCTGTGAAACATTTTGATTTATGTTGTTCAACATTAAAATATAAAGTTGGAAGATGAATGTCTATTCAATTTCATGTGGACTACAATGTGATCAATTCATTTTTTCACCCCTGTGTCCGAGGAAGTTGAGATGATTGATTGCCCTTCACACACACATGCACACTATGTACACCAATAGCATGCATTGATTTTTAGGACATTATTATCCTCAGCTGTTATAACTCCCTCTGCTGGACAAAGGCCTTTCTCATCTCTTTCCTGGAGAAGCGTGATTGTGCTAATCTCTGCAAACTTTTCTATCTTATCTCTCCATCTTGTGTCTGGTCTTTTTCTACTGTGTCTACTGTCCCATGGGTACTAGTTGGTTAATCTTTTGCTCCATCTATTGTCCCTCTTTATCACTATGTTTCCTACCCATCTCCATTTTTGTTGCTTAAATTCTTGTATGATATCTTTCAGCTAGGTCTTCTCTTGAATCATGTTTTCTATTGCTGAAAGTTATTCCTAACACTGCCCTTTCCATTGCCCTCTATGCTATTCAGAGTTTGTTTTCAGGCCCTTTTGGTGGCTTGTTAAGAATCGGACTAAAAAACAACGAATAATAAAGTAGACAAGACTGTCTGCTGCAAGGCCCAACATCTAAATCAACTGTAGATGATCTCTGAAACATTTGTACTATGTATATGATAAATGAAAAATAGTAAAATTGTATATTTTTAGTATAAATGTATTTATTTATTGGAATGACATGACTTTGTGTGTATCTGGATGATAGATTTTCATTAATGTCCAAGACGTCAATTTAGCTCAGTCAGTAAGACAGAATTCAGTTGGTTGTGAGTTCAAATCACGGTAGGAGAATGTAGATTTTACATATCGGTTCACACTCCTGATTTTGGTGAGGATTGTCCTTGTCCTTGTCCAGTTCATGGTAGAAAAATTGAGTCAACTTCAGCTTTGAAGTTTGACAATTGAATAGTTTATTTGGACATTGTTCTTGCCTTACTCAGTTTTGGTGATACCAATATCAACATAGTTATTTGTTGGTTTCTCAAGACATGGACTAAAAAGTACAAATTCTAGAAAGCAAAGTATATACCCAATGTTTTCCTTCCTGACTTGAAATATATATATACATATATATATATATATATATATATATATATATATATATATGTGTATATGTACATTCTATTATTTATGTTGTTGTGTTTGTTGTCATTACAGTATAACATTATAAACATTATTATTTGACTCTTATAATTGTTTTGCAGAACCACACATGAATTTTTATTTGGAGCACTAGCTGAGTTGGTGGATAACTCCAGGTATGTCAACTTGTGTTGTAAATTTCTAAGTCTCTCCCAATTAATTTGGAAAATCAATAGCTTGTCCTGAAGATCAAAATGTAGTACCTGTTCCAAAGGTTCATATTAGGATGGGACTGGATGTTATGGTGTGTGGAGCAGCTTTGAATTATTTTTGTTAATCAGATTTAGATATTTTACATCTGAATTTAGATCTATTATCAATTTACATGTTTTAGATCTTAATTTAGAACAAGAATTTATGATCTGCATTTTAAAAAATTTATTTATATTAGATTTTTCAAGGACTGCAAATCCAAAGAACTTCAAACTCAATACTGCAATGCCTGATGTACTGAATAATATAATTAGATGATCAAAGCTCTGGAAAATGTCCAGTTAGAATCACATGAACATTTGAATCTGCATTATAGCCCAAACTCGAACATGAGACTTCATTGCACACTTTATTTCTCTTGACACTTTAATTCTTACAAGGAAAGTTGAATGTTAAATCGAGGGGAGTATTTTGAAAAAAAAAAATCTCATCCATTGAAAGGTTCCACAATGGCTGCCATCATTGAATTAATTAATTTTGTTAGAGACTCCAATAAACATCTAGAAAGAGCAATGCTTAGTTTTTCACTTACTTCTTTGGCCTTACCTGTGAACAAGTTCTTTATATTGTATGAATTGAAATAAATGAAGTGGAATTCTCTTGTAAATTGAATCAAAGAAAATAGTACTCATGTAATAAGAGGGCTCAAGGCTTGAAATATGTAAAACACTTGAAGTTATTCCTCTTGAAATATATTTTTGAATTTGGGAGTCTGGATGTGTTTGAAAAAAATCCCTTGCAAAACACGATTTTGTTAAAAACCTACAAAGAAAACAATTTATATTGATGCAAAATAATTCAATTCTAATCAATTCTAATACAAATTAAAATAATAATTTTAAAATCAAGGTGAACAAACTTTGTGTAATCCTGAATACCAAGTTGTCACTATTATGCTGTTTATTGACATTGATTCAGTGTATTTTGTTATAGAAATCTTGAGGCACCAAAGCAACAGTTGTTGTACTACTTCTACTTCTGAATTCCTAGCTTCTGTCCCTCTAAAATACTTCCTTTCAAAATCGCAATTTTCATTCCTTTATGGATTGATCAAAACTTCAGGAGTCACCAAAATACAAGGTGTGGGCCAAACCCAGTCCACAACCTCATTTCTTGTAGCCCTCTGACTTCATTAAATGTGTGATGTTGCAGACATTTTTGTTTTCTTTAGTGATCTTTGGTTAGGGAAAAATAAAATTCAGTATTGGAAAATAGAGCTGAATTTTCACTTTTGCTGTGGCTTCAAATGATTCAATGTTTTATAGCTAAAGATATTTTCAAGACTACACACTCCTGATTAATTGATGTAAGTCTGGTTGTGACAATAATTTGTTTTAGATTCGATTTTTACTCCAGCTCCCAGGACTCGTCCTTTCCACTTGGGTGGTTACACTCCTTTATTTTAGATATCAGTAATTTTTGCTTTGGGGTTGTTATAAATAAATCATGACTTATTTCAGCTTCCACTGTTTGTGATGTAAGTATTGTTTTATGTTTCTAAAGTATTACATAAAGACAACCAAGCTTTTACAGTTGTCAAAATGAGTTAGATGCCTTGGAAATTGGCCTCATCTTTTCCCTTTGAATCATACTACAGATCAGGAATAGAATTATCGACTTGTGATGTTGTTTTGGCTTTTAAAAAGTTTTGGATTTTGGAACCTTTTGGTTTTCAAAGTTTTGGGTAAAAGGTGCTCAATCTGTATTCAAAAGAGGTTTAGGGGTATTTAAATTCTACATTGAAATTTGTCTCAACATACTTCTTGTAACTTAGAAGGAATAATACTTTGTGTTTCAGCTAAAATCCTGTATTTTGTACAATACTATGAAATGAGTCTTTTTTTTCTCTGCTTTCTCTTCTACTGGTTTACCATACATCCTTACTTATGTTGAAAGAAAATCCGTCAAAATAACACCTAAATATTAATGATGATCTTGAAAGCAATACAAGGGTTGAGAAGATCAGTCCACAGACTTTTTCCACCTCAATATTAAAAACAAGAATAAGAACGTACTCTGTTCAAAATCTGTGACATTGTATGTACAGTTTTTGACACCATCTGGTAACATTTGTTTCTGTAATAAAAATATAAATAGTATCAAGAAATATTCGTTTCCAATAGTTTTTTTCTTTTCTTTCTTTCAAGTTAATCACTGTTACAAAGTCTGGAACAAAAATATATAATCATTGCATCAAAATTAAAAGGAAAAATATTGTGTGAAATGCAATATAATTCAGTGGGGAAGGAAAAGGTTATAATGTTTTGAAAGCTTTACAGTTTTAAACCCTAAAAATATCAAGAAAGTTTTCTTTCAAAAATTTATGTTATTTCAGTCACTTATTCCCCAATATCTGTCGAAGTAATTCATATAATTTTCTTGAGTGTTTTTTCATGTTTTACACAATTCATTTTTGTATTTAAAAGTATATACGTTAATTATGAAGATTGTTTAGTTTGCTTTTTTCTTTCTTTCCTTCTACTCTATTTTTTATCTTGACAATTGATTTAAAAAAGAAAAATAATATGATGTGACATAAAAAAAATCATTTTTTTCTTCTCTTTATCCAGATGATAGCTTTCTCCCTTTTTTTTTAATGAAAGCTGTCTGTCTTTAACCACTCTCTCTTTGAGTCACTTAATTCCTTATAAACGCTGCTAAATAATTTAAATGTAATCTTGACATTAGATTTTCCCCCGTTCTTAGAGCCATCGGCATTCGTCGCTGTTAATAATCAAAATCTATAAAAGGGAGATAAGTTTGTTTGCCACGGGAGACAATTCATTCATTACTTTTTTTTTTTTCTCCTGGCGAATGATTTAGTCTAAATTAGATGTTCTTTGAATATCTATCCCCGACCAATTATACTCAAGGGAAAACCGGTTATCATTAATTTCAGTGTCTTATATTAATGAGGTGATTTTCATATATCTAAGGGAGGTACTCTTTGAATTCTACTGGAAATTAATTTCAAATTAAATTATATTAAATTATAAGTCAAGTTTAGGGTTATTCATTCCAATAAATTAATTTGAATTTGTTCCAATGAATTATTGAATTTTTGAATTATTCAAAATTTTTGTATAAATTATGTTTATTCCCCCCCCCCCAATGAATTATCAAGATTATTGTAGGAAGCTTTCAACTTATATATATATATATATATATATATGCCTAATAACTGCTTACCCAAATTCTCATCTTGTTTATTCTCAGTCGATTCAAATATAATCTGATAGACATTACAAGTTATGATTACAAGAGGAACCATCCATTTTCTCTTACATGTCCTTATGGGACTTCCAGGAATATTGCTCAATCAAGCAAGAAATCAGTAACAGCTAGTTTTCAAGCTTTCAGCATTGTTGGGAAGGGGAACATAATACAGCCTCCATACTAAGTGTCCAGGCATAGCAGCTAAACGCTATTTGATTTGGTCGAACTTGGCTTACTGAGGCTTCGGGTCATAACAATAAGAAGAAAATGAGAGATATATGCAATGCTGTACAAATCTTCTTGTAAAACTATTCCTCTACAAGTGTATCATGGTTGAAATTATTCAACATTTGAATATGAAAATTTGTATCCTTTCATTTCCATGTTTTGGTCTTCTTTGCAGAGATGCATCCGCTACAAAGATGAACATCTACACTCGTGAGTCCATATTTGATTTATATATTTAAAAAAAATGTCCAAATATCAAGTGAATTCCTGAGGGTTTTTGATTTTAGTCAAATTGAAGCATAGGAAGCTCAATAGATGGATCAAGTCAGGGTTCTCATCTGTCGGGAAGTTTTTGAGAAATGTCCAGAAATATTGTATATTGTCAGGAAAAAATCATCCCTCTCTCTCTCTTCTTTTTTCTTTTTTTTCTTTTAGAATTTTTTTCTTTTCAATATCTTGCCAAATCCCTTGTGTATATAGATTTGAAAAAAAAAAAAATGTTTTGTTGAATAAGATGCGTAAATATATATATCACTCTCAATGTGACCAGTCATAGAGCTTCTCGATGATGTTATTGAATGCACCCCCCACCTCGAAATGTGAAGAAAGTCATTTCAAGGGAATTGGGAGCTTGTCTACTTCTCAATTGTGAAAGAGAGGCACATTTTTTTTTTTTTTTGACATCTAAATGTAAGTCGTTTAAAAAAGTGTATTGCAGCTTTTTTTTTTTTAGTTTTTCATTTAGCATATTTTACAGAATCACATGTTAGTTTTTTTAAATATATTTGACTAAAAGGGTGTCTAGGGGTTACTGAATGGGAGGTAGGAGGCCATCAATTACCTCCATGTTGACTTACCTATTGTCAAGGAAATTTGAAAAATGTCAGGGAATGTTGAACTGGCACGTGAATGAGAACCCTGCAATTGTTCACTTGGAATATAAAATCATCATTGATGATGTGATATATTGTATAGAGCCCGTTGAACTTATTGATGTATGTAACCAAAACTGTCAACATAGGTTTCTTCGGTTTTTAAATTGGTCTGGCTAGCTATGTATGTATTACATGTACAAGCCACACCAATGGCACTAGTGAGCTGTGAATTTAAATATTTACTCTTTGTCATATTGAAAAAAAAATTTTTTTCTTGTTTCTTTTTGAAAATTCCTCACCTACATGAGTTTTTAGTGGGGGATTCAATTAGCAATCAAAGTCTATGCTAAGTTGGTCCCTTACTTTGTGTCCAACATTCATGCTCGATTTTTTGAAATTTGGACTTTTCAATGATCACTACTCAACAGAAAACGAGAGATGTAACAAATCCAATTATCACTCTTATCAAAATTTTCGTATTGATCTCTCCCAACATGGCATGCTGCCAAAAGATGTTCTTCGTATGATGGTTTCTATGGAATGACTAACCAGACCTGTTTTGTATATATTTTGTTGATTAGTTCCTTCAATTCTTTTCAGTTGAAGATGAGAATCTCCGTGGTGGATTCATGATGTGTTTCCTTGATGATGGTGAAGGCATGGATCCAAGTAAGTCTTGAAAAGTCTACTAAAAAAAAATCTCTGCAGGAAGACTGAAAATCTACTGTAGGATGCTTTTTACGAGGACATAATTTATTTGTTCTACTTTGAATATGAATTTGTTACCAAGTGTATCAACCATTTGTAATTTGTTAACTTGTATGTTGCTCTCAGATGATTACTGATTTCTTCATTTTGAAATTGGATCCCTCCTTCTGTCTCTGATTTTGTTTTTCCTGTCTTTTCCAGATGAAACTGCTGATATAATTACTTTTGGGAAATCTACGAAGAAATCTTCAGATTCCCAATTAATTGGAATGTACGGCAATGGTTTAAAGTCGTACGTACTCCCTTTGTTTTTAATTGTGTGTACATTTAAAGACCATTGACATCAAATTAGTTGGTTTATTTGTCTGTTTAATTCAGAGAGTTAGAGTGGAAAGATGAGTTTTACGCTATCCCTCTTTTCAAAGCTAATCGAAGAGTAAGATTTATGTGACTGAGTATGGGCAGCAGCCCAAGTGTGATTGACTGCTCTAGCTCGGATTTTCAACTTCCCTTCAAAACTGACTCTTCTTCTCATTAAAATCTGATTAAAGAGAGGAACAGTGTAAGAATTATGTGACTGTGGGCTGCTGGGATCATTCACCAAATTGAAAAAAAAACATAGCTATGATTGGCTTTCGTTAGAAGTTTATTTCAAATTTTCTCCTTTTTAGGCACCATGTTCGAAAAAGTTAGATGAAAATGTAAAATTTTATTTTTTCGATACTATGTTTTGAAAATCAAACCCCCTATAAGAATATATATATATATTTTTTCAAATGGTGAAATATTCTAAAATATTTATATATCCATAGATATCATGAAAAATCCTGCACTAGGCTAGTTTTTTGATTTGAATAATTGCATATTGACTAAGACCATAAAATCAAATAAATATTCAACTAAAAAGAGAGGAACTGGAATGAAAACAAAATCCAAACTTAAATATTAAAAAAAAATTTAATGTTGATTTTCTTATATTTATTTTCTGATTTATCAATGAGTTGATTTGTTTCTTTTCTTTTAGGGGGTCCATGCGAATCGGGAATGACATGATAATATTCACCAAGAAAGGCAACACTATGTCGTGTTTGTTTCTCTCTCGTACATTTCATGAAGAAGAGGGTATTGATGAGGTGAGACTTTTTTTGTCTGCCCCCTGCCATTCTATTTTTTTTCTTACCTGTGTGATGGAAACACTGTTGCCGCCTTCTGGCCACCAGTGATAGGTGTTAATGCTTGTTTCTGTTCAACCTGTGAATTATGTCTTGATTATTTTGAATCTTGAAACTGTGCATCCCGACAATTGTAGATACTTATTTCAATCGAGTTGCTGAGGGATGACGTACGTCCGGTTCCAGAGTGGATTAAAAAGAAACATGGGAAAATCATCTTTTTTTGCTGATTTTTGAAAATTATTTTGACCAAAATTTTGCATAGTTTGTTAGTATAGGACAGCCAGTTGATACTCATTTTATAATAGTAACGATTAAACCCAACCTTTACTCTGATATTTTTTTTCTATTACATGAATTATTATGAATCCTTATTTTGATTTTGTGACTGCTTTTTACCTTCAAGCGACTTAATATCAAGAGAAGATGGAAAGTAATCTTGTAATGGAAATAAAAAAGATAATCAATTGTTGATGTTTTAATGTTGATTTTTGAATTTGGAATGTTTTTCTTTGTCTTTTTCAGGTTGTGGTTCCAATTCCATCTTTTGATACAGCCACAAAAGGTCCTCTTGCCAAAAATGTTAGAGCATTGGAAAAGGTGAGTGTGTACACCTTTCATGTATTTTTCTTTGAGTGGAAAGTTAACAAATCTTAAAAAAGCCATTTTTATATTTCTATTTCATGAATCAATCTCTGTTCATTCTGTTTTTACTTTTCAAGATAATTTCTTTCTGAATGGTTTCTTTCAAAATGATTTTTTTCAAAACGGTTTCTTTCAAAATAATTTCATTCAAAATTTTTTTTTTTTTTTTTTTTTTTTTTTTTTTCAGCATGATCTGGAAATGAGTTTAATTCTCAAATATTCACCCTTCAAAAATCAGGAAGATTTTTTTGCTCAGTTCGACAAGATCAACTCTCAGACTGGCACACTGGTCATCATCTACAACCTAAAGTTACTGGACAGCGGGGAACCCGAATTGGACATTCTATCTGAACCCACGGATATTATATTGAACAACCCAAGCTCTGGAGAGTTTGATTCAGATGAAGGGTAAATTACGTTTTCTTTTTATTAATCACTGCGACCTACAACAGACTGTTTTAAACTCTGTTGCTGGGTTTAGGTTATTTATACATACAAACATTTATATGCATCTATATAGCCAGATTTTGCCCTTATCCTAACCGTTCTTAGTAGAAACTTGAAATTTCACATGCACACTCAACTCAATTTTTAAAAATTTTTTTCTTCTTTCAAATTCCTCCCTTGAATAGATTTAAAAAAATAATCATGAATTCATGGTTCAAACCATTCTGGTAGTATTTTCATCAAGGTAACGTAATTTTATCACCAGTTCAACTCTCTTCAATTGAAATTCAACTCCAGGTGAAAAGGTGTAGTTTGAAAATCATCATCATCATCATCAGTCTCTTAATGTCCGTCGTTGGACATAGACCTTCCCCAGGACTCGCCACAATTCTCTATCATGGGCGTCGTGGAGCCAGTATTTCCTGAATTTGTCTAGTTCATCTCTCCATCTTGTGTTCTGTCGGCCTCAGTTTCTCATGTAATTTCAGGGGATCCACGTTGTGAGACGTGATGTCCATCGGTTGTCTTTCATTCTCGCAACATAGCCTGTCCATTGCCATTGGAGTTTTTTAATTGTTTCTATGATGTCATGGACTACTGTTTTCTTTTTTATATACTGTGCTGTCTTGTGATCTCTCTATGTAAGGTTGAGCATGATTCTCTCCTACGCACGTTGCATACTTCTCAGCTTGCAGGTCTGTCTCTTGGTCAGGTCCCATGTTTCAGCTCCATGAGTGACTATCGGGGGAATGCATTGGTTGTATACTCTTCTTTTTAGGATTATTGGGATCATCTGGTTTTTGAAAGTTGAGCTCTGCTGAAGACTTTCCAACCCAGTTTGAAAATAATTGAGTTTTAATAACCATTTGATTTTAAGCAACTTTATTATTTCTGAATGACTTTTTAAATTCTAATTTCATTGTTTTCAGTCTAATGCCCGAACGCAAATCATTCCGTGCATACACTGCTGTACTTTACATGGATCCTCGCATGAAGATTTACATCCAAAACAAGAAAGTACGGACGAAACGTTTAGCCTGTTGCCTCTACAAGCAAAAGATGTACAAATATTCTTCCAACCGATTCCGAACGCGTTCAGAACAAGAAGCGAACAGAGCAGATGAAGAAGCAAAAATGGCTTCGGAGAAAGCACGTGAAGCAGAAAGCAAATCCAAGTAAGGAAGGCTATTTCCTGCCAAGATTTACACTGGTCAACAAAATTGAACCCTTTTTTTTTTTCATCTAAGTTAGAGTACAACTTTTCAGACCAATTTTTGGAGTAGATTATGAATTTCAAATCTGTTAATTACACTCTAGCATGTCTCATCTTCTTGCTATGAACACGTTCTGTTTCTTATTTTATTGCATATGAGGCAATATAGGTAAAGGCTGAATGATCAAGCAGAACTTTTTCAATACAGAAAATCAATATTACCATGTATAAGATTTACAAAGATGATACTATAGAGAAGGTCAAGCTGTCAATGTTGAGTTTAAGATTGCCCATAGTGCTTTATCAGGGTTATATGCTAAAATACAGCCATTTTTATGAAAGCTAGACATGATACCAGAAAACGGATTACATTTTTGGAATCAGCATCCAAGTCTACATAGAATATACAACACATGCCTGATGAGAAATTTGTTGTCATCCAGTTCGATTAGGCCATGTCCGATGAAGTTTGAAATTTAGATATATATTTTGGTATCACCTTTTGGCAATTCTAAGTTTTGTGAACAAATATATTTTAACCATTATCAATTTTGACTATGGATGCACACAAAGGCAAAATCTAAAGGACATACAAATGATTAATGAAAATGGAGATTCTGTATTCAGTATATACATAGTATCTAATATCACTTATTTATATTATTGATTTTTTCATTCATTTATGCCATTTTTATATCATTCATCATTAACTGTACTTATTAATATTCAATATTCATCATGGTTACGATGAAATACAAACTTATCTAAATATTTTGGTATCCGATATACATATGCAGTTTAAACAGTTGAAAAATATTTTTAAAAAAAAATGTTTTCTATGGAAACTTCTTAGATGGCAACAATTTTATTTCTGAAAATTTTGGATCACCCACCTTGTTTATTTTGTTATTCATTTTCTCTGCTTTTTTTTTCCTTTTCCTTTCCATTTCCATTTCTCCATCTACTTCCTTTTGTTCTCCCTTTCCTTCTTCTTTTCCTTCTTTTTTGTCTCATTTTTCTTCTTCAATTTCTTCGTTTTTTTCCTTGTTTTCTTCTCCCTTTCCTTCTCCTTTTCCTTCTTCTTTTTTGTCTCCTTTTTCTTCTTCAATTTCTTTGTTTTCTTCTGCCTTTTCTTTGTTTTCTTCTGCCTTTTTTTTCCATTACCCATCCTCTTTAAACTTCTTCTATTTCCTTATACATTTTTTTTCTCTCCTCAGAAATTTGGAAAACAAATGCAGTTCTTCATTCAACAAAGAATTGCGTGTAAGTTTTTTTCAATTCAAGTTCCCTGAGATCCCAATGAAGTAGTATCTTGAAGAATATTATTGTTTTTAGATGAAGCATTGTCAACCATTATTCATTTTGACGGGTGTGGGGGGGTCACCTATGGTGATGGCTTCACAAACTATACTAAACCAGCCGTGGTTCTGAGTTAGTAAAAGAAGGCAACAAGTCGGAATTTCGTTTAAATGTTTTATATAGAATATTGATTATCAATATCTCTGGAGACGGGAAATGCCTATTCACAGTTGAAAAGAGAGGAGGCCGATTTTCATCTAAGTCAAACTGACGACTGGTCTCTCATGTCACGAACGGTAGTCTACTGAATGGTAGCAGTGGTTGACGGTTACTAAGGGCGGCGTCTAACACGAGAGAGACTGGCAGCAATTCTCTTCTCCAAACCCAATTTTACTCTCTCTGCTTGTTACGAAAATCCCTCCTATTTAAGCCCTTTGTATCAACACTATTTTTTTGTAATTGACTTCCTTTCTTTCTTTTTCCTGTTATCTCGATCTTTCCGGAAAACCCCAAATATTGACCCTCATTCATCTCGTGACGCAAGTCCGTCCAAGATCATAAATTAGTCTCCCCCTCTCTCAAGAACTCTGCAAATTACTTTTCTTTCTTAAGCTTTACTCTTTCTCTCAAGACCCCAGACACTGGCCCTTATCTGGCCTTGTTTTTGAAACCCAGGGAAATGACAGAAGATATTAAATTGAGAAAGTGCAGGTGATTCAACTTCCTATAGTGTCTCGAAAAACACATTAAGCCCTTATCTGGTCATCGAATCGGGAAGAAAACCTTCTCCAAAAGCATCTGGCTTTTGCAACCCAAGGACTTGACACAAGACACTAGATTGAGAAAGTACAGGTGACTCCTACCTGGAAGCACACAACTCTCACTTTCCACAGTGTCCTCAAAAAAACACATTATCCCTTTTAACACAGATAACTCCTTTTGTAATAACCATAGTAATTTTCAGGACACGGGGGACTCCTGGCCCCCTAGTGTCACACGGGTATTTCCATCTTAATTTCTGATGCATTTTATCACACATATTCTGACAGTCGTAGAATGAAGGTCTGAGCGATTGTGGTAAAAAGCTGCTGAAAAATAAAATGAAAGGAATACTGAAAAATGAATAACAGCTCATTCAAGTAAAGCTCGCATTTTTTTATATTTGTCTCTTTTTTAATTCTCTGTTCTTCTGACCATATTTTTTGTTTTTGAATTTTATTGTCCGCTCGGATAGTGTAATGATTAGCACCTCTACCTTGCACGCAGAAGTTCCTGGGTTCAATCCCTGGTACGAGCGAAGAGTATGGAAAACTCTTGATCAGGACAATTTTCCCTGTAAACTCAGCAGCTAATTGAGTACAGTCTAAGCTGTGTGATCAGGGTGGAGGTATCCCTTTGGTGGACTTGCATCTCTCCAAGGAGGTGGTCATAAAAACTTGTTTGTACAAAGTCCTGGTCTTGACCAGACTTCAAGTTTGCAAGGATCACTAAGCTGATGTGTGTAATAGAAATGAGAACTTCATCACTGGTATCCATACTCCATTGTGAGTTATCTCCCAAGAAACAGGACACTTAACTTTTTAAAAGTTTTATTAACAAGTTCAATTTGTAACTTTTAAGGGATGTAGTTTACTTTTTGCAACCCGAGATAGACTGCTTCGCAAAAGAACACATTTGACTTGACACTGTATGACGTCATTCAAATGTTGCCGTCTTGAAAACAAATAACACTTGACACAACTTGACAAAAAAATACTGTTTTTTTTTTTCCTATTTGAGTTTTTGGGGTAGAAAGGACAAAAATTCTTTTTTTTAAAATCAAAAACTGACTCGTAAGTGACTTCTGTGAACGTCTTATTTGTTTTTTGAGATGATGACGTTTGAATGACATCACAGTGACAAGTTAAATGTGTTCTTTTGCAAAGCGGTCAATCTCTGGGTGCGAAAAGTAAACTACATCTTTTTTAAGTTATCCCTCTGCCAAATCCATTATCCAGAAAACAGATTAGGGATCTTGCTCTAGATTTTTTAGTCATAAAATTAATTTTGGAATTGTTAAAAATATCGACTTGTCATGGATGGATTTTTCTTCCTTGAGTATGACTGAATATGGAAAAATGAAACAACCCTGAAAGTCTGAGCATACATGTGCTAGTCTGATCTTTAGTGCCTTTTAATGTTCCCTTCCTCTAGAAGCCCACTTCTCTCAAAGCTCCCACCTTTTGAAAGCCCTTCCTCTTAAAGAACCTTCATCTAATGCTAATATTATAGTAAAATAGAATGTAATTCCTATAATTGACATGTGTTTGTCTTCTGACTTAGTAAAATAGAATTCCATGTTCTGATGACCTAATAATAAAATTTCACTTGAGCAACATCAGATTCATAGGAGTTGGAGAGAATGTTTTGTGGAGATGGTATGAGGTATTTGCTATGTCGATTTGTCAGTCAGATAGTTGGTTAGTGACAGTCTTTGCTGCTATATATGTTATGGCAAATAAAAAAGAAAAGCCAATGACCTGAAGCTACAAGAAAATGCTGAACATCGAATCAACTGACAAAATTCCAGTTTTATTGTTTAATTTTTTATGATTTTAAAATCATCATCAACTGCCTGTTATCTCTCTATCATAGGCATCACAGAGCCAGTACTTTCTGAATTTATCAAGCTAGTTGTACCATCTTACTTTCTGTTGGCCTCAGTTTCATGTATGATCTCTTAGGATCCACATTGTGAGTCGTGATGTCCAGTGGTTGTGTGACATTCTTGCAACATATCCAGCCTATCGCCATTTTGAGTTTTCTAACTAGGATGTCTCGGACTCCTGTTTTATTCCTATGCTGTCTTATGATCTCTCAATTTGAGTTTGAGCATGATTTTCTCATGTGAACGTTGCATGGTTCTCAATATGAGGGTCAATCTTTTTGTTAGGTTCTGTGTTTCAGCTCCGTAGGGTGTTATTGGTAGGGTAACTTGGTTAAGCTCGACTTTCAAGGTTTTGAAATAGTTGCGGTTTTCATTACTTGTTCAATGTTTCAACAAAGAAAATAATTTCATGGCCATGGTGAAAAATCAGGTTAGTTTGTGTTTATATGATCATTGCAGATAGTTAGTGGTTCCTCTTTGTTCTTTTGTCTCATTTTAGATGAGTTAGTAGCAGCTAATTTTTATTTTGCAATCTATTTTAGCTCTTTTTATAAAAAAGACTATTTCTAAAAATTATTGATGTAGTTATTTTAATGAAATTAATGTGTGCACACAGAGCTAAATTTATGTATAAAAGGTTGTTGTGTGGATATGAGGTAATCTGGCAGTGTTGGTAAAATGACAGTTGGTTGTTGGAGAGAAGTTCAAGAGAAAAAACAGGTGTTACTTCTCAGAAATTTTTTATTATCATATGGGAATGTTCTGATGCCTTTTAATTATTGTCAGCCATCTTTTTCAGAGAAACTTGTCTGCATGCTGTTTACATTCCTCAAATCTCAAACATGTAAACAACCGACAGTTTTGTCTGCAATCACTGCAAGTTATTCTGAAAGAGGTGGTTGCTAAGCACTGAAATGCATCAGAACATGCCCAAGTGATGTAAACAAATTCCTGAAATGTAACATCTGTTTTTTTTCTCTTAAATTTCTCTTGCCCTTCCAATCATCACTTTACCTACGTATATAAGGTTGTATACAGCCATACTGTCCTGATTCTCCTTCAAAGGGACTGCAGAACTCTATAGCTAGCTCTGGCATCTACCAAGTACGGAATGCTCACGTCCCTAATTTAACCACCCAGGTCAGGCATACTGTCAGGATACCAGGAGAAGGACACTCCTGTTAAATCTATAATGTAGGGGCCTTGTCACTATTTGTGCCTCCTCAGTGGACCATCAGATGCAAAACTTTGGTTTAAAGGGTGGGGTTGTCCTGGCACAAGCCGCATTTCATCTTAAAACTCCATTGTGTAGACAGTAGGGTTATTTGGCACACAGGCCCTGTCGTCTGTAGTCCTACTGCCATGGAAAATCCTTCCAAAAATATCAATGTGCAATACACATAAAATCTTATATAAAATGACTAACTACATGTTTGGCATAAACTATATAATAAAGAGAGGTGGCGTTTGATTAACACTGCTGGGGTGCCATGTTAATATAACTGTTTTGTTTTTAAAATCCCCAAAATGGTTCAATGGTAAACAACTGATGATCCTATCAAGAGACAATTTATACATTGTACCATATTAACAAAGTATATGTGAAACACGGGGAAAATGACATAAATTGCATTGACAGATATTGGGAAATGGTTGACTGAAGTAATACATAAAAATACTTTGAAAAAGTTTTCAAATGTTTAGTGTTTGAAGCTGTAAAGCCTACTAAACTATATATATATATACTCACACACAAACAAACAAACAAACACAGGTTTGTTTTAATAATAGTTTAAATGCTTTGGTTGTGAATAACTGTTAATGTCTCATAGTTCCATCTACCCCCCCCCATTTCTCGTATCATTTCAGTCCCAATTCCTTGCAGAAACTTCAATATTCCTGATAGTTTCTTCCTTACTGAATTTTCTTTCTTTCTTCTGCCAGATTGAATTGAGAAAAGCCCAGACTTTTGCTCTTGAATGTCGGAAAGAAGCTCAGTTTCGCCAACAAATAGCTGAACGTAAACTCAGGTGAGTTCAATAGGTCAACCATCCTAGCATGAATAGAATCTGTGGAATTCTATACCTTTTTAAGTTGAAAATTACATCAAGCAAAATCAAAAACTATGGCTTGCAATGTTATTAGAAAATTTATTTTTTCAATAGCTTTAAATGTTATTAAAAAGAACTAACTATAGCATGATTTAAAAATTTTTATTTTCTTTGTTGTTTTGATGGTACGTAGTAAACTTGATGACTTGATGCCATTCAACCTGAAAGAATGATTTTTTTGTCTCTTTGCAGAGCTCTCAAGGAGCCAAAGACTCTGAATTTTATTTATGGAGTAAATATTGAAAGGCGGAATCAAGATGGTATTTTTGTCTACAATTGTAGTCGGTTGATAAGAATGTACGAAAAAGTTGGACCCCAGTTAGAAGGAGGAGTGTAAGTTTTTTTCTCTTGAATCTCCAAAGGAGGCGTTATTATCATTCAGTGAATTTTGTTGTAGATTTTGAAGGAATTTTTCCTTCCAATGTATTTCCAATTTTTGAAAACTTCAATTTTTATTAAGCCAAGGATAATGCACTAAAATTTTGTTTGAGCTATTTACCAAATCTACAGAATTCTAATCTTTCATAAGTCAAGATAGGACGGAAATTTACTAGCTAGGTCTATCAAAAAAAACAAATTGATTTATTTCCCAGAAGAATTTTTCTGCTATAGTTTACAGTCATTTGTGAAAAAAAAAAATAATATGATTATAGAGAGATTATAGAAAATAAATTGATTGGACAATTTTGGGAGTTATCAACTGAAATATATAAAATAATTTAGGAAAAATAAATGGGTAAAATGTGTCTGGTAAATGTATCTTTGTACTTATAAGCTTGTAATTTTTTATCAAGTTTCAAACATTTTCATCACTTGAATTAATATGTATTCTAATATTGAATATGTATTTTTAATGTAAATTAGTTTAAAGTGATGTCCATTGGGGCATTTTTATTTGATATATCAATAATGAATAAAAGCAAAAAAAAATATTGTTTCGAGTATGAAATAATTGAAAACCTTTTGATTTTGATTATCGAGAGACAAATTGTGCAAATTGTATCTATTTCTTACACTTCTCTTCAAAACAATTATTTTTCTAAACAAAAATAATTAGTATTAAGATATTTGTCTTTTATAGTCATAATGTTCAACTATCTATGAAGTGAATAACTTCGAAATTATCTTCTTTTTGAAGCATTCAATGTTTTGGTCTTGTTTTGATAAAATTTCAGTCTTTAAAGTTTTTATACTGCATGGGTTAAAAAAAATCATTTTTTATGAAAATTTCATTCTTTCTTTCTTTACAGATGTTGCAGTGGCATTGTTGGTAAGTTTATACATTCTTTTTAATACATAAAAAAATTGATATTTTTATCTTGACTTGAATATAATTGAAAATAAATTATTGCTCTACAAACATGGTGAATTCTATTCTTGGTTGTGTATCACATTTGTGTTCAGTTTTATGGATCGTCATAAATGGAAATCTGTTGTTTATTGCCAAAATAAAACTGCTGGAGGAGCCCCAGTAGTATCTGACTAAGCCCCCAGATTTTGTCCCTGGGATTTATTAATGTGACCACGTCATTCAAATAGATGCAGTTTTTACGCAATTTCAATAGTTATTTTATGTACTTTTCTCGGGTTTTCGTTTCCCGATTGCCCCATCGAACAACGGCTCAAAAGAGAACAAGGGACGTAACCCTTAACTATTCATAATGTTTGGAGTTGCTCCCCTTCTCAATCATTTATTGCTGATGGTCTTTGAAAAATAACTTCACTAAATTAGTCAACTTAGCTGTTGGGCCAAGTACATAATATACATACACACCTTGTTTTACTAACTAATTTGCTCCCAATCGGAGTTCGTTAGACGAGGTATAGTTACACATAGAAAATAATGCATCAATCAGGTTGGTATACCGAGGAACTTATCTGTCGACAAGTAGGCCCAGGCTCCCTTCAAAACAACTCTATAATTTTGACCATTCACACTTGAAACAAAGAAAATGAAAAAATCCCATTGGATTTTATCAATAATTAAGTTTGTTGGTAGTTGTCTCTTACACACATGCGCGCACACATGCACATACACACTGACACGCCTTTTGCGCACACAACATATGTAATACTACACATTGCCACAAAGGCAAAAAAGAACTTACAAACTCATCCCCTATCGACAGACACGTGAATACAAACTTGTAAAAGTGCTATTCACTTGTAAATAACTTTTCACTCTGTCTAAATAGAACAAAAATAAGATTTCCATTAGATTAAAAATTTTATTTGAATGTTTGTTAAAGTTGGAGTTCATAAATCAAGAGTTTGTAAAATGAGGTATACCTTTATACACTAATGCATGCACGTTAAGAAAAGAAATTGTTGTAAAATATTTTATTTCTATTTAATTCCTAATCCAGTATTAATTAGAAATTTGAAATTAATATTATGTACGTAAAGTATTGAAATTAATAGCTACAAATGGTCTTTATATCCTCGCATCCTCAAGGTTGTTTTTATTGATAACATTCATTTTATCATCACAAATGACATCTGCATAGCTCTATGCCTGATTGAGGAGACAGGGTGAATGCATTTTGTAGCAACTAAGGTCATTAACATCACATACAGAGTATAAGCATTTTAATAAGAGAATATGCATCTCTATATTTTAAATGTAATGTAATGAATGTTTGCCTCGTTAGATACAGCTATACCTTTTTTTTATTCATTTTAGAATTTAGGAAAATGTGATCTGATAGGATTTATTATTGTACTACAAACCGTCTAACAAAACTGACACCATAGGTTTCTTCATTTTTCAAGTAGGTCAGTCTGGCTTGCTGGTTATGTATGTATCATGTGTACAGGCCATACCAATAGAGCTAAAAGGCTAAAAATTCAAACATTTACTCCTTACTATGTCTAGAAAAATTGTTCTTTTGTTTATTGAAAATTCCCCCATATTAGGTTTTTATTGGGGGGGTTCAATTTACAATGTAAGTTTATGCTAAATTGATCCCTTAGTTTGTGTCTGGCAGCATTCATGTTTGTGTTTAGGAAGCAGTCATTTTTATTTATCACTGAAGTAACATATTCATTGATCATCCCTTTTTTCCAATTTTTAATTGATCACCCCTATCACCCTAATATTGTCATGTGACAGTTTCTATTGAAATTCTTTTTTATTTATTTTTCTATTTATTGTCAATAAGTTGACTATGAATGTTATCGCTCCTTTTATACCAGGTATCGTGGATGTTCCATATTTGGTGTTAGAACCAACCCATAACAAACAAGACTTTGCGGATGCTAAAGAATTCCGGTACTTGATGAAGGCTATGGGGGAACACATGGAGAATTATTGGAATGACCTGAATATTCGTAAGTTCAGTTTGAAAACTTTCATTTGCACCCAAAATAATGAGGTTTAGAATTTAGGTTAAGATATCTGTCACTGTTAATATCATCTTGTCAATGTGGAAAACAAGAATTGTTTGTAAAAATAAAACAATCTAATATCATGTTTTGCTGGTTTCAGCTTTGTCTGGATGAAATAAAATACGAAGGAAGCAAAGTTTGAGACGTGCACCTGTGTAGTCACGTTTATGTGTTTGTATTTAATCTTATTCTGACGAAGCTGAAACCAGTGGAACATGGTGCGGAAGAGGAGTGAGTTTGAGGGTTGGATTTGAACTGACGCTTGCCACTGAGTTTCAGTTGCACGTTATGTAAGCTACCCTCCAGTATAGAGGATTGTAAGTTTGATTCTCACCTGGAACTTAATCTTTCTTCTGATCCTGTAAATTTACTCACTTACTGCTGAATCCCAGCCTAAGATTTGTTGTGATAAAAATCAACAACTATTATAAAGATAGATAATAGCAAAAAACTAATAATACTGATGTAAATAAATTGTTCATTTTGAAAACTATTTGTTTTTTTTCCACATTGTCATTTGTTAATAGCAAAATGCTCATGTTATGAATTGTTATAACTTATATTAGCTGTGGTTTTGTTGTTGTACCTCTAATTATTTAATGTTTCTCCGATGAAACATTTTACCCTCGCCTATTTCAAGTTTATGTATTTAAGCTTCGGGCCTTTATACTTTCCTAGCACTTTGTTTTTTTTTTGCTTATTTTTCGTTGTTGGTAATTTTGACAATTAAAAGGTGAAGAGGAAATGAAGATAAAAAGCAGATGTTACTTCTCAAAATTTTTTATTATCACTTGGCGTGTTCTGATGCATTTTGAGGGTTGCCAACCACTTTTTCAAAAAAACTTGCTGTGCTTGCGGCGAAAACAGTATGCATGTATGATATTTGAGGGAATGAAATGAGATTTGTGTTGTTGGTTGTTGAGTAGGAGGGGAGGTATTTTTATCTGGGTCGGTGAGAATCAGGTCGATCTGAAATAAGAAGGGTCAGTGAGATGTGGGATCAGAATGAGAATATTCAGTTTTCAGGAATGTATTTGTGGCTGAGGGTTTTTTTTTTGAATGGGGTAGTGACGTCTGGCATTTAAAGTATCAGTGTTGACATATGTGGCATGTGTAATCTTTTTGGTTGATGATGGATGAGAGTGGGTCTGTGTCGACATTTTCCTAAAGGGGGTATATGTGTACTTAAAGTGTCTATTGACTGATAAAAACATGAAACAATGGTAATATCAATCTATAACAATCTATAGTAACATATCTTACATATTATTATCCATAAAAAAACCTATATTGTGGACTTATCATTCTAGAGATAGTTTTGAGAATCTAGCAACTTTTTAGCTCCCATCATACGAAATTGAAGTTGCTCAGAATGCATAATGGTCAGCACATCTGTCTCCATTAAGACAAATTTCCCTATCCTCTCAGCAGCTGTGTGATTCGGGTGGAGACATTCCTCTTACATCCTGCCAGGGGGTGGGTCATAAAAACTTGTTGGAATAAAGTCCTGGTCTTGGCCAGATTTGGAACTTGCAAGGATCACTAAGCTGACACATGTAACAGAAGAACAATGTGTTTGTGTGAAATTAGTTTCAAATGAGAATATACTTTTCTGAAGATGCTTCTAATTTTGCAACAGTAAAAGTGTCTCCAAAAAAGTGTTTCTTCATTTGAAACCAAATTACAACAAACACATTGCTTCATTTTTCAGCTTGAAGGCAAAAGGGCCAAGCGCACTAAACACATGTTCACTCTTGTATGTGTAGCTAAAAAACTAATGAACTCTGTGTGTTGATAGAATAGAACAGTAAACATCTATATTGCTTGAGAGAGAACTTGATAATTGAGAATAATACTTTGTTGTCATTGTTGATTGAGCTGTTTTTCTTGACATGTTTTAAATGACTTGTAATTCCCAAGTGAATAAGCTATGAATTTAAGAGTTTAGCATCAGTCAGCAATTACATCAGAATGAATTCTAATTTCTCTTTTTTGAAAATTCTGTTCCAGATCAAACAGGAATTACAAGTTTCTGGTAAGGTTTTTAAAAATCATGTCTTTCTCATTTGTAAATATATGTATATAATTATATTAGGATGTTCGGAAAGTAATTATGAATTTTCAAAAAAGTGATAAAAACAAGTTACAGTAAAGTTTAATTCAAAACTATTATCAATAATGTAACCCCAATCATTATCAAGGATGCCAGCCCAATGGGAAGGCAAATTTTTAATTCCTTGTCATAAAAATTCTGCATTTTTTTTTTCTTGAAAAAATTTTGGAAGACCTTTCCAACTTCTTTGCTTCTGCACGTCCTGCCACTAATGAAATGTTGTTCAGGTGTCAGGATAAGGTTTATCTGAGAGATCACTGTCACAGTTTTCAAACTTTTTAAACCATAGCTAATATTTATGAGCCTTCACTACATTAGGATACGCTTCTCTTTGTCTGTATAAGAGTAACAACCCTTTTGAAATTCATATGGTCAGCAATGGTAATTTTGTTGCTCTTCAAAGTCATTATCCTCAATAAGGTTAAACTTTACTGTACACTATAAACGACATACCGTTGGATAGAGATGAATTGAACTTGGTCCGTTTTCTTATTGTTCATAGCAGTAAAATAAGTAACTACTCTCCGAACACAAGAGTACCGTATGAAAATATGCTCTTGTAGATAAGAATCTAAGAATGTTAAAGATTTGTTTCTTTTTCATTGTTTTTCATTTTTGCTTTTAGTTTGGTTTGGGCTAGAATTGGTTTTATCCAACAATGTCAATGCTCATGGAGCACTCAGTGAGGAAAAAAGTCACTATCAATAGCTTGTGAGATAAATGCATTTACTGCTGCACTACAGCAAGGGTTTCAAGTTCATGCTTTTGACTTGAAATGGATATTCCCCAAATTTATAATCGACAGAAACTAGACTTTTATTATACTGGGTGTAAGTGTTCTCACTTGCCGTTTAATGACTAATTCCTTGTAGACCTAATTCCAATATCCCTATTAGGCTGAGCATGTTTTGGGCTATTTTAAAATATTTTGCCAATGTTTGGACTTTTTTTTTTTTTTTCAACTTTGGTTGTTTTTGGCTTTTTAGAAAATATGATAAATACAAATACAAAAATGGGGACTCAGGAAAGATCCAAATCCTGTAAAAATGGTGGAGGAATCAAATTTCTTGCTAACACCTTGTAATCTTTCTCTATTTTTTTTTTTGTCTGTGTGTGGTTAATAAGTTATGGTAAAGACATATCTCAGCAATAATTGTCTCACAAGAAATGATAGAACACAAGGCATGAGCACAAGAATTACATTGTGTTGAGAAAAAGGGTTATGTTTTGGCAAAAAACTCCAGCACGAAAATATTTCGATCTTGTTTCTTCATAAAAGGAATTTAAGGAAGTTAATCAGTGTGCATGAACTGTACGTAGTGCAGACTTTTGCTGCAACTCTTTGTGAGCAGTACCCATTTTTAATTTGGTTCATTGATTCCATTTTCTGCAGTGTTAACCAGCAGACCAAGTCTGCATTCATCTATGATGGTCTTTCTTTTCACAGTCAAATTCTCCGTAGTTTGGGGTAGCTCCTTATGTTCATTTTGCTTTTTAATTCATAAATAATTTATTTGATTAAATATTTATGTTTTCAAGTTTATAACTATTTCACTGATTCTTAATCAGAGAACATCTCAATACAATGTTTTTTGTTTTTTTTTTAAATTTTCAGGTCAAATTTTGGTTACATCAGCACGAGGTGGAAAGATCCACCCTCGACAGACCCAAAATATGCTCGACGCAGAGCAATGCAAGTTAGTTCTACGTTACAATGTGGTAAGTACTGATTGCTCTTACTATAATGTGACTACCAATACATTTTTGCAACTGAACATATATCTTTGTCATTTGATGATATAGTGTACCTTTTCTCAGAGTTATTTTTATATCAAAAACCATCACTCAAAATTGTCATCAAATCAGTCAACATATGTTTCTATGGTTTTCAAGTTGGTTTGGCAGATTTTGTGTGAATTATGAGTAAAGACACTCCTATAGAGCTAGGAGGCTGAAATTTTAAATATTTTTCCACGGTATGTCTACAAAAAAAAGTTTTCCCTTTTCTGTTTTTTGACCCTTCCCCCCTCCCAAATAGTTTTTTTATCAGTGAGTTCAATTTGGGATGTAAGTTTATGCTAAGTTAGTCATAGGTTCATGCCTGGCAGCATTCATGCCTGCTTCTTGAAGATACACATTTCTTTAGTGATCCTTGCCCTACTAAAGTTGGGTGAAGTAACTCGTCCATTCATCATCAGTCTTTTAACGTCCATCGTTTGACATAGACCTTCCCCAGGATTAACCAGACCTTTCTATCATGGACATCATGGAGCCAATACTTCCTGGATTTGTTTAATTCGCCTCTCTATCTTGTATTCTGCCAGCTTTGGTTGCACATGTGATCTCTGGGGATACCTGTTGTGAGTCGTGATGTCTATCAGTTGTCTGCCATTCTTACAAGATTACCATTGTCACTTGAGGTTTCTAACAGATTCTATGATGTCTCAGACTCTTGTTTTTTCCCTTAATATACTGTGCTATCTTGTGATCTCTCCATGTGAGGCTTAGCATAATTCTTTCATGTGCACGTTGCATGCTTCTCAGTTTGTGGGTTTGTCTCTTGGTTAGGTTCCATGTTTCAGCTCCATAAGTGATTATCTTGAGGATACTTTGTTTGTATACCCTTCTCTTTAGGACTAATGGGATCTTCTTGTTTATTTTTTTTCCTCTTCTATTGATCACTCCTTACATGGCATAGCATGGCGCCAAAAGATGTTGATCATGTGATAGTTTCTATTGAGTGACTAACCAGACTACTTCCACCACATTTGATATAATTTTTAATGTCATTATTACAGATACCTAAATCAACTGAGATGAAAACTCATTAGATTTTGTTAACCTAGTTCCGCAATACCAAATAACAGTGATGTAACAATTTCCTTTTCTCTTTGAAATATTTTCCCTGAAAAGAAGTTTTTCTCATTAAAATATTTCCTGTTTTCTTCTCTCAGACGCTTGTCTCAAATGGAGAACATTACCATATTCTGCCAATAATGTCGGCCATGATTTCCCCGATGATTGGGTTTGTAGTATGAACCCAGACTTATCACACAACAAGTGAGTGAAATTTTCATTTTGGATTCATTGTTTAACTTGTAATTCTTCTCAGTAATAAATAAGGAAAAATAATATCAAAAATGATGTAGTAATGATAGAAAATAATAAAGAAAATAGTAATGAAAATAATAATAAAAATAATAATGTTAAAAATGATGAAGTAATAGTATAAATAATAAAGAAAATAATAAAAATAATAATAAAAAATAATATAAAAAATGATAAAGTAATAATGAAAAATGTAGTCATACATCATGATGAAATGAAGCCTAGCCTTAATATGCTTATCATTTGGCCCTCTCTCTTTTGTCAGATGTTCTTCATCCGAGCAGAAAATGAATATTCCAGAAGGATTTCTAAAGAAAGAAGTTAAATCAAAAGCCCAGAAACAAAAGGAACTTGAAGATGTGAGAAAAATGTTTTTTTTTTCTTTTAGAGGCATTTGACTGGGAAAAGAGACGGGGTGGTGGGGGGTGGTCAACTTATCAGCAATATCATCACAGTCAATAATTGAACCACTGTAGCGTCCAAATTTGAAATCATGTTAAGAAAGCAATTCATTTCAAGAATAAATCTGGTCAGAATAGATTTATATCACTGGCTAACATCTAAAACAGAATGAATAAACATCTAGATTCTGGAGAATCTTGGTGTTATTAACAAACCTGTTGAAATAAGGCCCCTAAAAAGGTCTTTCTTCCAAAAATTAAAAAAAAGCATTTTAGAGGGTGTGTAGTGGAGTACTGGTGCCAATTTTCAAGTCTGTTGACAAAACAGTATTATCACACAAACACACTTATAAAAAAAAATCACAGAACCTTTCATCATCTCTGATGGCTGCTGTGGTATTATTCATGATATGGGTCTGTCACCAAAGAGTTGAATAAAAATTTGCTCTTTGCTTTTGGTTAATAATTGAATAGTTGTATATCATCAGATTGTCTTTTTTGGCAAACATTGAAACTAATCATTAATGCCATGCAGTTATCTTGTAAGGAGGAATAAAATATATATATATATATATATATATATATATATATATATATATATATCATGTAACTTCAATGCAAAAATGGACCCTTACTTTCCGTTCAATATGTAAATATCTATGTAGTAAGGATTCGCTACTCAAACATGTTTATGTTTCTGCCCTGTTTGGGTTTCCTCAGGTGAATCTGATTTTAAAAAATGGGACTGCTGCAGGAATTGAACCTGCCACCAATAAGTAGCTGCTTCAACGTTTAGCACAATGGTAAGCTCATTGCTGCGTTGAAGGTTGAAGGTTATCAGTGGCTGGTTTGATTCTTGCAGCAGCCCCATTTTCTTTTACCATTTATTCTATTTATGTTGTCTAAATTTAATGGTATATTAACCCTGTAACAGATGTTCCAGATTAATTTCTATATAATAATACGCAATCTATAATTCATATATATTACTCGAAATGACAAATTGGAAAACTTATAATTATTTCATTATATTTGATATTTTCAAATTGGTGTTGTATAATCTAATAATTGTATATATATATATATTTTTTATCTTGAGTATTATCTAGTATTTTCGATTCTCAAATGTTTAAATGATTCGAAATAGTCACAAAAAAATCAATGTTTTGTATGTAAAATTCCTCTTTTCATTTTTCATTTGACCTCTGGTTAAATAAAGCTTAATTTTCAAAAATCTTATTCTGCAGGATATTAAGAAGAAAATGGAAAAATTATCGAAATTACAGGTAAGTTTCTTTTTAATGTTTCATTTTCAAATTCCTGAGTTAACTCCCTTAGAACACAGAAGTGAATATTGGTAAAGAGATATTTCAAGGGAGATAACGCATCATATTCGAAAGGAGACCACTGTATTCTGTGGCAAACGCCTTTCCAGTTAACACCTGGTGTTTATTAGTTCATCTTTCGACCCTTGACATATTGAAATAGGAGCGGAATTTTACATCAATGCTATATATTAACATATCTTTTCTCTCTTATCAATGAAATATCACCCGTAAAATTTTTATGAGACATCTTGGGGTTTATCTCTTGTTAACCTTAAACAATTAACTTCTGCTTTCTTACAATACGAGGACAGTGCCCATTCCAAAGGTGCGTGTTTGGAAAGGGCTGGACCTTATGGTGTATTGAACTGTCTGCCATGGTTGTCATGAGCTGGAATCCTCTGTCTGTCGTATGAAATCACTGCTTTGTGTTATTTCACTTGCTGCTTTTAGTGTTCCCAATGTAGGTATTTTATGTCTAAATTTAGATATTACATCTATAATCTATAGTTTTTTTCAAGAAGAACTGATCCCGGACACTAAACTTGATACTGCAATGCCTGTTGTGCTGACCAATATATATGGCAAATATCAACTTCATACAATGTCCAGTTGTCGAGTAATTGCAGTGCATTAGATCTTTTGAGAACGGCTGATCCAAACAACTTCAAACTTGGCTCTGCAATACCTAGTGTGTGACTAATATATTTGGCAATTGTCAACTTCGAACAATGGTCAGTTACCGAGATTCTTTCCATTATGATTAGATGAAGTATGCAATGCTTGTGGCTCAAC
Source organism: Thysanoteuthis rhombus (assembly GCA_963457665.1). Taxonomy (NCBI): domain Eukaryota; kingdom Metazoa; phylum Mollusca; class Cephalopoda; order Oegopsida; family Thysanoteuthidae; genus Thysanoteuthis; species Thysanoteuthis major. The sequence continues at coordinate 22,226,302 of OY735238.1, read as the reverse complement.
AAAATTCTTACATTTTTATACATATCTTATACATTTTTTAAATTGAAAAAAAAAAATATTGGTTCTTTTCCTGAGCAGTACCAGGTTTCCCTGTTTGGTACACAGTAATTAAAGGGCCTATTGAATGACTTGGATTTCTGTTTTTGCAATTTAGAAAACCAAAGTGGTTGAATCTTCACGGCAGCTGAAGTTGGAAGAGGAGCGGAAAAAACGAGAAGAAGAGCAGAAGCAGCGGGAAGAGAAACAGAAGCAGGAGGAAGAGGAGCGGAGACGGCAGCGGGAGACAAAGCGTAAAGCAGAAGAGAAGCGGAAAGCGGAAGAAGAGCGGAAGGAGGAGGCAAGGAAGCGGAAAGCAGAGGAGTTACGTGTGAAATCAAAAGGAAGTCGGGTAAGAATTGTGTGGAACTGATTGAAGAGGTTCATTGCGAACAAAGTTTCCTTGTTGGGCATGGAATGAGATTATAAGTCACCATTAAAGGTTCATCATATTTTAATGTGTGATACGGTTTCTCTCTTTTTTTCCTCTCTATTGTTACAGTATTTTTTTTTTGGTTTGGGAGAAATACTGCTTGTGCAATATCCCTATATATGAACACTTCCTACAGTTTTCCATATTCTCATTTTGATTAAAAAGTATTTGTCAGAATATTCTTCAGTCACATAGTGGGGAAAGGGGTGTAGTTATGAAAGAGAAGGACAGTCTGTCAGTGAAAAATATATTAGAAATGTTATAAATAAATATTGATATATATCTATATAAATGATAAGCACCTAGATATTAGATATAAATCTAGATGATCATAAATATTATGGAATTTAAAAAAAAATTATTTGTAAAAATAATTAATTAGAGATGTGTATTGGATTCAAATATTGGACTGAATGAAATTTAATTTGATATTAGATTCAAGTTCAAATCATGATAGGCGAACCAGATCAATCTTGAATTTTTTTGTAAAATTATTCCTATCAGAAATGCATTTTCTGGTGATTCAATTTAGTCCATATCTAGTTTTTATGCCACATGGAACTATGATGCATCCCCAATGGGAGCCTTTTGTAATTGATTAATGAATTTCATTTATTTGTCTAAAATACTCTTGAAGACAAAGTGATAACAACTTATTTAATGATTCACGTACTAATAAACTTTTTTTGCAATACTGTTTGATTTTCAAGTTTAAGGATGTTGAGATTTGCAACTACAGGATTACGATCAGTATGAAAGTCAGAAAAGGATGTTATGCAAATAGCACTATTTATTGAGGAATAACTAGAAGGATTAAGCTTTTGGTAGAGCAAGTTCAACCTTTAGGAATAAGAAAATCACATTAGTTTCAAAAAGGAAGGTCTACAACGAATGCATCCTCCTGATAGTCACCTATGGAGCTGGAACATGGAACCTGGAACCTGACCAATAGATTGACCCTCAAATTGTGAACCATGCAATGTGTAAATAAGGGAATCAAGCCCAACAACTCACTAAGAGATCACAAGACAGCGCAGTACCTTTGAGAAAGAGCAGAAGTTTAGGATATCATATAATCTATTAAAATCTCAAATAGCAATGGGCTGGTCATATTGCAAGAATGGCAGATAACTGATCGATATCATGAATTGCGACAGTATGCAAAACTGTGGCCGGTAAAATAAAATGTGGGTTAATAAAATAATCAAGTATTGGCTCAGCAATGCCCATGATAGAGAGGTCTTGAGAATCCTAGTGAAGGTCTATGTTCAATGAGAGACACTAAAAGGCTGACAAATCCAACTATCTGATTAGAATGACTACTACAGCAGTACTTCTCTTACTGAGGACAATCTGTTCACCAAAACGTCTTGTAAGATAAGAATTCATTAAGTGAATTATGAAACATAAGATTTCAGTGATTCATTCCAAATAAAAGTATTGAACCCCTAAAACTTAAATAACCTTGTATTTAATGTACTAATTACTTTCTGAATAACTCATAATGTGTAAGTACAAATAAACATCCAAATAATGTTATAAATAAATAAAATAAGTATATATATATATATATATATATATAAATGACGAGCCCCTCGATACTAGATATGAATCTAGATAGTTATACATGAAATCTAGATTTCTGGATAATTTATTGAAATTTAGTTTGTTTTTTTTTCTCATCAAGTGAAAATATTTCGCTAAGAAATTTTCTGTTTAGTTGGATCAAATTATCTCTTTTTGACCATCAGATAAATTAAAAAAAATTCAATTCACTGAAGAGTTCAACTATTTTCAATTGTATTCATTGAAGAGTGCCACTGTCTGTAGCAAGTGGTTTCAGGCGTTCATGAATTTACGAATTATACTATTATTTATTCTCATCAAATACTCCGCATCTGATCATTGTAATCCGGAGTACTGTAATGAGAGCGTGAAATATCTAAAGGAGTCCATGATAATAGAAAATGCTGGCATTAAACATAGAACTAACTGGTTGTTTGGACACCTTACTTGAAAATATACTTTTTTTGGTGAGACTTTCAGAAACATTTAGCCCATCTGTTATTGAATTTACCATTGAAGTTTTCATATATTTCTTTTCTATCACTTGAAAATGCTATCATAAATGTTGTGAAGTTCAAAATAACACATTTATAATATGATGTATGGTAAAAATATTTGGAAAAAAAAAAATGTTGTCAGTAAAATTTGTCATTGTACGTATTGCTTTTTTTTCAATTCAGACAATCTTGGGTACACAAAATTCAATTGAATTTCTGAGTTCCCACCGGCTACGTGAACAAGCACTTCAACCGAACAAGAAGACCAGCGCTCGCACAGCCGCACAGGTCTATGCCGAGAGAAGAGCAGCAGTGGCACATAATTCTTCCCGACCAAATTCCAACTCAAATTCTAGTTCTAAGAAAGTATCCAGCTCAAAGTCTTCACATCGCATTACGCCCAAAAAAGTAAGTAGATATATACAATTATCCTTTACCATACATTGGAGACAAATGATTTTTGTCGACCATTCCCGAAACCCTTTTGGTCCTCTAGAACTATAAATCTTGTACCATAAACCTTTTTATAAACAAATACCATTCCCACATCGTAAATTTACGAATGAATACACTAGAGCTCACAGTAAAGAAAAGATATTGTTAATTAACGAAATCTGTAAATTTATATAAGAAAAAGTTCTGGTATAATTTTAATATTAGTTTTTTCACACTTTGTGTTAATCTTCATCTATAATCCCTGGATTATATTCACTAATCCCATTGCTGGTGTTTAATGACCTCTAATGTTTTTTTTTTCGAATTGTTTTTCTATTTGTCTTATCCTCTAAATCAGTTGTTTTGGAACTTTGAAAATTCATGGACCCCTTTTAAAAAGGAAATATTCTAGTGGAACCCCGTTTTTAGCATTTAGGTTTTAGACTCTATACAATGAACTACAATGATAAACAATTTTTGACCTTTGAAATCACATTTATTCCAATTGGATTATATTTATTTGAATTTATGCTATAGGTCTGTGTGTAATTAATAATGTTTTTTTTGATAGCTATGTGATATTTCATCATTGGTCAGACCCTGAGGTGTTCACAGACTTCAGTTTTGAAACCACTGCTCTAAATGATTCTCATCTCCCACATCGTAATTGTTATGACTTTCATTTTTATCTCCAGGCCAAAAAGAAGACGAAGTCAAGACGGCGATCTGGATGGGACGACGATGACGACGACGACGATGATGATGAAGAAGAGGAGGAGGATGATGATGAGGAAGAAGAAGTGATTGTTCCGACCAAAAAATCTCGCAGGCAGGCCCAGATGATCAGCAAAAATTACCGAGAAGACAGCCGAGAACGTGAAGAACCAGCAAAAGTTACGCCAAGGAAAGGCAGCAATGTTAAGAAGACGGCGAAGCCACAAGTGGCCGCGGAACCAGCCTCAGAAGATGAAGAAGAAGAAGAAGAAGAAGACATGTCACTAGATATAGCTGAAGATGAAGACGAAGATGTCGATGTTGAAATGGATGACCATGGGGATGACGACGATGATGACGATAACAGTAGTGGGGAGAAGGTCAAAGGTCAAGGCAAGGACAAGGTTCTGGCCCAGGTCAAAGAAGAAAAGAAGGAGAATTACAACAAAGAAAAGATAAATGATCCGATCAAGTCGAGTGCTGACTCGTCAAAGTCGGTGGTTAGTGCAAATGATAAGGTGGACAAAGTAAAGAATAGAAGAGAAATGGAAGCGGACAGTTCTCCGTCCTCCAATAGTTCTGTGATAAAAGCTGCCGATGCCAGCACTTCTTCACCTCCACATGAACCACTGAATTCAACGCCAGTTGTAAGTATTTTCTCTCACCAGTATTTTTTATTTGAAAAAAAATGTTTTCTTTTTCTATATACTAAGCCTCTTACACTGTAGACTGGTTATAACATGGAAGTCACCGTCGTTAATGCTGTACCACATTAGAACGAGTTTTCTGTTTTTACAAACCTTGATACTAGTCCAGGCCTTCTTCACTCTGCATATCTTCAAGACCACCCATTGTAATTCTTGTAGAAATGATGGAAAAAACAATCTTAAGTTTCAGGGTAGGGTGAGACTTGCCCGGCAGGAAGACACTGTAGACCCGTTATAACACAGAAGTTACGGTCCGTAATTTCACACCATGATATAACAAATTTTCCAATTTTTGCAAACCTTGATACAAGTCCAGACTTTCCTCCCTGTATTTTGCCAAGACCGACCCATGTAATTCGTGTTGCAATGAAGTGAAAACTGTAGTGGTACGGCAGGAAGACAGAAATAAATTTTTTAAATCATGACCTGTCATCGGAAGCTTACAATTAGACAAAACTTCGATACATATGTAGCAATTGTCCAGAGTAGGAGTTCTATAATATGATAGTGATCTTTTTGGCGACAGATGAAAGGGAAATGGTTGATTATTTTTGTTTATTGATTACTGAAATGTTTTTGTTAAATCTATTTCTTTTTTTACAGTTAGTGTAACCTGATTCAGGAGTCTTTCTATTTCTGTAAATAGCTATCATTTTGAGAGCCGAATTTAATGTTTTGAAAATTGAGGGCATTATATCAGTTCTACAGTGTATGTGAAATCTGTATTTATGTTTAATATATGTTTGAGCATATACAGGTATACCTTGATTCATATGGTTAATTTGTCTCAAGTTTTTCCATACTGTTCAAGGCCTTATTGTAATTTAATGTGTTCTTGTTGTGAGCTTATACTTGGTAACAATAATTTGTATAAATGTAGTATATCAAATCCACATGACTCAAGCTATTCCTGAAGATATATTATTCATCTACTTTTTCTTCCTATCAATCTTTATTGATCCCAACACTAATATATGCAACTAAAATATAATGATATAAACAAATTCTAAATATCGAAATGAATTAATGATAGAACTTGAACTGAGTTACTCTATATCACAGTAAACTGGATTATTATTATCATTCTATTGGAGAAGAACAATCTGACAGTGAAGCCTTTTTATTGTACATCTGAAATTGGCTAAAAATTTAGCTGAGTTTAGCGACTTTTGTTCTTCAATCTGCATATATATTTCAAATGATTTGCTGCTCATACTGTGTTTTATTCTCACCTTTTGATGAAGCTTAGTAAATACAGGCCTTCCCATTATAACCCGAGTGTTGGGGTACAAGAAAGCCAACTGTGTTATAATTGAGTGGTGATCAACTTAACTATTTTGGAGCTGAATCTAGCCTTTTGAAATCCACCATTGACTTACATTAATGCCAATCATGTTATAATAAACTGCATTTTAATGGGGGAGGGCTTTAAGAAGTGTCTTCTCAAAATAATGAGATAGACTCTATAAACAAGACTAGAAAAAGTGTGAGTCTTATATAGATCTATTTGATTAAGATGTCTTCATAAGCAAGTGAACATGCATCTTTTTGTTGGTTTAAGAGAAAAGACAGAAAGAGGAACATATATAAAATTATCGGAGATAAAAAAATACTCCACACATGTTTAGTGGCTAATTCATTTTTCAAATATTCTGTAATTATTAAATATTGCTCTGTTTTGATTTTCTGATACATAGAGTACTCTTTGTTTAGTAAATATTAAATTCCCACTACTTTTTTTATAAGAATTATTTTTAGATAAAGTAGTATTATTGTGTGTATGTGTGTGTGTGTGTATATATATATAATTTGATATTACTTAACTGAGTAATACATGGGTGAACACTCAATGGAAGTGACACCAAGAAACAAGTCACGTCTGTTATTATACTTAATGATTGAATATGTTTTATGGGTAACCTACATAAGTAAACCTTTTGTTACAAAAAAAATTAGATGATGTGCAGTATAAAATAACATCCATGTTTAATACATTATGATAATACCCTATATAAAATAACAAACTATATGTATGACGTGAGCTATTTATTAAAATCATAGCTGAAAGGGAGGTGGTGTTTGATCAACACTGCTGGGTTGCCATGTTGATATAACTGTTTTGTTTTGAAAACCCTGAACAACTGATGATCCCAACAAGAGAAAATTTATACATTGTACCATAATAACAAAGTATGTAAAACATGAAAAAACACTGAAGAAAATTACATAAATTGCCTTGACAGATATTGGGGAATAAGTGACTTAAGTCTTTTAATGTGTAATGTGTTTAAAGCTTTCTAGACTATATATATATATATATATATATATATATATATATATATATATATATATATATATATTAGTTTTGATTTTGAGTATAGATTATTGTTGTGAATGCTGAGGTTTGGTGTTGTATGACCTATGTACGTGCTGATGAACTCAAGATCCAATTGACATTTCTTTTCATTATCCTTTTTTTCCTTCTCAGGTGAAAAGTGGACGTCAAAAGCCCGAATCTGCTCCGGCCGAACCAAGTTCCAATGATGCGGATGAAAGCATGAATGGTTGGTGTAGTTTCATGCCTTACCTTTTTATGAAAAGACAATAACAGGACATTTGATTCTGTGTTTAGTTTGAAATATCTTGTCACATTTTTGGTTAATATATTTTAGAAACTTGCAAAATCTTATTTTTTACTGTCCAGAAGTTTTGAAATCCTAGTTCGTTTGAATGTTCTAATGAATAATCAACATCTCAATTTTTAGATGATTTGGTTTTGAACAGTAATACATTGAAACAAGTTTAAAAACTTGTATTGATTTGAAATAGCAATGCAACTGATTTGTAGTTGTGTATCTTACCAACTGAGCTAAATTGACAAATCTTAGGTATCAACCAAAATTTAGGTTAGAAATATACTTGGGCTAATTTCATTCTAATAAGTAAATACATTTATACTAAAATATATATATAAAAACAATACAAAAGTTACAGCAATTATTTTCATTTAGAATAGAGAATCAGTGGAGTTGGGCCTTTTTGCAGCCAAGCTTGTTAGTTTACGCAGTTGTTGTCTATAGAGGGATCCACTTCTATAAAATTTGTTAATTCTTTCCAATTGATTAAACAGTCATATTATAGTCATTACTTGTTTACGTATTGACATTTTCTTTGTATTTTTTTTTGTAGAAGATCTACACACTAGGGTGGAAGCTCTTGTGAATGGTCGATGGTAAGTTTTTTTCCCTTTTGTTTTCTTACTGTTTGTTTTTATGATTTGGTTTTGTCAAGAGTTGAAGTTTTAAGCAGATTTTTGATGTACAATGGTGGCCACTTACTATCTTGGATAATGTTATCAAAATCAGTTGGTCCAAAACACTTTATTTAAAATGAATTGAAAATTATTAATGTGTATTAACCAAGTATTTTTATAATGTAAAATTTACATTCACTTTCAATTAATTCAGGTGATATCTTTTCATGTATGAAATTTACTATTACTAAGAAAAAAAAATACATATTTCCAAATATACGATGCAAGTATATTAAATAAAATTTTGCAAATGTCCAAATACCTTTCCCTTTCTCTGTATGTATGTACATATATTCAAATATGTAAGATGGGACTTGAATGAATATATGGGGGGATAATTTATATTTCATCAACAAAACGAGTTGAAAGTGAATTATGTGGGGTGGGGTGGGGGGATCTGTATCTTCATTTGGACATCTGTGAACTAATGATCCAGTTATAGATTCATTACACTGGTCAACACCAATTATAACATAATGATATTAGAGTAATTTCAGGGTAACTTCTGGGTGCTGATTCCTAATATGGCTTTAGTTTTGATAGATTGGCTTTATATTTTGAGATGATAGTTACCTCTTGTTTGAGAATTCAGCTCGCTCAGCCTCCAGAGCCAGTGTCATTTTCACAAATACATTTGTAGCTAAATTTATCTTTATGTATATTGTCATCTGATTTCAGATTTATTGCTGGAATTGATTTTACTGTCATTTTTATCTGAGACTTTTAGTAACTATGTATTCTACTATATTAGGATTAAATCATGATTTGAGAGGTACCCATTACTCAATTAGTCAAAACTAATGTCATTTTTATATTCAGCTCCCACTAAATATTTTCAGACATCCATGGCAGCAAAAAAAAAAGTTTGTTCTTGTAGTGCTGTGTTTATAAATTCATTGCATGTGATGAAATGAAACAGCTGGAGGTATGATGAATATTTTGCATGTATTGAAAGGAAACAGCTGGAGGTATTATAAATACATTGCATGTGTTGAAATGAAACAGCTGGAGGTATGATAAATACATTGCATGTGTTGAAAGGAATCAGCTGGAGGTATGACGAATATTTTGCATGTATTGAAAGGAAACAGTTGGAGGTATGATAAACACATTGCATGCATTGAAAGGAAACAGATGTGGAGGGTGTGGATTGCACCTTCAAGAAAAAAAATCTGTCTCCTAAAGTGTGGTAGATAAGGTCAGGGTTTCTGCAGAGTCTTTTCCCTTTGTCAACCATTTTGTACTAACGCTTATTTTTAAAACAATGACTTGGCTTTGTGAATGAAGATTATTGGTCAGGTTTATCTGAATTGGTAAAGCCAATCTGGCGTGTCCGTTCTGGTTTTAGCGTTCAGGTATCATCTGATTTGACAACTGATGTTTTGGTGTTGGAAAAAAAAAACATTGATCGATTCATCATCATTCATAGGTCTTGAAACTTTAAATTTAACTTTATTAGAAAAAAAAAAAGAAGAAATTCTGCGCTTGAAGTAAAACTTAAAGTTGAATGACCTCACCGAATCAGCTTTGTCAAATAGTACTAAACTTGGGTTTTCCACAGTGATAGGACCTTAGATGGTGGGCCCTGTGCGCTGAATCACCCTGGAGCCTGTACAATGAAGTTTAAAAGTGAAGTGTGACTTGCACAAGGCTGACCCCACGTTTTAAAGCAAAGGTTTTCCTGCTATGGTCCACTGAGGTGGTACAAATAGGAACAAAGCCCCAAGATTGCAGGATTTTCTTTCTCCTGGCAGTTGCCCTTGCTAGCCAGGGATTTGGGCTGCTTTGGGAATATTCTGACAGTATAGCTTACCTGGTTGGTTAAATGCTCTGTAGTTGGTAGATACCTGAGCTAGCTATAGAGTGCTACCATCCCTTTGAAGGAGTATCTCAACAGTATAGCTGTATGCCAGTTCAAGCACAGATCTGAGATATTTGGTCGTAGTTGATGTGTGCTGACTGTAGAGGTCTGCTACCCTATCAGAGGAGTGACCTGATAGTATAGCAGCCTGTGCAGATTGGATCCCAGATCCAAGTCACACCCTTAGGGTGGGGAGAGGAAATGGGTGGGTGAAGAGGCAATAAAGCTAGTGAATGGAAGAGTAGTCTGATCCTGATGACGGATGATGTAGGTCCCAGGCTAATTTAGGCTAAGCTTGATTAGGGAATTGATAGCTCGTTAAAGTCCAATAATAGGATTTCTTATCATTAGAAACTGTCAACCAAAATCTGTCATAGGTTTCTCCAGTATTTAAGTTGGTCTAGCTGGCTGTGTATGTATCTCTTGTACAAACCACACTTATAAGCTAGAGGGCTTAAAATTTCCACCCCATATTAATTTTTGTTTTTTTAACCCCCCCCCCCCCGGAGTTTTACTAGTTTTTACAGATTTTCCATGGTTTTGGATTGTCCCTAGTTCCAAATTCTTTCTTGAGAGAACATTTTACTCTGGGGTAAAGGAGGAAGAGTAGAGTAGAAGGGGCTGGGGGCTGTCATTAGTTCTAAAGGATTCGGTGGGGAGAGAAAGTTTGGTCTCCAAAGGTTTTTATGAATGGCTTGGCTTTGCAAACAGAGATTCTTGGGATGGTTTTCCACAGCAGTATGACCATAAACTTGATAAATTAATTTTTGGAAGTAAAAATTGCAGTTATAATATCTACCTTATACAACTTACTTTTTGTTTCAAACTGAATAGATTTTGGAAGTATTTTGCCTAGTGTTATTGATTATTGAACAGCATTAGCAGTTTTTTTGGTTTCATGCCTTTTTTTGGACTTGGAAACAAAGTTTTAGTTTTTGGCTGTTATGATTAACAAAATTTGTATTCAGGCAAATCCTGATGGATATGGCAGTTCTCGTGAGATCACCAAAGTTAAGCACCAACAAGCTTGGTCATTATCCTGATAGGTGACAGTCTGGGAATACCAGATGTCATACGTAGCAACAAGATTGTTCTGTGGCTGTCTTAGACTATGATGTGCCATTGGTTGACAGAATATCTTGCCAAGCTCTGACCAGTCTTTGTAACTGGTCCTCTTCTTACACATATACTGTTCCATGGTGGACACATGACAGTGTGCTCTCCTAGGAGCCACCATACTTTCATAGAATGGCAGTGATCATCATAGCATTTTAGTATGAATTATTGGTTAGGTTTTGTATTAGCAAACAGCTTTGAAAATTTCAAACTCCTACTATTCAAAAATTACATGATTTTTTTTTTTTGTGTTATCTAGGGATAGATTAATATTTTAAAACATATAATTTCAGCAATTTAATATCTATTAAACCTGTCAAAAAAGTTAGAAATTGTTTTTCTTTTTTTCAATTCTGCCCACTGAACAGATAAACATACATACAGACCAATTTGGTGACACTGGTATTTACATGTCTTCTTGGCTTACATTAGTTGCTTTATGAATTATTTTGGCTTTATAATTCATATATATTATAAATTACAAGGTCTTTTTCTTCTTTTGGTATGTTTGAATAAAGTGCCATAAACATAGTATGGTCAGTCTTACCTTTCAAACCGTAAATCCTGAAGGTTTTTCTAACCAATTATGGTCCATCTTATTTGTCAGGTTTAGTGGGAAAGTGATCAAAGTGAATGCAGCTGAAAACAAACTGAAAGTGAAATTTGACACTTATCCTCGTGACAAATACGACAAGTGGTAAGTAAATTAAATCTCTCTTTGTCTATTTGTTGTTAAATCAATGCCTGTTGTTGACAAGTGGTCCTATGTAATTACTCCAGGGTTAATTGGCATCGGACAATCATCATTGCTGTGAAGCTTACATTCAGATTATTTGAAAAACAAAGTTTGTTTAATTTTGTAGCAGGGGCATATAAATTTGACCACCCCCAATGCTACAAAGAGGTTGGAATCAAAGGCAAAAATCAAAGGGGACCTAAATCTGAAGAGAGAAAAGGAAAATGAAAAGAGGAAAATTTGGAGGAACACGGTTAGGGGTGAACCCATAGGCTTGAACTAGCTGTCTTATTATAATTGAAGAGATTTCTGTGTGTGGATGCATGTACCCAGATAATTCAGCAATTAGCTATTGTGCGAAGTTGATATTTGTCATATATATTAGTCAGCACACTAGGCATTGCAGTGTCCTGTTTGAAGTTGTTCAGATCAGTGGTTCTTGAGAAATCTAATGAAAATGAAAGCTGTAGTTTTTTTTATGATGGATGGAAATTTATTTTACTCGACTATTATGGTAGACTGCTCCACACACTCCAGTCCCTTCCTAATATACTCCTTTAGAGCTGGCACTGCCCTAGTATCGTTAAATAGCTATCACAGTATAAATATATCCAAACTCCTATCAAGGGTGCCAAACATATATTTCAACAAAACTTAGTGGGGGAGAGAGGAAATATGGACAGTGGGGGTGAATAAAAGAAAAATGAGGTGGGGGGGGATAAAAAAAATCAGAGTTGAGTCAATCACATTCAGCCTTACTATTCAGAGTTTTCAAAATGGCCTGAGTGTAATTAGCTTAGTGTAAACAAATTGGAAATATCTTTATTCTGACCAATTTTCTGTTTGATCATTTGTGCTTGTATTTTACTTGAAAAAAATGACTGCGTGTTTTTTAAAAAAAAGACTTTTTTGGGGCAATATTTCCGTGAAGGGACCGATGCCTTTTTTAGCATTTCGAAACCATTGATGATTTTTTTATACGGAACATCATACCCGTAAATTTCTTTCACTTTTAAGAAAACTTGGCTTTTTTTTTTCTGTTTTGAAGAAAAGATGCATTTATATTGCAGGCCTGTAAAAAATATTGGAAAATGAGAAGTTGGTGCTAATTTTTTTTTTTTCTTTCAAGAAAAGATATTTTTCATTATAACTAAGTGAACAAATTTTTTATTTAAATAAAATTTAAACATATACTCTTTACCTCTATGAAAAACATTTAAAAAATTTTTTTAATTTACCGCTCCAATTTACAATGTAAATTTATGTTAAATTGATCCCTTAGTTCGTCTTAGGCAGCATTCATGCTGTTTTTTTTTTTTTTAATTCAAATATTTCAATGATTCAACCGAAGATGAGAGGTTTAACTCTCATTGATCATCTCATTTTCCAATATTTTGATTGATCACCCCCAACATGGCATGCTGTCAAAAGACATTGGTCACATGACAGTTTCTATTGAGTGACTAACCAAACCTGTATTTATTATCTTCCATTCGTTTTTAGTTTTCTTCAATTATATCATTCTTTTTGCTCATTTTTCTAAAAAATATCCCCCTCCCTTTTTGTCTTTTCCCTCTTTTCATTCTTCTTTCCTTCTTGATTTTTTTTCAACCTCTTCTGACCCCAATTCATTCTTTTCCCCTTGTAAGGGTCTTCATCGCTGGAGCCTTTGTCGATCACACTAAAAATATTTTCATCTCCTTCCTTTTAATGTTACTCATTTTCTTTCTCTGTTTTTTTTTTCCTCTGCTTCTTCTCTAACATCTTCTAAATACGATAGATTAAGGACCCCCCCTTTTTTTGGGGGGGGACACTATAGACAACCACTCAAATTTACTACCATTTGGGAAAAGACCCGGTTATCTCACAAATGAACACAGGCCACAAAATAGAAGGAGCCCATTAAAAAAAAAGAAAACAAGTTTTTTTCCCTGAATGCACTCACACACACACACACACACACGCATGCAAACACACAAACACACACACAGATTAGTGGAGGGAGGGAGGGAGAGCTGAAACAAAGTGATCATTTTTTTTTCTTCTCTCTCCCCACCCGTCACCTTCCCAAATTTATTATGTTTTTTGTTTCCTTAAATTAATTCCGGCTAATCTTGGCTTTGTCTCTAATCTGGCTTTTTCAGCTGCATTTCCTCCTGAGGAAGGAGGATGCAACCATTCCACCTCGAAAGGTTGCCAGAAAAACAATTTTTGTAGCAAGCTTTCTGCTATCAATGCAGATATTTTACTTAATCAAGTTCCTTCAGCCTTGAGCAAAAATATTCTTGTCTCTCATGGACACTAGTTTTTTTTTTTTTGCTTATTTCTTTTTCTTTGTTATATTTTCTTTTTCCCTTCTTTTTATTTTGTTTCATTTGTCTCCTTGCTTTAGAATTATCTGCGCAATGTCTTAAATGAAGAGAAATAAGTGCAAAGATTGTGAGCTGAAGTGACATAAAGTAAGATACTGAGCGAAGAGACTCACCTTGATAAATTTACGACAAGTTTAATATGAAGATTTTTGTTGATATTGTATAGAATTCATTATTTCGACCATACATTCATCTAGAGTTTTTAGGCCGACAATATTGTAGTGAGGAAATCTTCAGTTGTTATGGTGAAGTGAAATTTTATTATTTTGACCCTATATTCAGCTACAATTTTTAGGTTGATAATATTTTAGTTTAATTTTCACTTGTTACAATGAAGTGTTGTATAGAGCTTGCCTGATGTATGCAATTTCAGACTGAATGAATGTGATTTTTAATTAAAACAAAAATATCAAAAAAAACCAGAGTAGGAACATTTTACTACTGACAATCCTGGATAGATTTCATTTTTGATTTTGAATTTATAGTGTGAATTTATTAACATCCCTCTTTTAGTAACCGTCAACTGAAGCTCTCTCTCAGACTTTCTTCGGTTTTCAAGTTGGTCTGGCTGGCTTGCTATATATGTATCACATGTACAGGCTGCACCAATGTAGCTAGAGGGCTGAAAATTTGAACATTTATCTATGTCTAGGAACAGACTATTTTTGTTGTTTTTTAAAAAAAAATCTTCTTCCAATAGGTTTTAGTGAGGACTCGGTTTACAATGTAAGTCTATGCTAAATCGGTTCCTAACATAAGGTGAGAAGTAACTTATTAATTTTTCAATTGATTGCCCCCAACATGAGATGTTGCTGAAAGACTCGTTCCCTCTTCTTTTCCCGTCTCTTCTCTCTCGCTTTTTCCTCTCTCTTTCCATCTCCCACATGTGATCGAATTGTTCCTCAAAACAAGTTTTATCAGAGAGTTTTGATAAGACAATGATTTTTCAAAGATGTCTGTTCAGCTTTGGCAAAGATACCACTTTCCCTTGGATTGAACTCTTGCTAATCTCTCGGCTCCCCCCAACTCTGGAATGAGTAAATGATGATGTCTGCCCCCCCCCTCTCTTTTTTTCTAAAAGTTAACACAGACCAAGATTGGAATCATCACAATAACATCATGAACCTCACTTGTGCTCTACCATTACTCACACGCATCCCTTTCATTCCCACGTAACCGTTTCATAATCAATAGACTGAACCATACTAGCCGCTGTTTCTTTGCTTGCCTTGCTGTTGGTTGGAGGGATTTTTTTACCTTTTAGTTGATCTTGAATTTTAAATATGCATTTTTAAAAGCATTTCTTTTCATTTTCATTGTTTTGTTGTCATAGTAAACAAATTGAAAAAAAATAAATTCACCTAAAATAGTCAAAGGGATATGATTTTAATCAAGAGTAATTTCTTTTGATAATGAAATTCAATTTTTAAAAAATGTATTTGAGAATCAAACCCTTGTTTGTCACAATATTGAACATTCTATCTATCTAATCTGGGAAGTGTGCCAATTGAGTGTTTCCCTTGTCATTCCATTGCAGGAATCATATTTGTCTAATAGGCAGAAAATATGAAGATGAATTTTTTTTGATTCACAAAATATCTTACAAAATAACTGAAGAATTTCTTTGTATACATGTTGAGCTGAATTGTTGAAATAGGCAAAATTTACTTATTCTTTTGTAAAAAAAAGTTTGATTTTCCTTTGACCACATAAACTTTTAATGGTAAAAATTAACTGTTTCATATATCATTGTTTGGATCAAATTGAAACTATGTACTTATTTTTTGTAAAGTTTGATTTCAAATATTTTTGATTTTAAAAACATGGTTGTTTTATATCTTTGTTTTGATTGGAATGAACTTTTGGTCAAATTAAAACATTTTTTTGTTGAAAAAATAGTTAAATTTTGCCAAATTGGCAGTTATACTGAATCAGCATTTATATGTTCATATTCATATATGCTATGTCGATGGAAATGACAATTAGAAGATGAAGGGAAGAATTTGAGTGGAAATCACATGTTACATCTCAAATTTTTATTATGATGTAGGCATTTTCACCCACTTTTCCTTTAAATTCTGATGGATCACTTCACGTCCACACAACAAACATATATGTATATATACATATATATATATATATATATATATATATATATATGAGAGAGAAAGAGAGAGAGAAATGGATATATATGATATATCCCCATATATATATATATATATATATATATATATATATATATATATATATATATTATTTACCTTCTAGAGTGCAATAGATGTAAGTTACAATATATAGGCAAGTCATGGCAATTTAACATTAGACTCAACAATTACAGTCACATAATTAAATCACAAAACAATCCCAGTCCACTTCCCATAGAACTACACTTTCACACTCCCGGTCACAATTTTGCCACAGACGCTAGCTTTTCTATCATTTAAAAAATAGAAAAAAAATACTCTTATTGACATAACTAAAATTTTAGATAGACATGTGGATCAACAAACTCAAAACTCTCTCCCCTAATGGACTTAACACCAAACTCAACAACCCTAATCACACAGATCTGTAATTCATAAACCTCCTACTAACAATAACCTCACATCCACATCTACCCCCCCCCCCCACACACTTAGATAGATCCAATACAGGGAACTTCAATGTCACTCAGACCCATAGCAAGCTCCACCCTAGCCAGTCATCTCACTTGTACAAATCATAGCCAATATATTTTTGATGACCTGTAAGGTTAAAATCTATATAGTTCCTTAACCTCATCACCCCTCAATTTACACTATCCATAATATACCCTTACAATCTAACACCACATCACTTCCCTCCTACCCTGACATCTTATGTCCTCTCTAAGACCCACTGGTGCTGCTAAACCATAGACTTCATCACTGGCTGGGCTTTCTCTCACACAACAGGATTCCCCCAGCAGATGGGATACCATTATTTACTCACAAAGCCAAGCTCCTGATGGTGGATCAAACCTATAACCTCTCAAAGTACACACACACACACACACACACACACAGCACAGTACACTACTACTGAATACCTCCCGAAACATGTCTAGACCATCAATAAAAACATTTACGGATAAATAAACCTAACTTCCATACACTTCATTCCTGAGTCTGTCTCACTCTCTACAGTTCATATTATATATATATATATATATATATATATATATATATATATATATAGGGTGTATTGATACATTGCTGTATATGTATTTTTATTATTTACAAAGAGTATGTGTTCATTATGAAGTTTATATCTGTTAAAACTTGTGCCTTGTGAATGACTTGATGGATTTGCCCACACACCTTTTCTCTCTAAAGAATCTCATTCCCCGTTTCTAGGATTGTCTGGTGAATTCCAAATAAGCCACACATGTAATGATTATCAGTATGCAGATGTCTTCCATCATGCTAAGGAATGCAACTGACATAATAAGATGTTTTAATGATGTTATAAAAATGCTACATTTGATGAAAAAATGAGAAGTAATGAAAACATACTAAGAAATATCTGTTTGTGTGGTCAACAGAACGCTATTCCCCAAGCTCACTGCAATGCAAATCTCTATTATCCATGTCTATAAAATGCAACGTGTATATACTTCATATATGCTATCATTTTTGATGACAGACAGACAAACTCGTATGTATATGATATTGAATGTAATCAATTTTTCTATATTAGCACAGTATACCTTTTCCTAGATTATTTCTGAAAAGGGGAAGTAATTTAACCATGCTAGCAGTGCTTAAAGATCAATATTCCAATTTGAATCTGCCAATCTGTAGTCCTTATGCCTCCCCAGGCACCCCCAACCCAGTTGAAAATCTTTGTGCCAGACCATTTACTAGTGTAATGAATTCAATTCTTGGTAAATGTCCATGATACCCTGTACGTCCCGTTGAACACATTAAATATCGAAATGCTGTTCTGTATTAAAAAAAAAAATAGAGCTGTGCTCTTTCCAAAAATGAATGTTTGGTAAGGTGTCAGAACTGCCCTGTCATAAGTGTCATGTAAAATAATTTTCTGTCCATCATATGAAACTATGACTTCGAATTATTTTGGTTACTTCTTTTAATGTTGCCAATCTGGATATTTTTTTTATCTATGTTTAGATCTATTACCAATTTGGATATAAAATATCTAAATTTAGATCTATAATTTTGTATAAAAGATCTATAATCGTTCCAAAAATCTTCTAACATGACATTGCACTGTCTTGTTTGTAGACCAATATATTTGTACAATGGCTATTTGTTGAGTAGTCATGGTGCGGTAGATTTCTTTAGAACCACTGATCTAAACAACTTCAAACTTGGCAGTGCAATGTCTAGTGTGCTACCTGAATATATATGGGGAATATTAACCTTGTGCAATGGCCAGTTGTTTGAGGTATTTCAGTGCATACATACGCACCCGCAGAGATTTCCTCAATTACTCTTAGATATTGAAACTTGAGTAGGTAACTTAGTCATTCATTGATCCCCGTTTTCGGGGAGGTGTGTGCAGCTCGTGCTGAACTAAAGCCAGCATTGGAGCCAATGAGAATGGAGGAATTGTGAGGCTTTTCTGACATCTTGGCATGACCAATTCTGTTGTCTTTGCAAGGAACGAGTTAAGTGACCAGGAATAATGAGATAATTATAATGTAACTTGCATTTCCCTTTGGTCATAATCAGTCTGAATGATGGAAGCACCTGGGTTAGGAGCTCCCCAGGGAGTGCACCCCTCCCCCCCACTTTTGCCATTTCCTTTCTCTTGTTCTAGCATTTGCGATGGATGGAGTGGACAGTTGCCAATATTGGGGGAAAAAGTTATTAAAAATGTCTTTTTCTTGGATCCAAAGTCATTCCGTTGGAAGGGATAGGGAGAGAATGAGATAGAGGTGGAAGGGAGAAAAGGAGGGAAGAAGGAGAGAGAAAGGAATAGATGAAGCAAGAGAGAGAGGACGAGGGGAAGGAGGGAAGACATGGGAAAGATGAAGAGAGAAAGAAATAGATGAAGCGAGAGAGAGGAGGAGGAGAGGAAAAGGTACTCGAAAAAGAAGTAGGGGAAGAAAAGATAGAAGTAGAATGGGGGTAAGGAAGAAGAATGAGGAAAAAAAATGAAAGAAGGGTCAGCTGAAAGAGAGGAGGAGAGATGAAGGGAGGGAAACGGAGAGATGAATGAATGAATGGAATGAGAGAGAGAGAAAAAAGAGACATTGAAGGGAAAGAGAGGAAGAGAAAAGAGGTTGACGAGAGAGAAAAGGGATATTTATTGGTAAGAGAGAGGGTGAAGTGTTGTAGGCGAAAAGTGTTAAAATGAGAGAAGATATAAAATAGGTCTGATTAGTCAATCATTTGAAACTGTCATGACCAACATTTTTGGCAGCATTTTATGGTTGGGGGGTGATCAATTAAAAAATTTGAAAAAGGAGTAATCAATGAATGTTACTTCTCACCTTTTGTTAGGCAGTGATCACAAAAAAAATCAGAATTTCTGAAAAAAGTGTAAATGCTGATGGACACAAAATAAAGGAACAATTTAGCACAAACTTACATTGCAAATTGAATCCCATTCCTCAAAACCTATTTGAGGGGGGATTTTAAAAAAGCAAGAAAAACGTTTATTCTAGACATAATAAGGAGTAAATGTTGAGAATTTCAGCCCTCTAGCTACATTAGTGTAGATTGTATGCATGATACATAGCCAACCAGCTGGACCAACTTGAAAACTGAAGAAACCTATTTTGACAGTTCAGGTTGACGGTTCCTAATAACTATGTTAAGAGGGAAGAAAAGTGAAGAACAAGGATTGACTGAGAGGGGGAGAAAGTAAGAGACCCTGAAAGAAAGTAATAATTGCCTTGGTACCCTGAAGGAAGTTGCTACCAATTTATTAAAAGACTCTTGCAAAATACCATTGCATAGCTACTGGTGCACTAATGTATGCAGATACAAAATGTCCAAGAATGGTGTGTGTCCGAACCTTTTCTTTTCTTATATTGGACAATTTCTTTCTTTTTTTTTTTTCTCGTATTTTGTTTTGTTTGTGAATGTTTTAGTGTTACTCCAAGTGAGAACGCAGGTCTTTCTTCAAGAATCGTGTTATTTGCTGGAAAAGAAGAAGAAAAAAATCGTAGGATTTCTTGTTAACTTTTTCTTTTTCTAAATTCCTTTTTGGTTGTTTTTTCTTCTCTACTTATTATCTAATCTGCTTGGTGGAAGCGATATATTGTGATCAGTCCTCAGTGTATGCGTATGTTCTGAATACCATGAAACAAAAGTTCAATAGACTTTGGTAAAACTCAACAATAGATCACTGGGGTAATACCTATAGGTGATGATGTTTTATAAGTTTGGACTGTGTTTGTTCTGAGTAAATTAGGTTTAAATTCCTTGTCTACTGCTCATGAAAAATATAGAAAAAAGAAGAGATTTCTTGCTTCTCGCGACATTCACATTATCTCTTAATTCTTGTGAGTCTGTAAAATAAAATTCTTTTTATAACAACACATTTAGAACAAACAGTCCATCCACCAGGGTACCTGAACTGGGGGGTCGTGGGGGCAGCTGTGGCCCCTCTATGAACTAAGGAAAGATTAAGATATACTGAATCAAATATTCATTTCTAATCACCAACTGAATAAAAATTTTCTCATAACTGACAGAACATTTTCTCTATAAAATGAAATCTTCTCTGGATTATTCACGTGACAAATGTCTTGCTAATTATGCTCAAGCCTCTCTGAATTCCTCAGCATGATCAATTCTAGCATTCATTGCTTTAAACAGAAATACAAGTTTTGCTTAGTGAATAAGAGATTTTAGTACTCGTCTCAGTGTTGCTAAATATATTTTTTTTTCAACTTATAGCAACAAGAGATCTCTTTACTAAAAGAATTTAAAAAAAGAAGAAGCAAACTTTATTACATAAATTTGTAGAGTAGCAAACATCTGTCTCTCATAAAATTCATTTCCTTTTACATTGTGGAGCAAACAAAATGTCATCAATTTTGTCTTTTGATCTCCAACTGAAAACCACTAATAAGACAAGAGGTTGGTGACAAAATGTTCTTGCGTGAGCCCAATCGAAACATGACACGTTCAGTTGTAGACAACCCAACATTGCCAAATTAGCCATTCTTTGGCTAGATCTTAGGTTTTTTTTTTTTTTCTAATTTATCTGATAATGAAAATCAAAATAGCGAAAATCTGGCCAATTTAAAAAGAATAGTAATACTACTAAAAGTAAAACTTTTATTCTCATTAATAATTTGTTCTGGCATCTTAGTTATTTTATTTATATATATAGATGAAGCCTTTAGCTGATTTTAGCCATCGCAATAAAAATATATGTCATAAAATGCCTTTTTTGAAGAGCTTCCCCCTGTCCCAAAATTGCTAATGATGACCCTGTTTATCAATGCATACTATTTGAAATGGATGGTAGATATAATTATCAGTAAGATTCCATTGTTAAGGACAGAGATTCAAATGGAGAGCATGGACCCCAGTTTTCAAACATTGAATTTGGCTCTCAAAATAATAGCAGAATACAAAAAATAGGGAGATTCCTATTGAATCATGTTACACCAACTGTAATAAAGAAGTGAATTAGAGAAAAAGATTTCAGGAATCAACAAATGAAACTCATCGCCCTTTTCCCTCTCATCTGTTGTTAAAACATATTGTCAAGCTTCTACTGTAGACACAGATGTGTATCTAAGTTTTGTCAAAATGTAACCTTCTAATGCGGTGTCATGATCTAAAAAAAAAAATTTCTGTTTTCCTGTCTGACTAGCCTCACTCGACTTGGACTGTTCTTCTTTTCTGCATGATTTATGAATGTCGGTCTTGAAGATGTTGAGGTAGGAGACTTGAATCAAGGTTTGTAAAAATGGAAAATTTGTAACAATGCAGACTCTCCTATAATGGTGTACAGAATTATGGACTCGACTCTCAGATTATAATGAGTCTACAGAGAATGAAAATCAGATATTTTCCTTTGATTGATCAAGTCATTGAAAACGACATAAGTTACAAAGATGATTCATTTTATTATTGTTTATTGTCAATTACATAAAAGAAAAAATCTTGAGGGGGGGAAAAAAGAGTCGAGGCTTTTATTTCATGTCTTGTCTTTGGCCAAGTGATAACTAGTGCCAGTCTATATGTGATGTTTTTTTCAACTCGTTCAGTTTTCTTCATTAGATTCTACCATTTTTTGTAAGCGAAGATTTTTGAAAAATACCTTGCCCCAAACAGCCTGGCCCCACCCCCAACTTAAAAATGAAAAAAAAAAAATTTTTTTTAATCTCTCTCTGGAATATCCAAAATATGCAATTCTTGGTCCTTGGTGCATTTTTCTGACCCAATTGTTATCATGGTAATAATTTGATTTTCATAATTTATCAAATTCCTTCCAATTCCATTTCTTTCTTTCTTTTTCCATTTTTCGGTTGGGAATGTTTGTCCTTTTCCTTCTTGTTCATTTAATATATCTTCCTCCTTTTACTCATTTGATTGCTCTTTCTTTTCTCTTTCATTCTCTGCCGCCATTGTTTTTCTTTCTTTTTTCTAATTCCCGAATCTTAATCTGAGAAAAAAAAAAAAAATGAAAAGGTAACATTAACATTCTTCTGAAATATCATCCGTGTAATATTAAAATGCTATTTCTAAATGGCAAGGTTTCTCAAATTAAATTCCTTCGTAATTTGATGGGATTTTTACAAAAAGACTTTTGAATTTAGAGCATGTTTTTTTTTCTTCTTTTTTTTGCCTCCCCAAATTAACGTCATTCATTCCTCTTCTCGTTGTTTTCTGCTAAAAAAAAATGCATAAAACAAAACGAAGGAAGTTTTTTGTAAATAAACAGACTTTGCCTGTTAGAAAACATCAATCAAAACTGTCAACATTGGTTTTGTTCAGTTTTGGCCTGGCCAGCTGACTGGCTATGCATCACACATCAATAGAGCTAGAGGGCTGAAAATTTGGATATTTACTCCTAATTATGTATAGAAAAAAAGTTTTATTTTTTGTTTTTCAAAATCTGATCCCCTTGGATTATTAATGAAGCTTCAATTTACAATGTATGTTTATGCTAACTTGATCCCTTAGTTTGTGTCCAGCAGCATTCATGTTTTGTTTCTTTTATTTTTTGAAAATTCAGTTTTTTAGTGACCACTGCCTAACAAAAGGTGTGAGGGGTAACTTCTCCATTGATCACTTTTTCCAATTCTTTAATTGATCACCACCGACACGGCATGCTTCCAAAAGATGTTTATTACATGGCAGTTTCTATTGAGTGACTAACCAGACCTGTTCTGTTGAGAGCTTTCATTTTTGTTTTTTTGAAAATTCTTTCCTAATATAGTATTTTTTTCAGTTGGAAAGTTTATGCTGAATTAGTCACTTTGGTTTATGTCTGGCAACATTCATGTTCATTTCTTGAAAACTTGGACGTTTTTGTGATCACTGCCCAACAAATAGTGAGAGAAGTACTTTGTTTATTGATCACTCCTGCTTCCAATTTTTAAAAAAATTAGTTACCCCCAACACTGCATGTTGCCAGAAAATATTGGTCATGTGATGCTTTCTATTGAGTGACTAACCAGACCTGTTTTTATATTGTTCATCTCTTTGATATTATCGTTATCAACACAAGAAATTAACATTCCTAGTAATTATTGTTGGGGCCATCATCATAATCAGCACAAAGTAATAATTCTGTTAATGGAATTATTATGGCAACCATCTTGAAGAATATCATTAATGTTATTAACATTATCCTGATTGTCTTTATTGATAATCATTACTAATGACATCAATTGTAATTAATCTTCTTTAATAATAATAATATGATTACTATTATTTCCTCCATTTTATTATTGTGTTTATCAATCTGTATATAATATTATTACCATTTTTTATGATAATTATCATTATCTATCATATTGAATCACCATGGACCGACCAACCAACTAGCCAGCCAGCCAAGGGGGCTACAACCTTGAAAATTTGCCATAGTATGCCACTTGGCACCATCTAAAAAAAAATTTTCTTTTGTTTTCTCGAAAACGTGCATTTTGAGGTCTCATTGGTCATTTCAAAACTAACACTATCCAATTTGGTGCTGGTATTTTTTTTGAGAATTTCTGATTTTGGATCTATTTTGAAAAAATAATTTTGGATCTATTTAAAATGAAATGATTTTAGATAAGATCTATTTTTTGAAAATTATTTTAGGTAATTAGTTCTAGTACACACATGAGCTATGGTGGTTCATTTATACAATGTACTTATTAAGATTAATATTTCTACTGAATCATGGTACACCAACTATAAAAAGAAAATGAATTGGACAAAAATATTTCAGTAGTTGATAAACGAAACTCATCACCCTTTTCACTTTCATTTGTTGCTGAAAAGATTATGAACATTGTAAAACTCCTACTCTAGGCACTCACTATATATTTATCTTGAGTTTTGTCAAAATGTAAGCTTCTGGTGAGGTGTCACAATTTAAGATTTATTCATTTATATATCTTTCTACTAGACTAACCTCACCCTATTCCCACCCTTACAGTTTTCTCTTCTTTCATGCATGAATTATGAAGGTCGGTCTTGCAGATGTTGATATTGTGGGGGGGGTCTGGGCTTGAATGAAAGTTAGTAAATATGGAAATTTTGTTACACCGTAGACTCACTTATAATGCAGTATAAAATTATGGACTCGCGTTATAATGGGTCTATAGTGTATAAATACCTATCAGAATTGATAAAAGGAAGGAAAAGAGTCAGTTGTGGAAGGTCAAACTATTGAATATTTTTATATTACTTGAAGAAATTAATTCAACTGAAACCAATACTGTTTTGCTTTTGTAAACAAAAGTTGTATTAAGGCTTATATATATATATATATATATATATATATATATATATATATATATAAAGATCATCCAAGTCCTATATATAGTGTCATCTACAGACAGCTGTTTTGTCACATTACGACATTTCAATGAGACTATAGACTTGATATCCACTTTGGTGCCGGCAGGTGGGATTGAAACCTTCACTCTATGAGTCTGGTATTCTAACCTTGTTCTATGCAGAAATATG